>JBAMHW010000005.1:7240846-7273824 GCA_037177495.1 Rhadinocentrus ornatus
TGTATGCTACTTAAGCTACAGAGCACACTCTGCATAATAAAAACTTTCAGCTGGATGCTGATGTGCTTTTCGTTTCCATGCTTAACTTACATACCATAACAAGATGTGACGTTCATGAACGAATTAATTCGTTTTATGGCTCTTTCAAATAAACGATGGGAACCGAGTCACAGCTGTGAGCCATTCACTTGTGAGCCATTCTTTTATATACAAATTTTCCACACTCCCTTCATCACATTTGTGACATCATAGAAGTCTGATTTCCAGTATTGTTCAGGAACAAATACATATTTACTAGAATTTGTACTGACTGCTCAGGTTTATCCTTTTTTTATCTATATTTTTCCTATAAATTTTTTAATCTTGTATAGTTGATTTTATATAGGTACATATACGTGTCATTCTTATATATTGTGAAATTTAGTAAGATATTCTAAGAACGAGCCAGTCTTTGAATGGCTCTTTGAAAGGAATGGCTCCTCAAGATCCGGCTCCCTTCAAAGAGCCATAAATCCCATCTCTAATGTACATAACCTGCTTTCTAAGATTGTAAACAAAAATTTATTTAAGCCTATCAAATTCAGATTTTCAAAATTTTTGCGTGTCTGTGTCTTTGACACCTGGCATAAATCCGGCAGAGCGAAGTAAACAGATTTCATATCAACTTCAAAGGTTTATGAATGAGATAAATTTACAAAAAAAAACAAAATGACGGTAATTTTTGCCTTCATTTTTGGGGGTTTTATTTTTGTTTTGTAAACACACAATACAGTTTCAGTTAGATTATTATTATTTTTTTAACTCTAGTTTTCATTTATTTATTTATTTATTTTGTTTTTATTTCAGTTAACGAAAAAGTTTTTTTTTTTTTCTAGTTTTCGTTTTTTCATTAGTTCTTGTTAATTATAATAATCCTAAACAGCTTGGCCCCTGCATGTTTAAATGTGCATTTATTGTACCAGAGTTAGTCTTAGTCGGGTACAATTGTGTCAAAACTTTTGGGGTTTTTGTGATCTTGACGTGTTTAGCTTTGTTTTGTGGTTCTTTTCCTTGTGTGAAAAGTTGTCATGTTCTGTGCATTTTGGTTTGGTTTTGCTGTCCTATGGGTTCATTGTATTGTTTTGCTTCCTGTTCATCAGCTCACCTTCTTTATTTTTTTCTCATTCACTTCGCCTGTTCCTTGTTAGTTCTTCAGTGTATTTATACCCCATGATTTCAGTTTTCCTTTGTCAGATTCTTGTCATGTTACCCATTTGATATGTGTGTGATCTCGTCATTAAAAACTTGTTTCTGTACCCGTCTGCCTTCTGCCTCTTCAGTCAGCTATTGGGTCCTCACCTCTGCTGCACCTTGACAAAATGGGAATGCTTATGTTTTAAATTACACATGGCCCCCTTCGAAATAATAATCATAAAAATAACATAAAGAAGGAAAAAAAGCAAAAAGAAAACAAATTAATACATGTAGGAAATCCTTTACAGGCTTTTCTTTGTATTCCATTTTACCATTTGACTCGTCTTCCCCAGAGATAGCTTGTCCAGGTGGGGTCCTTGGCATAAAATCAGTATCAGTGCTGTCAGAAGGATCAGGAGGTCTTTCAGTGGTTATATCCTGACTAACATCATACCATACCACAATTCTTCATCAGTAACAGTTTCTTCCTGGCCATTCATGTGTATCTCCTGCTCCTCAATGTTACATGTTATGTCAGTCACGCCTTCTGTGACTGCATTTTGAGAAATATCTCTGGCACCTTCAAATGTATTTGGCACAAATACTGTCAGATCCCCAGCTTCACTGCCTTCTTCACTATCTGTACTGCTGTCAAAAAATACTGTTTTCTGTCGATGTTGATAAAGTTTCAATCAGAAGAATCTTGACGGAAAGATGTTTCCAAGATTTGACGCCAGGAATCTTGCTGTAAAAAATTATCTTCTCGTCTTGCAACAGTGCCAATATCTCTTTCCTGTTCCACGATTTCGTATCATTAAGATTACCGGGAGAATCATGTTCAGATGTATGTGATTGTTTTACGATAACATCTTTTTGTCCATTCGTGTCTCTCCCCTGCTCCGGGATTTCATCTCTCATGGCGCCTGTATTGTTTTCATCTACGTAAAGGATCGCATTTTGAGGTATATCTCTGGCACCAACAGTGTCTAAAACTCTATCATGTTCCATGCCTTCTGTGACGATCGTATCATTGAGATTACTGAGAGAAATTAAACCACATTTAACCTGTTCCTTGTGCCCAGCCTTGAAAATAAAACTAAAAAAATACAGAAAGAAATTTTGGTTTTTAATTGAACTATTTGGGTTGTGGCTTAGAAATGAATAAGGACACTTTCAGTATCAATCATGCTTCTTGCAATATGCTTTGCATTTCAAGGAAATACCTAAATGGTGAGAATAAATTCCCCGTGAGACAGTTCGCTCTGTCTCCTCTGTAGTACAACAGTAACACAACATAGTTATAGATGTAGATACGAATAAATGTAAATATGTATCTTTGTTAATTTTCACTTGTAATCCTAATGTGGTTAAAAAATTTAAAATAAAATAAAAAGCGGTATCCATAAAATACAAATCAAGAACTGTATAGTATAAAACATTAAACAAAAACAGACCACACAAAGTTAATTGTCAAAAATGTAATTCACAAAGCTGATAACAGGAATAAATGACCTCTAATCATTTCATCCAATTTTTATTTTTATTTTGTCACACAATAAAACAGAAACTGTTTAATTTTCAAACTGCATCGTCACGTGCTGTAGCCACTTTGTTTTTCAAGGCTTAGAAGTTTCATATATTCATTGTTTTAGTTGGTTTTACGTTCTGATTTATTACGCAGATTTACATTAGTTTTGCTTTCCTGTCTTTTTTAAGTCATGCCTTCGTTTGAGTCAGATGATTGCCACAGAGTTTCGTGGCGGAAACTTCTGTATTATTCCTGTAATAATTGCTGCGCAGTTTGTACATCTTCCGATTAAACCTTGAAGTCATCATTTAGGAATTTGATTTCTGTTTTATAACATGAACCAACTTGTCTAGATTATGTTATCAAGTTCCTCTAAAATGAATCTTTAAAAAACTGTTTCTCTGAAAATGAAACAAATGACATTACCTGAGCAGGTGCGGGCTGGGACAAAAAAATTGGTTCTAGCATTTTGGCCCAGACCGGCCCAGTATGCAGTCATACATACCACAAATCTTTGTGCGCCCTTGAATGTGAATATAACCCATGCAACATCTAAAACAGTGCATTGAGTTAGCAGGAATCAGTGAGAGTAAATACACTGAATTCTTCCAAAAAGTGTAATTTGTTCAAATAAAAATCTGTACTAGTTTGATGGAGAAATAAAACAGAACAGACATGAGAAATGATGGATCAGATGAAAACTTTTCCTATACAAAGTGCAGAAACAGCGTCTGCTACCCGTTCTTCTCTTCAGGAGATGCTACCTCAACCAGGTTCAACAAAAGATTAAATAGAGATTTTCTTTTCTTTTTTTTCTTTTTTTTTTCCTTTTTGTTACATATTGATGCAGTCAGGACCAGAATTATCAGATTCTCTGAAGAGAAAATCAGCTACATCAGTATTATATACAGACAAAAATGTAAATAAATAAAAAATCTTAAAAAGTTTTCTATTTCTGTATATTGTCCATAAAAAAAACCCACACAGGAAGCTGCCTCTAAAAAAATCTAACCAAAGTATCCAACTATTAGCTCACAACTAACAACCAACAGGCTAATAAAACTAAAATCAGAGAGCTTTTTTTGTTTTTACTGTACAGCCAAAGTGATTGATGTTTCTTTTGTATCCTTCTCCCTTCTGTTGTCTTTTGTCCTGTCAGGTCCACCATCAGTATGTAAATTCAGAAATAAACATGGTTAGAAATTAAAAATTATACTTGAGTATCTAGAAGTTACTCAGTTATTCAGGAATTATTATTCTGTTCCATAACATGGATTAACTTCATAAAGTTATCTTGACATGTTCCTCTAAAATGTAACTACCAAATTCTTTTTCTCTGAAAATAAAACAAAAAGACAATATTAGATTAAAGGAGTGGCACTATAAGAAAGAAACTTACATGCACTTACCCACAGACTCACCTACACACACCCACAGGCCTACCCCCACACAAGGAGGTGACTCCATAAGTGTATAAAAGCACATTAACAGTTCTCTCGTCACTTTGTTCCAGTGATTATCTTATGTCGCAGGTAAGTTCAGAGCAGAAGACCATTGATTATTATATTTTACAGATGAAAGCCTGAACGATCACCTGCAATCTGAGCAGTTTTTCTCTTATAGTCCTCATTCAGAACAGTGATGGCAGCAGCAGCCTGGATCAGAAACACAGGAGTGGTAGATGCCAGAACCACCAAAGGCATCTTGTTTATTTTAACTTTGTTGAGTCTGGTCTCCTTCGCAAGCTCCTTTTTGGAAAAGGGCCAGCTGGTAACTTGCTTTTTAACTTTGCTGTATTCAGACTTTTTTTTAAATATTTGTACATGCATTAATTATAGATTATGTCATTTATGTCCCTAAATGTTGCTACATAATTATTCTTATTGTGTATTTGCAGGCAAAGTTCAAGGAAACTAATCAAAAACTGAAACAAGAAATGGAGAGACTGAAAGTGAGTGAAAATGATGCTTGTTTGGGTTGCATTGCTGCCAAACTAAGTGAATTCATGAGTTACAGCTGCAAGTGGAGAAAATTCATAATGATAAGTCAGCATAATGACACATACACAGTGCCCATCCAGTATGGAGAGCTGTGTTACCGACAACATTTAAAATAAATGGGCTTCTGCTATATTTCCTCTGAACTTAGCTCCTCTTGCATCTGCATTCTTCCTGCCTAAACACTGCATGTGTATTGATACATCACTTAGAACAGTTTGTTTTGCTGTTATACGTCAAAAGGCACACCCTGCAAGTCATTGATCAAAAGATAAAACTTTATTTTTAGGAATATGTAAACTTCTTCCTGTACCACTAGTTGAAAGAAAAGCACCTTCCATAAACGTAATGTCACTTTTATCTTCCCTAGGCTGAGTACATGTCATTAAAGACCACATCTGCAGACAGCTTGAGTACATATGCAAACTACATTGACCCAATGCTGGAACTAATGAAGAAAATGGACTTTCCTGGCGACTTTCCCCTAATGGATTCATTGCAGAAGACAAAGGCATTGTTGGAGAAAACTAAGGCTTTTATTGACAAGAAAAGTGAGGAGATAGATGTGAAAATACATGATTCAGAAGGGAAATTAAGGCAATCTGATAAAATTTTCAATCTCCTTGAAAAGCTGCAAGATGAATTGTAACTACTTAATGCCTTCAATAAGATGTGTGTACTGAAATCTTTTGATGATAAAAATATATACAGATTTTTCTTTTTTTTTTATTAAAAAAGATTCACACAATGACTGTTATCTCAAGATGTGTGATACATTTCCTCCTCTCTTTTGGTATTTTCAGGAGTATAACTGGAAAAAAATTGTAAATTTCACTTTTCTACAGATTGTAGAAATTAGTGACTAAACGATAAAAACATTAAACTGTTGTCTGAATACTTTTATTTGTGGCCAAAATTCAGAATCATCACACTGATCTAAATGTCTTTTCTCATTAAAATGAGTCATCTTGATAATCATGATTTGTTGTAATAACCAGTGTGAGCTTAAAAGGGTATTTGTTACGCAAGGACTCCACAGAGACAGAAGGCAGATTTACCTTTTATTGACATAGTGGATATCAGGAGGAATTGTCTTATTGTCAGTGACAGTAATCCCAAAAACCAAGGAGCCAGGAAGGATGAGAGAACAAGCCTTTGTAGGTTCAAACATTAAGGTCTGACAGGGAATGTGTGTGGTGCTGGGGAAAATATGGACAACGAGAGGAGATTGGGTGCAGATGTGGCTGATTAGCAATCCGGGGACTGACTGCTGTGGTGAATGACTGGAGTGTATGTGGCAGGGTGAGAAGATTGGGAACAGATGTGGATGATTAGTATGCTGTGATTGACTGGCTGGAAAGGGTCTGAATGTAGGGATGGTGAAACCGAGGCCTAATGAATCATTGAGTCAAGTTTGACCAAAGCATGAAAATGGCTTAGTGTTCTGAATCATTTGACCAGGTCAAAGAGCTCTATCTGCTGGCTGTTGGCGTATGATGCATCAGAAAGAAAGCGTTGACATGGCTTCCACACTGCACGTCACTGTGTCTCATCTATTAATAAGTGTTCAATAAAGGATACTTTTTGTACCATGAGTGAATATTTATTTTCTGTTGTTCATATAAATGATAAAGAAGGGTTATTGGGTAAGATTAGTTAAGGTAACATAATCGTGGTGTAACTTAAAGTAGACCAATCTTTAATGAAAGTAGTAGTCTATTCACAACGGAACGTATGAGGGAAGGGGTGCTTGTGCAGCGGGGATAGTGATTGTGTTAGTTATTTTAAACAGTTGTTTAAAAATTGTTTACTGTTTTATGTGTCTTACTATTTATAATAGATATTGCACATTCGTCTTATCGTCTACCTCATGACAGATTTTTTGTTCTTATTGCACAGCTGATCATTCATTGTTGAATGTGACACAACAGTTTATAGCACACTGCACATTTAGGTACATAAAATATTTACTCAGAGATTTTTAATCTTGTCTTTATCATCTATATAGTTTTTTAAATTTGTATATTTTTTATTTTATAATCTTTTATGGCATTCAGTGTGGACGGGAAAGTAAGAATTTCATTGCTGAGGGAAACTTGTTTCCTTACTGTGCAAACTTTAAATCTTGAAAAGTATTATTAGAAGAATGCAATGGCAACTTTGTGATGTGTCATAGATTTTTATTTTAAAAAAGGATTTTCTCAATATTGTCAGGCTTCAGTCTGCTCCTCTTTAGGCACACTACCTAGCTTTCAGGTTGCACCTGAAAGAAACAAAAGAATAAAATAGTAATTAACCAGGTTTAAAATAATTAAAATTCTCAGCTGATGGTGATTTGAAACCAGTTCAGCTGTCTTAAGTCCTGCAGGTTGTGGTTTTCCTCTGCATCTGCAGACTGAGACGTTTCCTCTGATGTTCCTGAATAAAGTTTATAATTAACTTTAAAATCTGCTTTTTGCAAGGCTATTTCAAAAACAACTATACAAAGAAAGGAAAATAAAGCCTACCTGTGAGGTTGAAGGCACCACCCCCTATGTTCTCACACTCTCATAATTAGAGCTTGTTAAGCAGTTACCCATGGCAACGGCGTCTCATCCAGGCATTTGTTTACCATAATCTCTAAAAGCTAAATGTGATCCAAAATAATCTAATGCCAATGTGATGCTTTCCCTTAATTTGTTGTCAAAATGTAATGTGGCACAATTGCTAGCAGCTCTTCCTCTCAAAAACCCACAATCTCAGCATTTACAATCCCTTTTAAATCATTGAGAGACTGACAAGCCCGGTCCCTTCGAATTTTCTGCTTGCTGCGAAAAATGCATACAAAAATATGGATTAAACAAAAACATGAGTACTTTGTTAACCCTTCTCAGGTCTCTGTTATAGCTCGTTTTGTTTTAGGTATGGACTTTGATTATTAGAAGCAATATTCTTCAGGCAAGATCCAACTTTCTTCTATAGCACTTGACAGATCAGCTTACACTAAACTAAACTATTTGCCAGCCGGAAGAAATGTTGAAAGTTTCTGTTCCATGGGAAAATGCATTAACATCCTAAAAAAACAAGACATAAGATAAGATAAGATAAGATTTTCTTCTGTGTGAGAAACAGCTCTAATATACAAGTTATTCTGAGATTTGGGAGTACATTTGTTGTCAATAACTTCCTGATAAACTGATTGACTTTGTTTACATTTGGCAAGTTATAGATTAAACAAACACCATGTCTTGTTTGCACATATTTAACAAGTGTGTATAAGTCAACTGCTACCTTCTTTTTTGAGATGCTTTTGTAAGTTTAGCAACGCTTCATCTACGACAAGGACTGCAGAGCTCAGGCTCTGTTTCCTGCTCAGATGTGCTTCCTGTTATGCAACACCAGCATGTCGATGGTTTAGAGTATTTACTGAAAATATGATAATTTGGACTCTAAATGAAAACTTATATCAATATTTTGGGATTGATTATGTCAGAGTTCATGTCAGAATTCTCAAACAATGCAATCAAATAAAAGTGATAAAGCAACCTAAATGCTCTGCCTAACTGGACAGGACTCTGAACAAACATCATAAAGAGAGCTGCCCTGTTAGGCATATTCAAAACATCCACGTTAAAATATCCAGAACCCTTATGTACAATCTTTGCACAGATGTGTGTCCAGTGTTAGTGTAATTCCTGTTACTGACATCAATTCTCATATAATGAAACAGAGTCCACACATAGCAAACATGATATGCATCACTGTTGGTTTTACAGGATTTAGAAGTTCAGCATTTTCTACTTGTAAAATGTACAAAAAAAAAAAAAAAAATAGGACTACTCATGCAAGTGGTTGTATGAAAAGGCTAGAAGTTTATAAGCTACACGTCCAGTAATTTTTCACTTTGGAAAGTCCTTCTCATTGACTGCTTTGTTATCAATCACATTACATTACTGTATGAAAGAAAAAGCAATTGTGTGCTAGTGAATGTCTGACTCACTGACTTCATTATAAACAATTTTGCATATTGATTGGCTGAAAATAACCAACAACAACTCAACAAATTCTACGTGCAAAGCCTATTCACATCTACATACCAGTCATTTTATCTTTATGTTAACTCATGCGTTCCGCTGTGACACTGAATCAAGGACATGTGCAGTCAGGATAACTGTTAAATGTATAAATATATTTCCATACAATACAAAAAGCATTTCATTACCATTTATCAATAGACATATTGATTAAAATATCTTTATTTGGATTATTGTGTACAGTATTCATTTAGCTTGTGCTGTATGGTCACATGCACAATTCACCAAAAGAAAAAATCTAAAGTGCACGTCAGTATTATTCTTCATTGGGATGACTGAATGGTAGAAGCCAATGCAGAATCGGAATCAGAATACTTCCTGGAGGAAATGCACACACGTTCTTTACATAGAATATAATTGACACTGTGTGTAGTGAATATAGGCGCACTGGAATTGCTTCTAAAATCTTTCACAATAACAGATGGATGATCCTGCTTACAGATGGGACACTCATGTCAAAGCATCTTCAAGTGCAATATGGCTGATGGCCACTGAGTGCTGGCTATTGTTGGTGTGACTTGAATATGACTCAACCCTTTTCAGCAAATAAGCTAGGAGGTGTGGTTATATTAAAAAAGATTGACAGAGGATTTTGTAGAGTCAATATTCTGCTTTATAAAGTTCATTCTTCACACAGCGTGCTGTCACGCTGCATCTCAAAGCTACACAAGGCAAGGCAAGTTTATTTGTATAGCACATTTCATGTCAAGACAATACAAAGAACAAAAGCATTTTGTTGGGGTGAAGGAAGCATTAAAAAGTACATAGGAGGAACTAACAATGTTTTTTTAGGAATTATAATACAACTGGTTGTGATAAGGAATTCACTTGCAGACTGATTTAGCAGCCAGTTAGCATAAAAACTGACACTCTCTTTAGAGTATAAGTCATAGCATAGATTGGTAGCATAACAAAGAACTGCACAGTATCAAAAGCACTGGATCATGTTTTGGAGAATTCTGCAGCTAGGTGAGTAATATTTTTTTTAAGAAAATCATATTTTTAGGTTTCAGATAAACTTCGGTTTAGAAAAAAAACATGATAAAAATCCAAATAATTTAAAAAATGTTTCTTTTTTTTGTTGATCTAATATAATAATTAAAAATTTAAAAAAAATGCTGGAGCAAGTGCTTGAAATTAGATGTATATTTTAGAATTAGAGTACTAGAGTTTTGGTATATGCAGATTTAATGACTACTGTATACAATTTAAAAGGTGGGAGAAGAGAAGCACAATGTTTCTAAATTTTAAATTAATTTGCCCTCACTAGTATTTTTAGTGTATCTTTGTCTTTCATTAGGTCTGGATGAAACACTATAAAACTTCAGATGTCATGGCAGCACGCACAAGATTTTATCTAACCATTGGATTTTTGGGATCCATGTTTTTTATCATGTTTTCATCATACACAAGGGAAGTGTTTCAAGATGAGAAAGGTACGCTATAAACTTCATTGTTCTTATTGTTCCTGCATTATATCCTGTTCATTCATAAGAACATAATATGTTTCAGTCACGATATGTTTGTATTTTGCGCTCCGCTATCACAATTATTTGGAGCAAGAGAAGAGCTCCAAACCCTGCCCATGTTTGCTTAATTGCTGATAACGTAAAATTTCCAACAGATCAGCTTCAGCTTTGGAAAAGACAAATATTTGTCTGTTTACTTTCACCACAACCTGTCACCTTTTAGTAAAAGGAACAACCTTTCAGCAAACGTATTTCTCACTAACAATTTAACAACTTTAGTCATTTAAAACACATTTTCTTTTCCTTGTCATTATTACAGCAGAAAGGATCCATCAGCAGAAACAACTCAGAAAGCAGCTGCTAAGAGAGCTATGTGATGGTGACAAAGAGGCATTTACTGAGGGAAGGCACAGTTTGGAAGACCTGAGTGGCACAGAGTTGGAGAACCTCATTGTAGACGACACTCACGGCATCATCTACTGTTATATTCCCAAGGTTGTATGTGCAAACATTACATAGTCAAAGGGAAACAAATGTGTTTGTTTTAATAGCTTTGTGCAGACAGTCACCTGACACGATGCATCCCATTGTCCCTTAGTCTAACTATATCCATCACAACTTTTAGCCTAACCTCAATGACCCATTTATACTTGCAATGTCATGCAATCCACGTTTTACCTGGTTCAGGAAATGTGGTTCTATGATAGTTGTATGAAACCCCAGTTAAAATGCTGCTTGTGACTTGAAAAGTGTAGTTTTTTTGTTGAAGTGCACATCACAAAGCACCAGAATGGCTGTGGACTCATATTCATATCCACATCTATAGGTGGCATGTACCAACTGGAAGAGGTTTATGCTTGTCTTGAACCAGAACGAGCCATATCCTGACCCAGAGTCGATTGATCCCAACTCAGTCCATTTGAACAACTTCACTCTCCTTAACTCTTTCCCAATGACGGAGATGAAGGTGAGTTCATGCAGTGATATCAACAGTAACCTGAATGCTGTAAATGAAGGACTAATCTTTGTTTTGTAATACAGGCGAGGTTGAAGCACTACACAAAATTCCTGTTTGTTCGAGACCCTTTTGTTCGTCTCATATCTGCCTACCGAGACAAGTTCCAGCAGCACAACAAGTATTTTTATGTAAACTTTGGCAGAGACATTCTGCAACTTTATGGCAACCTCTCCAATCCACCACAAACAGAAGATGAAGCGTTTGCATTAAGTGTGCGTCCCTCATTTAACAACTTTATTCAGTACCTACTCGACCCAAAGACAGAGAAGAGGAAGCCCTTTGAGCCCCACTGGAGGCAGATGTATCGATTGTGTCACCCCTGCTTTATAGAGTAAGTCTAATTTTGCCTGCAGGGTTGAAATGGTAAAGTCCTCTTTCCTAAAAACAAGTCTGAAACAGATGTAAGACATCAGTAGTGCAATCAAAGTTTACAAAATTGTTTTATTTCCTTCTCAGTTATGACTTTGTTGGACATCAGGAGACACTTCTGGATGATGCTAAAGAGTTACTGAAGATGTTAAAACTGGATGAAAAAATTAAGTTCCCTCCATCCTACGACAATATGACAACTCACAGTTTTATTAAAGAATGGTTCAGAATGGTGCCCCTGGAGGACAGGAGGAAGCTGTACAAGCTCCATGAAGGGGACTTCAGGCTTTTTGGTTACAGAAGCCCAAGTGTATTGCTTGATGACTGGGATGAGGACATGATTTAGTTAATTTGGGCTTGTGTGAGTTTCAATAATTTCCTTAACCTGTTAATAGTTTCTACAGCTTCCCAAAAATGGTACAAGTGTTGTTTCTAACTTTTGCAAACATTATAACTCCTTAGCCCTTTAATGTTTCCACTAAGATTAAAGCAAGACAAAAAAGTTTGGTATTATTCACATTTTTTCTTTTTTTTTCAACAATAATTATTAAAAACAATGTCTTATAACAAATAATTGAAATGTGAGCTAATAATATAGTAAAAATGGTGAAATGGATGAAACTTTAGGTAATATATACCCAAACCAATGGGAGAGATTGCTCAGGAGAGTTTATTTCCACAAACATTTAATAAAATTGATTATAATCACTAAGCGTTTTGCTCTAGCAAGTGGTACGGGCTGTTAAAGTTAAATAAACACCCACATTTGCTCATTATATTTACATTCTGTGCTTCCAGTTCGAAACTGAAGTTCATGATATTTGTTATAAAATAAAACCATTCAATTAAAATACTCACAGTTTTTCCTTTTTCATAAAATGATAGAGGTTGACTGGTTGTGCGGTCATTTACTTGGAATGTAGTTGTGCTATTAATTTTCGTTTGAATTAAAACATTGGAGATGAATCATTTGTTCCTGATTTGTTTCTTTAAGACCTTTTTTTCATAGGTTGTATATAAAAAGATGCATGTAGCCTACTGTGTAATGCTATTTAAATCAACAAGGCAATACAATTATTTAAGTTCAAATAAATCTGAATTAAAATGTTTAAATAAATAAATCCTGAAATGAATAAATTGTAATTTATATGAGAAATTTATGTTGGCACTCTGGTGTTGCTTTTGATAGGGGTGTGTTCAGCTGAATTAAATTACATGACTCTGCCGCCTCAGTGTAAAGAAAACAACTGGGTAAAAAATGAGTCATCACAAAACTCTTTAAAATTTGGCCCATTTCTAGATGTACTAGAGAGCAGTAAGCTGCCATGTTTTGGTACCCAGGGAGCAGTTGGGAGGGGTTTAGGGCCTTGCTCAAGGACTTACAAGGGGTTACCTCTATTGACTGAAGCTTTGTTTCCATACCCAAGCCCAACCACTAGATTACACCTCCGCCCCGTCGGTTTCCTCAAAACATTGACATTTTAATATAGAAGGTAGTGTTCCTTGTATTTGATCAATTCTGCATATAGATTTATTAAAATTTAGTAAAAATATTTTAAGCATCCTGCTCTGAAAACATTTCTAAAATCAAACATATGTTCAGCATGTACATTTAATCTATGCAGGGGTGTACATTTCCAATCCCGTCCTGCAAGTTTGAAATGTTTCCCTGCTTCAGCTCAACTGATTAAAAAAAAAATTCAACAAGCTGTGATTTGGTTCTGCATAAGCCTGTTATTTATTTGTCCTTGACTTGATCAGTTTTTGATTCAACCTACCACATTTCTCACATTTTTAACTAAGCAAAAATGGCCTAAGAATTCAGCTTGTTCCATATAGAGCAGATCCAATCACGGATTATTTGTGTAACACAGGAATGATGTGTACTTACAGTTTACTGTACTGGTATGCGACAGTGCTGCTGGAAGACAGGACGAAGCAGTATGAGCACCATAAAGGGACTTTCTTGCTTTAAAAGACCTTATGAATTTCTGGAATGTTGAAATTAACTCATAATTTGACTTTTGATGTTGGATTTTTATCTCCCTATATCACTTTATTGGTCTATAAATAAAGCTGAAGTAATTTTAGGCAGCACAATGCACAATCCATACATCCGTCTTCCACTCTTGCTTAATTCGGATCAGGATTAGGGGTAGGGAAAAGGGAGCATATCTGAGCTGGTATCTGGTGACATAGGTGTTGCTTTATCATGTCTAAAACATTCATAATAGGTTACTGTGTAGGTCTGCTGCTGTAGGCTGAAATGCCTGCTGTACGCTGTGCTGCCCATCATGGTTAGAAATTTTTGCCACAATCTTTAAAAAGTCAGCTCCAGGAGCTCTGGAGCCAGCTTTCTTTAGCAATAAAACCTTTGGGGGGTGCTCCTTTACTATCCAACTCTTTAGCAAGAAACTATAAACAATCATGGGAACTTTGAAAGTAACAATTAACTGCAAATGCATGAGAAAAGGAATGCTAAGATGCATACAGTATATTCCCTCAACAAACATGCACACTGACATTTGTAGATGGCATCACACATATTGTGAGGAACAAATTTAGTTTGTTCCTCACAACCAGTTTCGGTCTATCCATGAGTTTGTTCTAACAACCAGGATTTCAGCACACAATATAGCAACAAGATACCAACAAACTGTTTAATGTTTTATTGCAAAACAACATGACAGGAACTCAAAATGAGGTGATGGTGGTTTTAAGTTTAAAAAGGTTTTTTCTTTGACACTGAAATGAATTTCAGATCATTTAAAAGAAGTTTACCTTCTTTTTTAGTAATGGTAAGTCTGAACATTGATAGTTTTCTTGTGTCGGTTGTGCACCTCCAAATTTTCAAATGACACATTTCTGATGATCTGAAATTGATCAGCCTCTGGAGAACAGCTGCAGCGCAGACAGGGACAGCCCCATCCAGGTCACAGAAGGCTCTGCAGTGAACGTATGCTTTCTTAGTCTCTCCGACAGTGACATCTCTTCATCTTTGAAGCCCAGGACCAGTGCAGTGTGCCTGGGCAGTCTATGGCTCAGGAGTCCTTTGGTGCTTTTAGATCCATCAGGGTTTGGGACATGAGTGGAGTTCCAGAGAGAGAGAAACACAAATGATGGAAAAAGAGAGAAAGGTGCAGAGAGAAAAGTACACTTTTCTGTTGCAGTGCAAACAGGAGAAGTAGACGAGAGACCATACAACAAAAGTAAAGGACAAATATGGCTTTTCCATGTCTACACACATAGACATTTCATCTTTGTTTTCTTGTAACATTGGAATTACGCAATAACCAGCTCCCTCTCATGTTCACAATCCAGTTCAGACTGCTTGTATTTACATTTTAAATTTACATCCAAAACTTGCATTTAGCTTTGGCTCCCATCCTGAGTGACTCACCGTAAGAGGCCATCCCACATGTTTTCTGTCTCACACTTCTCTCCGTACATAAAAGCTCTCTCACATGCTTTGACATACACTTATATTTCTCATGAATCTCTGAAGTGTCTTTTCATCCCACAGCTCCCAAAAGGCATTTGGCAATCTCCACTTTGCATTTATCCCAGTGGTACTCAGTTTATTTGGAAGATGCAAAGTGGTTCAGTCAACAGTGTGTTTGTATCACCTTTTTATATTGAGCTTTCTTCGCACTGAACTAAAGGTGCTGGTGATTTAAACATGGGAAAACTAGAAAGCTCTTCTTCTAGTCCTTTCATATCTTCCCTAAACCCATCTCCCAGCTCCTCATCCATCTCGTCCCCCTCCCGCGACTCCCTCTCTCCCCCTTCAGGCCTCACCCGTTCCAGCTCCCCCGTCCTTCCGTCAAGCCGGTCTGCTACTAAGATTTCTGAGGTAAGCTTCAGCCCGCTGCTATTCATGTTGCAATTACCATATTGGGAATTTCTATGTCCGTTGCTAGAATTACTGTTAATCAGGGTGCCGCTGTAACTATTTCCATGGTGACCACCATTTCCTTGATTACTGAGTAGTGTCGTGGTGGTTGAAGTTGTGGTCCCATTTTGTTTTTCTGTCAACCGGAATCTGTCAGACAGTAGACTGGCACTGCTTGGGGACTGGGGACTGGCTGAGGAGCCCAGTAAGTCCCGCCCCTTCTCTGATGACAGCGAATTATCTGGCAGGTGGTGGCCCTCGTGGGAACTGCTTCGCCTTCGGATAGCAAAGTACAGGAGGCACATGCCAAGCACTAAACCCCCACAGAACAAAAAGATGTAGAAAGCCAGGACATGACGAGCTCCTGTAGTCGCCACTGCTCCTCCAGCGCTGGGGTCCTCTAGTGTCAGATGATAGGCTGCTCTTTGGCAAGGTGTTGGGTCCCTTACACCTGGTCCTCCCTCCTGTGTTAGAAAGACAGCAAATAAGAGAAGAAGAGGCTTCATCTATGATCTGTTTTCTGTTATAAAGTTAAAAAAAAAAGTAACAGTCCTCTCTTTGTACAGTTTGCATACCTGGCATGTACAGGCATATATTCCAAGACTGTCCTCACTAACAGTCACCACCAAGTCAGAGTGATGTTGCCTGGTATGTCTGTGGGGAGGATGCTCCCAACTACAGGGCCTGGGAGACAACTGGAGACATGGCAACAACAGGCGCAGGCCTATGGAAACCCGCAGCTCCCTGATGGAGTGTTTGCAACGCCCTGGAGGAGAGAACAGAAAGCAGAGAGCTGAATAACAGAACAGAAAGTTTTTCATATTATGCAGATTTAACATAAAAGAAAAAATTGATTACATGATTTAAGATCTTTAAATAAAATATGAAAATGCACCTGCATACACTTACCCTCTTGTGCATCACACTTTTTCAAGGCAGCATCCACTACATCACCTGGACCAGGGCTGGAAACACAAAGTTCTAATCACTGCATGTCACTTCTTACATATCTGCTTTAATGTTATCACTGCTTTAAATAAAAACCCAATGGTATACAAACAATCTTAGTCAGTATCAGATGTTTAAAACAAAGTGCAAGTATAGTGTTTTACACAAACCCATTTTATGACCTAATATTTATACAGTCTGCCTTTGATTTTCAGTTTTGGATGTCTTCCAGTTCATTATGATATTTCTGTACTCACTTTGCTTGTGTGAACCCGCAGGCTTTATCTGTTGTGCTCCACACACAACCCAGTCCTCTGGCTCTGGCACACACCTCACAGCTGGTATACAGAGTGCAGCCTTCAGCCTGGACACGAGCCAGAGACACAGGGCTAACCACAACAGCCCGACCCTGGAAACACAGGGATACCTTACAGAATCACTGAGCAAAGATATTTGTGTAGCTGCACAAGGAATATGGATGCATAGGCTCTACCTGATGCAGCAATATACTGTTAACAGGCTCCTGTGATGTGAACAGAGGAATCTCCTGCAGTAAGGTGGTGTTCTGGCCCACTACTGCCACCCTGTGAAGCTCTCCACGGTCTGCAACAAAAGAACAAAGATTACAATAAAGATGTTATTTATAACACTTTAAATGAAAAATAAAACTAAATTAAAGACTTTGATGGAGATCATTTAATTTTTTAATACATCTTTCCAATATTTTCATGACAATCTTGGTGGAACTCTCATTAGTTCCATCTGCATATCAAGCTGCCCTCTTATAATTTCTCTTCACCTGTCCCAAGATGCAGCACTGCTCCTCCTCGCTCATCTCCATTCCCTGTCAGGGTTACAGCCAGCTTGGTGTATGTGATTCCCCTCCGGACCAGCAGGGGTGCTGCAGTGACACTGTTCTCCATCAGAGGGTGGTCTCGCACGAATGTCAGCACTTTGTCAGGAAGCTTTAAGGAGGACTCAAATCCTTCATCCTTTAAAGCAACATTCAAACACTAAAGAAGAGAAAGAAAACAAGTCATTAATGGTTTTACATTAGAATACAACAAAAGGCACTGTGTGAGGTGAGATAGCAAAGGGTATGTACTTGGCCAGGCCTTGGAGTAGGGACAGGTTCAGGATTGATCCAGTTTTCACAAGTCTTTTTTAGCTCTTTAAAGGGACCTTCCATCACTTTGCTTATGTCAGACAGACTGAAAACACACACAGCTGACACTGCTTCAGGCTCCCTGGGAAATTAAAAATAAAAAACAGTTACCATTTATAATGGTTTGACTTTACAAACATGCAACCTATGTTTTATTGCCCGTACCAGTCGTAAGCTGTACAGTAATATCCTTCAACATGTTTATTTTGGCTAAATCTAGTCGGCTTACCAATATGGCTAATTCTATATATTGTACCAAAAAAAACTTCTAGATGTACTTGTTTCTTTTCCATAAGAATAAGATGACTTGTCATCGTCTACTCTTTAATTAAATCAAAATGTAATTTAGAGAAGCCAGGTTATCTTTTTACCATTTTTTTTACTGAGTTTTGTCGGATGAGGAGTTGAAATTGTTTACTGCTGCAACAAATAATTAGAAATCCTGAGACAATCTTTTTGTAGCACCATTGGAAATTTCAGCTCTTACTTTATATTTGATGTGGTACACTACAAACCAGTCATACCACACACTAAAAGTAGAGTACAGAAGCTGTACACTGTCTAAACATACTGGACCCAACAGCTAAGGTCACTATAGCTCAAAATCCATAGTTAATTTCTATGATTTTTGTAACCTGTTGAGAACATCTGAGAACTATGAGATATCTTAAATGTCATGTAGTGTGTAAAATTCATTATAAGCTCACGGGTTCTATTCCTGGAAAGTGCTAAATATAGCAAACACTATGTAGTGGATGATTGAGAAAACCAAACAGCCTAAAGTACCACCAAGGATTGTTAGCTTAGCTTAGCTTAGCATAATGACGGAATACTGTGGTGAACAATTTATCTGTCTCTAGTTTATCATCAATTTGAGATTCTGAGACACTTAATCTTTTAGGTTATTCTACACTTTGAAAGACATTATCTAAAACTTTTAAATGATTTAGAAGTTTTCTAGTGGTAAAATAAAAATTCCCATAATCTTATTAGCTCTTGAACTTTCTCAGCTTACCACTGGGAGGTGAACAATCCATAGAAGTGTGTGCTACTGGGATCACCAGGAGTGCGTTGCTGGGTGAAAACATCTGTTAGGACATTATATCGCTGACCGCTCGGTTTGTCCTCACAGACCAGCTGGGTCTTAAGAAAGGTGGTCCAACGTCGCTGCAGAGTTTTCATCCCTCCAACATCCGACTGAAGAGACAGTAGTGATCGTGAATTCAGTTCATTCCAAGCAAAAAAAGAAATAAATCATTCAAATGAGATGTTGGGTTACCTTGCAGACACGTGCCACCCTTGACACCTTGACTTTGGTGTATAGATCGTACTCTTTGGCCATCTCAGTGAAGAAGAAGTAGATTTTGTCATCATCTCCTGTTGGATTGCTGTCTGCAGATTGTTCTATGAAGGCTGAGCTGACAAATTCTGGATCTAAAGAAACACACAGGAAACAAAACTTCACCTATTCCTTTAAGATAGTGTGACTTTGTGTGTGTGTGTGTTTGTGTGTTGTCAGCAAGTGAGAATGTGTGCATGTGTGACTCACCATTAAGCCAGTTGATGGATCGCTCAGTTCGGATGCGCTCCTGTTCAGGGCCAGTTGCCCGGGAGATGTCGAAGAGCGTTCCCAGGAAGTTACTAGTGGCTGCTGTGTACAGGATACCATCTAGAAAAAAGATGGTGAGATGTGAAAGTTTAATTTGCTTTCTGAAAATGCAGTAAATACTACAGTAAAAAACATTCACATCAGATAAGTTGAAATGATGGCGAACAAGTCGACAGTCCAGCTGCACTTGCCTGCCATAACAGCTGTGTAATGTTGACTGGGCTCAAAAGGGCACTTGCCCTTTCCCGTTTCCATCTTCACCCCTCCATCCTCAGCTTTTTCCAAAGAAAAGGAGGAGAGCTCCTGAAGGGTGAAAGAGAAGCAGAACTTAAAACTAAAATGAGAAAATTATGTATCTTGAAATGTAAATATGTATGTTTTAAAAATAACTACCATTAAGTTAACTCTTATTCGTTTTTTACTTCAATGTGCTGCTTGAAATGTCACTATAATTACTGTAATCAAGCTCTCTAATGCTCAAATCTTTAGTGACATTGGTACTCAAGGGTGCATGATGGGAAATCTGAAAAAGACTTTTAATGTTAACAAGCTCAGATACTGTCACATACTGTGCTTGTGACTTTCTACTTGCATTTTGTGTTGTAGAAAATTAGTGCAGAATTAAGTCACATGATTTAATTTAGAGCTATATATGCATATGCAGAAACACATGCAGAAACTGTGTGGCCAGCTATGACTGATTACACTGATCAGTTACTCATAGATGATGGAAACACTAACCAAAAAGGCACATTGGGGATCAAAGGCATAGGTGCCACAAACGTAGATGTGTCCATCTCCCAAAAATTCCAACAGACGGATGTAATTGTTGCAGTCCACCTGCAGGGGGAGACATAATCAAAGAAATAAAGGAAAGGATCAGTTAGTTGAACATGTATCTTTATTTTTCCAACGCATCTAATTTCAGTAAAATTATCAGTTATAGATTATAATTAAAAAGTATATTAAATAATAAACTATAGATTCACAATGTTGTTTCGAATCTAATTGTTATGAATCTGATTGACTTCAACACAAAACTTAACAGTATAACTGCACAGATCTCACATCCTTTAGAGTAAAGTTCAACTTAAGTTATTAATTAGTTTAATTTCTTATGACTTATAAATATAGCTACTTCTTTTTAAATACACATGTACATGCAGACCCTCTTCCTTTGTTTGCAGCGAGATTTGCTGCTTCTTTGCTCATGTACTAACACTGTGGTTCAGGAAAGAGGTTCAAGTGGCTTCTGAGAACAGCTGGGGTATCAATGATTCTGACTGGAAATCAGAGACCCCAATGGTTTCAAGTGAAATTTGAGATTCCCAGTGCTATCTAACAAAGACCACCCTTACTCACACATGCTTACACACGAGGGCTAAGACCAATAGTTTTCATGCATAAATGCATGCATTTCTTTGCATTGCTGGTCTTATATAGACACACCACTGCTGGTAGAGTTTTTGAGTATGCAAGTTTTTTTTTTCTTCTCACTGACGTCTCTGTTTTGGAAAAATACCCCCCTTTGTTTTACCCTGGTTACCGTTAAAGCATTTTCATCAAGCTTGTGTGTGCGTAGCATTGCCAGCCCCTCTGTTTAAGCTCCAGGCCTGAGTCATTGCATCCCCAAATACCTGTTCCTTTCTGGTGCACAGATCATGTCACCGCAACTTAAATGGTTCAGCTTAAATGTATTATATTTATAATTTTAACTGGGTATAACTGTTCTTCTTGTGTTAAAAGCTTTTATAAAAAATTCCTACAACCAAAACATCTAAAAGTTTTCCATGCTTTAATTGTGTTTTTCATGCTGATCCATCAGTTCCACAGCTCAGACCTAATTCGATGAAAACTCAATTAAGCCTGAAACAAGAGCATTAAATTAATCATTCTTTATTTTCACTCTGTTTTAGTAACGTACTGGACGTAGTAGTGAGGTAACCCTTAACGTTCTATGTAAATACTTGGGAGCTTGGGAGTATGATATTAATAATAATATTTATGAGTAAATACCTACAATAAAATATCATCAAACCCCTACAAGAGTCTTTTAAAGGAGTGTAAAAAGTGAAAAAGAGACTACAAAATGCTCTTAACTGATTAGCTACATGCAATTACACACACTCAGGTAGTCTTTTGTTGAGTCTATTGTCTTTTTTGGTCTAATCTTAATTTGTCTGTTCCCCTTCCTATTTTCTACCCTTTCTGCCCTCAGTCCTTTTTCCACCTCTGACTCGCATGTAATCTTTTGATCGATTTTTTCCTGCCTTTATCAATCACTACCTCACCTTCTTAAGGTACAAAAAAAAGAATAAAAAAAGCTGATGATGAGTAAGTAAAATAGGTCAAAATCAATTGCATATTCCTTTTGATAAACTGCTGGCTTTGTGGCCTTCGATTTAATCAGATATTTCTGTATTGAGGTACTTTTGAGCATAAACAGGTCATTTGAGGAAACACAGTAATTTTAGCAAACCTTTGTAGTTTAAACCAACAAATCACTGAAACATTTCTCAACAGACTGTGTGCACCGTTAGTTTACTGTAAGCAGTATGCATGTATAGTACGCTCCAATTAATCAGTTTCTTTAGACACATCTGTGACTTCCCATACACTCTCAATCTCAGTGTTTAATGTGTCTCTGCACATTCACACACACAGAAACCCAATGAGGCCTTGGCCTCAATCCCAGAACTTCCAATCTGGTGCCCGACAGCATAGACAACACAGAGTTGTTCATTCTACTGCTTCATTATATGCAATAGCAAAACAAATATGTTCGAATTTAAATGATATTTTAAAAATGTTAGAGGCTGATGATATTCGTAAGTAAAGAAGCAGCCCTTATAGTTGCTGGAGGGGCACAGTGACAGGTTTTGAAGAAGTTATATTGGTCTTTGGTAACACAAGAGATGTTTGTTTTAAAAGCCAGTTCATTGTTGGTTCAACTGTTTCATAGAATTTGGTGACTCACACTTGAACAACATTTTGACCCAGTAAGAGGTTTACGTCCTAAAGGGAGACAGATAAAACCAAAACTAACCAATGGTGGACTGCTGTGAGTCATGTCAAGTGCTGTTACTAGCACCAACAGGAAACAACACGACACCATACATTTCATACCATACTAAAGAGATATGGCTGGCAGTTTACGTTACCAGGTGGCATAATTATACTATTTAGTGGGATTTAACATGAACCTGAACTATAATACACATAATTACTTTTACATTGCTGTAATTACCTTTATTATACAATAAAAGGTTTACCATAAAAAGTTTAAACCCATTCAAAAAACTTTTTAATCTTCTGTGCATTTAAATACCTAAACATACAAGAGTCTTACCTCTGTTTTTCCTTTTCCTACACAAGACTTCCTTTTATCCTCTGGCACATCCCAAATAATCTGGAAGAAGAAGTAAGAGATGGAGTAAGAAACTGATTGAAGGCAATCAGTAGCTGATTGGTAATCAATGTTAGACTTATCACTGATCCTTTTGGAACATTTTTCTATAGATGTGACGTGAAGTGCCTTACCTAAGGTCATCCATCCACAAATCATTTTTGCACAAGCTGTATTTCCACATTATCTTTAGCAAATAGACATAAGTGCTCTTTTTAGGAAGCAGTGGCTTCCACTTGACAGCATCCCCACAATTACTGTTGCTTAGTAGTCTGATAATAGACTCAATATCATTAACATTGGTAATTAGTCTGGTAACATTGCTTACTATGGATTCATTTGGGACCCTAACACATTTGAAGGAATCTCTGTTGGTCCACCACCTCTAAGAAAGGTAAAGATCACATCGCATTCCCATATTATCTGTGAACTAATGAGGTCTTTAGATATGGTTTAATAAGCTTTTACAACCAGATAAAAGTGGTAATTTGACTCATTTATCACATACAGATCCTTCATAGTAGTTCACACATTTACGCAACTCATAAACATGCAATATAAGATTGTTTCCCTAAATTAATAAATTAAAAAAATCTATTATCTCAGATCAAATATTTGCAGAACACAAAATGGGGTTGCACAAACTTTTAAGCTCTATTAAAAATGATTTTTTTCTTGGACATTCACTGAGATCAACTAATAAGCACCTTTTTTGGTTGTTGGTTCAGGTTGTTTGTGTCCACGGCCAGTATGGCATCCTTGGCGCCCAAATATAGCATGCCTGATGAGCGGTTCAGTAGGAAGGTGCTAAAATTGGTCGTACTCTTTAACATCTCTGGACCCAGAATGATATCTGTTGGGCGAGAGAGAGAAAGAAATGATGAGATAAAAAAAAATAGAATCTAAAAAAGAGCCACTAAGATGTCCTCAATTAGTTGCAGAGAAACAAACAAAGTGTAAATAAATAGACTGCTTCCAACAAGAAGTCTAAAGAGATGAGTGACTGAGGGCTGAGAGTAAATCTTTAACCCTGCCCTTTAGCATAACAAAAGCCACAGATAAAACCCTTGAGCCATGAGTTTAACAACCTTTTTCACTTTACTTTTGTGTCTTTTTTTCCCCTTTACAGTCAAATACACTGATATTTTTTCTGACCTTGTTTTTTAACATCGTTTTGCTTTAGTTGCACCTATCTGAAATATTGCATCTTTATTCATTAGCAAATCCACTCTTGAGGAAAATAAAACAGTTTAAATAATTTATCATTGTAATGCATAATATATTTTGGAATCATCTTTTACATAATACATGGTGTTTAAAATCAGCTATATTTGTCTTCTCCTCTAAAAAGTATCACATGGACTAAATCCCCGAAGCTTTTTGTGTTCCAGCTCTTGTTTGCTTTATCACTCAGTCGCTCTCCCCTACTCCTTCCTCCATAGAACAAAGCATTGTATGTATGAGTGTGTGCTCATATCACAGCTGCTGAGAGAAGCAAGGACAGCTGTATGCTGGACATCTCTGGAGTACTGGTAGTAGACTGTGTGTGCACCTGTATGTGAAGGAGTGAGAAAAGTGTAGTTGTGTTTTCGAAGCGCTACAGTGTTGACCTTTTTAGGCTTTCATGAACAAACGAGCTGGACATGATGGGTGGCAGAACAAAACATTAAAAGAAGGAGGAGCCAGTGATTGGTTTGTACATCCCATCAAGCATACACAAAACCTCAGCTTGCGCTGAAATGATGCCAACAGGTACCACAGGTGATAGACAGGGCAAATTAAATGCTAATGTTAATCAGTTAAGCATGTGATGCTAATTCAACGTTAAACAGACCAACGAGACCAGAGGCCTGTACTATGAAGTTGGAATTCTTTCTTTTAAGTAACTTTGCAGTTAACCAAGTGGTTTTCCATACAGAGACTCTTACACTAAATGGCTAATCTGCTTCTGAGCGCCTAACCTGCTTCTTTTATGGATAAAAGATCAACGAGTATAAAGGCACCACTTCCTGACCAACCAGGTCTCTTGGGAAATGGCTCATTCTGTCAACCTTGGTGCGCAGATCATGAGAGACGCTTCGGAGAGAAACAGTTTTTAGGGATAGTTGAATACTTGGTCTAAACTTGATCCCAAGTCTGTTTAGCCCCATTAGGGATGCATTTGCAATAATAAGGTTAATATTTATGGTCACACATGGCATAACTGCAGAACAATGAATTTATGGAACCACAACTACTCATGCCTTCATGGTGAGGAATTAATATTACAACACAAACGCACTAGCACGTGGGTGTTGAACCTCTAAAGAACTTGTTGGAAACTAGAAGCACTCAGAGAAGAGTGCTTCTTAATACAGACCTCAGAACAGACACTACAGATTACTCACTAAACTTGCACAATTAATGAATCATGACTAATGGCAGCAATGAGGTCTATACCCATGTTTGTGCACTGCAAACATGTGGACTCACAGTTACAAGGTATTGTGTTGTTAATCATCACATTTACACACAAATTACAAACATTTTATAAGCATCTCAACAATATTTTCTTACAATTAAAGACAACTTATTAAAATATAAAGTTACAGTTGTAAATGATCTTTGATAAAAACTGATCTGTGGATATTAGTAGAGTTATAATACTAGTAATACGATAGTATTGTGTCAGCTTTCAAGTGTCAGCTGAGATAAGTCTGCCTAAATGTAATCAGTGGGGAGAAACTTTAAGTATGCTTTGGGGAAGATGATAGCATACGAGTGCTGTTTTGCAAAAAGCTGCTCTGTCCTCTACTGATCACAAACCAATTAATACCACATACATAAGTAAAAAGGATTTTAACCTGCTCATGTGTCTATGTGAATTCTCACCAGCTCCAAAAGTATAAAGACATGACTGTTTGGTTAATAGGTGATTCTAAACTGTGTCAGAGCAAGTGTAAGTGTTTGTAGTTGTTAATCTTTGTTTGTGACTGTTGACCTTTCCAGGGTGTCCACTGCCTCTCACCTGGTGGCAGCAGGGACAGGCTCCAGTCCCCTGCTGCACCCCATAATTTGTTAAAGCAGGTATTGAAACAAATAGATGGCAAAGTGATTATAATAATGAACCCCTGTAAAAATAAAAAATAAAATAAATAAAAGAATTATGGTGTATTTCCACAAAATTTTACACACTGAACCATTAACTCACATTATTACATTCATAGCTGTCTTTATATTTTCAGACTCGCAGTTAATCTCATCGTGTCATTATTAGACAAAAGGAGAAGCATCATTCCTTTTGGGAATTTCTTACTCCATTAATAATATGGGAAATTCAGGAGAGGGATAAGGAGAGGAGAACAAATGCACACTAGCTGTATTATTCTGCAGGTACAGCTGAGAATGTGACATTATGCCACATTTATAGAGAAAGGTATTCAATAGCAGGAGAAACAGCACAAAACTTGTATTTGATCTTCTTTGACAGGCAGCTGCTAATATGAGCAAAGTTAAGACTTAATATATTTTTTAAATTACATCAAAAGAAATCCTTTTTGAAGATTACAAAAGGAGTTAAAGGAACATGACTAAAATATTCACACTGGCACAATCATCCTTTGTTTTTGTTGCGATGGATGGGACTTAAAGCACCACATCCGAATATTCTGATTAACAGCACTCTGCACTGACATGGTTTTCCACTTAAAGCCTGTCTGCTGTCCGCCTGTGCTTTTCTGTAGTTAAAAAAAAAAAAAGAAAAAATCCCAACATGCTGACATCTGCCTGTAACCTAATCACAGACATTTTCTCTCCTCTTGTCTACATCCAGACTTCCTCATCCAGTCAGTCTGTGTCTGTTCCCCACAACATTTCACATGAATGTCATTTCTCATTCACTAAGTAGCCATCTGTTCGGCTAAAGGCCTTCAGGCAAGTCAATAGGAAGAGTGGCTCTTGCTGCAGCTTTTGCACTTCATGGAAAACAGGCAATGTGAGTGTGGAGACATGGGGCGATATCATCTCTAAGTCTCTAACACGTTACAGCTGCCGACATTATGTGAGTGACTGTAAAGTGTCTTCACGCTGCCCTTGATTGAAAGTTTTCTAAGCATGCTGTCCTTCATTAACTTTGAGACCTCAAGCTACTGAAATAAACACTTTCCTCCTCAATCTGTCAATCAAAACCAACTTTAAAAGAATGCAGAAGGAAAAGAAATAGGAGGAAAAAAAACAAGCCACTCAATCTCATCCTTTCTGTCCCCTGTCACTTTCGTCACTTCCTTTATCTGTTGTCCATCCATGTTTTCAAGACACCACTTCTTCAGTCTCACTTTAATGCACACATGCATGCACACATGTGCAGCAAAGTAGACATGAGTATTAGTGACACAGGCCAAAGGCAAGATCTGGAGCTGTGTCCTTGTGAACTGGTCCTCACTGGCTGTGTAGGACACACACACACATGCACACGATGCCACCACCTGCTGTGCACCCTAATGTAGAGAGATGATTCCTAGAGCTACACCATCTGCCACTGTTACCCATACTCATGCACATACCCACCTCTAAACCATCATGAAAAAAGGTAACGCTATAAAAGAAATATACAACACAAAATATGATTGATCAGGACATCTGCAGCTGTTTGTTTGTTAGAAGAGCTTTATGGTTAAATTAGACTTGACATGTGGCACAAATGAAGAGAGGGTACGCTACAGGTTGGGTAGAAGCATCAAATCTCACCTTCTGTCTGTGCAACGGTTCTTCCCATCTATGTGTGCATGTTTGCAGAGAGTGATACATGTAAAAGCACACCAGGGATTTATTTATAGGCTATAACCTTTAAAATCTACACATTGCACTATGGAGATAAGTAGATTAGCACACCAAGATGTTAACAGACTGCCCCCCATTTTCATCCAATCTGCAATGTGTTCGTATCAACTGTAGCAGCTTTAAGTCAGAATATGAAGCACGGTGTCATTCCCTGTAGGCTCCCCCCCCCCCACCTCGTTCAGTAAATGTTAAAATCCTCACAGCAGGCTCAAACAATAAATTGCATGAAGGTTTTAGCTGGAAATAATAAACTAAACATTACATTTGTTTAATAATATGTTTAGAAAACCTGACGATCTTAAATAAAAAAATCTCACCCCAAGTAAAAAGCGACTGGTGTGAGTATAAATGAATAAGTAGTCCTAAAATACAAAATTCTCTCCCCTGCCATGAATCATTCATTTATTATACATTAAACATGACAGAGAGGCTTCCAGGGAGGGATACCAGCAGAGTCTCTGTGTGTGGCTGTATGTGTGTGTGCGTGTGCATGTTGGTGGTGGTGGGGGATGTCCATTAAGGGTTTAATAAACTGACTTTTGCTATGGCGGACCAACCTTAGTCTCTGACTGCAGGGCATTGTGGGACTGAATCAAGTAGGACGTGATAAATTATACACCTTCTTCTTTCATCTGCCAATCAAAACTGACGGGATGGAGCGAAAAGATGTAGAGAGGTGCACATGTTCCTGCCCCCACAGTCTCTAAGCACACACACATATACACACACACACTCAGCCACCACAGTGAGAGAGGACACAGCTGCACGAACTCACCGCAATACCACTCTGTGCAGAGACACACATTTGGGGGTATCATCCACTCAGAGTCATTTTAAATTTTCCAGCTGCGGTTTTCTCTGAATTGTTCCACGGCAGACGAGGGCAGACCTACTTACCAGGTTAACAGTATATACCAGCATTTGGCAGACTGTCAGACGGCAAAACCATTAGCAGCTGACCTGCTTCATGAAAACACTTCAGTCTGCATTACTATACATTGAAGAACAGATAGCTTCTGTCAACTAAAGGTGAAAACTCTCATTTAGCTTTAGCTTCTGGGTTGTTGTTTTTTTTTAAAAAGGATAAAATGGTCTCATTGTGAAAATGTCTGACCATATTTGATAAAATTTCTATCATTACTGAAAGTGTAGAAAGGATGAATTGTTAGATTTTATGATGAAACATATTTTATCTTAGGAAAACTGTCAATCTCCTCTTAGCAAATATCACAACTTACTTTTGTCTCTGAAAATTTCAGTAAATCCACAAGAGCTCCAACAGCAGTATATATGATCAGCTGTTCGTACCTGACGTACTTTGTCAATAAATATATAAATGTGCACTATGGTTATCTTTCACTAGCATGTCTAAATGAAGTCACAAATGTAGAAGTTTCATGTGTTCAATAACTTTAATAGATGGATGGAGTCATTACTGTTATTAATTGTATGTCTGAAAGGGGCTTAAGTACAAGATAAAGGCTTAACCAGTCCCCTCTCCAACAGTTTAGGGACTTAAGTAAATCTTGTGCCAATAATGTTTGCAGAAACTATGTAAATATGTTTTTTGGGTTTTTTATTCATTGTTATGTAAAAACCCCGACCAGAAGTACAGTGTTTAGAGAATGACACTAATGACATATGAGACATCACCGAGGTGGTTTTCCATGAGAGGATCGAACAATTAAAAAAAATAAATAAATACATAAAAAATAAAAAGCTTTTTGAGCCAGAATTGTCCTGGAGCCAGCCCCTGGGGGCAGTCACCCAACTGTGTAAACAAATAAATCTGTCTAAAGCTTCACTATAACTAAACAAGAAGGTTCAACAATTGGAAACAAAACAGTTATCGCCGGTTTAATCTGCACTAGCAAAAAGGCTTTTTATATACTTGTTGATTTTGAATCTAATACACAACTAGACAAATACAGTGGCCGGTAGAGCGTCTAGACAATAAAAATAGTAACCAAGATTGAGTTTGCGTGTGTGTATATGTTTTTTTTAACCACTTGTTATTGTTCCCAAGTGGCTCATTGTCTTTTCTTTGACTGATGACAGAAATCAGCTGTTCAGGCACATCCTGCCTCGAGAGTTGTTTCTACACTGTTACAGTTAGAGAGAGGGATGAACACAGTCGTGCAAAGTGAGTTTCAGCATTGGCAAAGAAAGTGTTAATAAATCAAATTGACACTGTGACCCAAGACTTGGTTGACCGGTCTTGCCGATTTGCTCTCTACAACATCAGGAAGATCAGACCCTACCTGACAAATTACACAGCCCAGCTCCTGGTCCAGGCTCTGGTAATTTCACGCATTGACTACTGCAACTCCTTAGTGGCAGGCCTGCCTGCTTGCTCAGTTAAACCTCTGCAGATGATCCAGAGCACAGCAGCACATGTCACTCCACTAATAATCGCTCTTCACTGGCTTCCAGTGGCTTAACTCTTCTACTCCTTGGAATGAGTTAAAAAGATTGGTCCAGCACTTTGGCTCAACTCAGTGCTGAATATGCTGCGTGCACTTATGCCCAAGATGTTATTGTGTGATGAAATCGCGATCTTGCATTTAAGCAAATAGATAAATAAATTAAAAAAACCTGCGTCTAGCACTACATGACAGCACCTGGGTCCAACTTGGCTCACAGCAGTCTGACTACTACTTAATTACGATGTAGCACCCTGTTTGAATTCTTGCTTGTGTTGTTCTTATTCTCAGATGTAACTTTGGAGAAAAAGCGTCTGCTAGATGACTGTAGAATGGAATAGAATAGAATTTCTTCCTTCCCTCCATGCTTTTCTATGGCTTTGCATTGACTAAACATCTGTTTAAACTGTTATATGTGTGACAAGAGATTAAAAGACAGCAAGTGAGAGAGACACACAAGTCCTCCTCTTGTAGTAGTCATGGTCAGTTTTAGGCCTTGTTTCATACAATAATCTGCTTCTTACGGGCATCAAAGCATCAAAGCTGTATGATCTGCCTTTCATTTTCCTTTTGTTAGCATCAGTCACTTCATATCAAGGCAGCTGAAAGCCACAACAATAGAAACACTAAATCGTTGTGACACAATTATTCTATAAAATTAGAATTGAATTGAATTTACTACTGTGGTTTGGTCCATCCAAAGAGATCAAACTTTTATTAGATGAATGCTTTTTCTTTGAAAAAGAGTAAGAGTGCCTCAGTATTTAAAAATGTGTGGCAGCACCAATGTCTCAACTGACATCAAAACTACATTGTGTAATATACCAAATACATGACAGCATTCAAACAAACATAAACAACAATGTCGCTCTTCACTGCTCGGTCACAGCGTTGCTGCAAGGTCTTTCTCTGGCAACTTGTTTTCTTTTCAGAAAGACAAATGAGAGCCACAATAAAGAGTTTACCCACATTACAGTGCGTCTGCAAATTTCATCATGTCACATGTGAAAGCTTGTGAGACTTTTAATTACACCTATAACAAATTATAACCCAAAAAACTGAATGTGTCAATAAAAAAAAAGATTATTTTTCTTATTAAAGTGTCAGTGTTCGCATGACTCGAGTGATTCTATCGGAAACCTGAACACTGACAAACCACAAACCTTTAAAACAAATGTGGTTCAGCTTTCAAAAAAAGGGTCTTTTCTAAACCATTTATTATTTGAAAATCAGCCCTATGTTAATTAATCTTTTATTGATGCTATAAAGAGCATGTAAGCTTAATTTTGTGTGGTTGGAAGAGTTCCCCTTGGCCGCAGTTTATAAAGGATGCAATGACACGTTTTGGTAATTCATTAATAGGAGATTTTTGCAATGTGCTATCTACTCTGTAAATGCTAATTAGGCATACGAATTTTGGACTGAAATCACCGTTTCCATGGACTGTGCAATGTGTGGAGGAGGGAAAACACAAGAAAAAAAAGGGGTCAAATGTTGAAATTCAAATACTGCTCTAATATGGTGTGGCTCAGTGGGTAGAGTGGTTGTCTTGTAGCCAGTTGTAGCCAGGGTTGCCAGTTCAATCCTCGGCCTGTGGGGGTGTCCCTAAACAAGACACCTAACTCCAATTGCTCCTGTTGTGGCTGAGCGTCTTGCATGGCATTAGCGCTATATAAATACAAACCATTTATCAAGCCAATGTATGTGCACACTTTTCACAGATTTGATGTGAGCATCAGTAAAATATCCAACTATGATGCATGAGCAAATTTAAAACTTTTACCCTTTAGCAGTACAGAAACAAAAAGAACCAGACGGTGAACTCATTAGTTGCCTCTCATAATTCCTTTGCTACAAGTACCAAATGTTAGAGTGTTGCCCACTTCCACTCTGGGTTTTCTCTTCTTCACTCAGAGGTGAAGACATAAAAAAAAGGCCAAATGACCGTAACACCCAGCAATAACCTCTCCTTTGAGGTTCTGCTTTAGTGGGAACAGCAACCCACACACATAGTTAAATGAGGGAAGTGGGGAATTATCACCCATATGGTTGCAGTGGGACAGTGGATAGAAAGGAAATGCAGGAGAGTAACTGAAACAAAGAAAGAGAGGTAGTGATCAAGGGGAAGAATAGAAGGCTAATTTTGTATTTTATCTTATAACACTGATACTCTTACTTACCTATTTAAAAATATTAAATTTTTAGTTAGTACTTAGTTTTGTATTGTTTTATTTTTATTTTATTGCTTTGTTTTGGCCTTCGACCCGTAATGGAATAAGTGGTACAAATAATGACTGACTGCTTTGTTTTGGATGGGATGGGGTGTAAATTTGTGTTTTTATTTCTATAAACTTAAATGGTTTCACATTGTTCCCTTCTCTTCTCTGTCTCCCATCCATCTTCCTATTTCCAGCATTCCACCACCTCTTCTACTTCCCCAATTTCCCAGTATCTCCCACCCCCATCCTCTCTCCCTCTGCCTATGGATGATAAGAGGTAGCACTACTAATCAGGCTTGCCCTAAATTCGTCCATGCCCTGCGGGATTAGTGTGTGTGCGTGTGCGTGTGTGTGCGTGTTGGTTTTAAAACTGGCAGCATTCACCAGTCTACACATGAAAATAGTGTGCATGAAGCCCAGTGTGTATGGGGAACTCAATTTCTATATGAATGAGTCATAGAATTAACACAATTGTGCTATTTTTATCTTACAGTAAGTAAAACTGTACTGCTAGATAATGAAGCCACTGAGTTGCATAATTACTGTTCCAGCTTATATTGCAGAAATATTAAGCCTGATAAAAAATTTTTTTACTGCACATATGTGAAGAGAAAGATCATATAGGTATTTACAATACCCAGTCTTGATCTCGTCTAGCTTCCACCTGTCATTACTAGGGCTGGACGATGTGGCCAAAACTTGTATCACGATATATTTCTTAATTTCGGTCGATCTGATATAATTCCAATATCGATATAAACAAAATAAAAACCTTAGAAAAATGGCCAAAAATGCCCACAACAGATGCTGTAAAACTAAAAATTATTTTGCCAAGTCTATGAAACTCCTTCAGTAAAACATTTTAGAAATA
>JBAMHW010000005.1:7273924-7287059 GCA_037177495.1 Rhadinocentrus ornatus
TAAAAACTGTACAATAAATTAATGTTCACCTTTTATTTGTATCTAGCAAGGCTAAATTAGCCTTTAAACAAAGTAATATAAAATTACCATCAAAGGTCAAATAAAACTTTTACTTTCTCAGTAGTAATAGCTTTAACTTTAAACTACAACATAGGCTTATTGTGTTATTCTTACAGATTTAAACAAAGGTGCTTCAACTAGGCTTAAAAATAGAAGTGCTCAGAATTGTTACAAAAAAAAATTTGGTGCTTCATCTTCTGACTCGGCATATTCTATTAGTAGAAATGCTTCAAATGCACTGTTGCCTGATCAGCAAAGAATGATAAAATAAAACACAATTCTTCAGTCAATATTTTCTTTATTTTTTAGTTTAATTTTATTTAGTGCAATTTGTTTTTTAATTAAGAGTCTGGAACATGTCAACACTTTAAACTTTTTAAATACTTTTGTCCACACTCTTCATGAATAGACCTTAATATTTGGTCTCCAATAATAACAGAAAAAGTCGCTAGATCTGTTGTTAGCTGCTTTTAAAACAAATTGTTAGAGGGGAGAGAAAAACGAACAGCACAAGTCACTAAGTTGGCGACGCGGAGCCGAACCACTTACGCACCACCGAGTTAGTCTTTCCTCTCTTATCAACTATTTTGTCTGCTTTCTCTTCGCTTGTAGAAGCTTGTTCAGTCACATTTGCATTACAGACACGAGCACTCGTTTTGTAGCTAAAGCTAGCAGCGTTGAAGCTTAGCCTAGCCTAGCCTTGTGTGATCAGCACATGTACAAAATCATAACATGTAAAAGTAAACCAAACCTTGCTGCTACACACAGTGGTACACTTTCTGTCAGTCGGAGAAATGCTTCTGTTCTTAAGGAATTGGCAAGAAATTAAAGTATACTGGAAAGAGTGCATCTACTGTACAACTTTAAGAAACTTTTCTACAGTCGGACAATGCAAAGACTCTTTTATAAACACACCGACAGCAACACAGCAATTAAAGTCTAGTTTTACTGATGCTGACGCGAATACTTATAAAAGAATCATGAATACCCATCCCTCTACTTAAGAAACATTTTCATGGCTCATACAAAAGGTTCTAGAAGCTAAAACGTCAAGGTGTTTTATCCAGACTGGTAAAACACACAGATTTAGGTGATCCCACCATTTAGCAGTACACACCTGCCAAAGACAAAAGCCAATAACAGGCTGCCATAAATATCACAGCTAGCATCTCATCCCTCAACAGAAGCATGTGAGCTGAAGGAAACTGTGACAAGATTGTTCTGGAGGGGGTACCAATTCAGTTTTGGAGATGTTTATTTTAATGTGCATGTGCATGCTTGCAGAAGGGATGTGGGTGCAGCTTTTGTTGTGGATAAAAATAAGAGGGGCAAGGGACTTCCAGGAAGAAAAGGCTGGGACTCACTATAATAGAGCATCACTTTTCAAACAAGGACATACACTCACCTGCTTCTCTGTGTTTAAGTTCTGGCTGCTGGATTCAGACTAAACAAGTGGAAAATCTGCGTCTTTAAAGCCAAACAATACAGGAGCAGACATATCTGTTACAACAGAACAGTTGTCCTCAGTCGTCTCATTTTAGGGTTTAAGGTTCAGTCTAAAAAAAAACAGCTTGTTATGTAGAGTCACAGTTTAGCTTCAGTTTGGGTTTGAGTTGTTTATTTATTCTTTTGTTTTTATATCAGGCCAGGTATGTATGTCTCCAAACCTTGACTTGTAGAGGTTTGGAGACCAGTGTATGAGTTGTGTTGTTTCTCTTCCATCTATTATACCTTTCTGTACAGAATATATTCGTACATGGATCAGTCATGCATTTGTGCGTTTCAATTCCCGAAGGTGACGAACGGTCTGGGAATCGTTCACTTTCTCTGCTTGCTACAAGTTGCATCAAAGCTCTGAGAATTTTAAATAAGAGAAAAATATAATCTGTTATCTGACAAACACACAGCTTGTGTTAGGAGCTCAGATGAAAAAATTACAGATGTTTTCTCTCTGCTGCACAGTAAACAACAGCAGACTGACAAAAAAGCATAAAAAAAGAGGTATCCAGGCAAAAAACTGGTACTGTACGATTAATTACTTGTACCAATGGGGAACTTTACACACACATTCAGAAAGGCATCCATGTGCTGAGGTTTATTTGGCAGGTAAACAGCACACAGGCTGCACACATCATGCAAACACACACTTATAGAGTCTGGTTTGTTTCTGCAACACAGAAGGTTGCACGCATGTGTGTTTGCACAATTCATGCAAAAGCTTTCATCGGCTTCATCTAGCCTTAAATCTTTGCAGTGTTTTTATAGAGCGTGCACACAACCACACAAAGACCTCACACATTTCTCATTAAAAGTACGGAAACCCCACAGTGGTAACTAACATCTGCATGCGATGGAACATTCACCCACTCACACACAAAGGACAGATACAACATGTGCGTGCCGAAGCAACAGCTGCTCATGGTCACATATGTATGTGTGACTGAACACTTCTAGGGTCACAAGCCAAAGGTCGGAAATTACGCACTGTTCCAGTTGGAATATCAATCGGATCTAAAGCCATTAACACAAAGACCAAAAGCAGACACTCAGGTGTACTTAGGTCAGTCTTTAAATCTGTGGATCAAAGCTGTTGTGTACTATTGTTTGAATGTGTGTTTTCTTTTCTTTTCTTTTTTAAATCTTGATATTTTTTTCAGGAAACTGGTCAAACCACCGAAAAACCACATACAAACAATAGCCTATTTTCTATGACAAGGACTGGTGCTATATTGGTTTCTCAAAAGAAAATGGTTATGTGTCATACATAAAAGATGACAAGGTTCGTAAATCTAAAAGGAACTGACATATACCCAAGTCTAATAATTAACCAAGATGATTTCCTGTCCAATGAGTCACACATTTTCACTTCCTCTGCTTTTAGACTGAGCTGTAAAAATAATAATAAAAAAAATGGACTCCAGCACAATAAAAATAAGAGGGAGACTGGCTTTGGACAAAAAACAGCTTAGTGAACCATGTGATAATAGAGACTAAAAGAGAGGGGGAGGCTGAGCAGATCAATTATGGGTACATCTGCCTGTTGGTCTGGATCGCTGTTAACATTATATTAAAATTAATAAGCTCTTCAGCTACTTATTATCTACCTATCTCTTTTTTTTCTTTTCACCCTAACTTCAGCTCTGTTAATCATCAACTTCTTCTTGCTTCTCTCCTCAATAACGATGCCATTGTACCTTTAGGCTAGACTCAGAGATTAAAGGTCACATCATTAATGGCGATGCAATTGTGTCTCAGCAAGACGTAAATTGGTGGGAAAAAAAGTGGGAAAGTACTAGAGTGAAGCGGTGTCATGAGGAAGTGTGAAAAGCTGTTTTTACTTTTAAAACCACAGCTAATGACATCTGTTAATGACAACAGCTGAGGTGATATATTCAGTCAAAGATGTCATCCTCTATAAGAGGAAAGTACAGGTCATGTCCTATTGTGCTTAAAAACTATGTTTTCATCCATTAAATGTTTAATAAAGTTCTGAAAATCAAGTAACATTTTCATTGGGTTGTGTTTATGTTGCTTGTGTGAAAATATGTTGTAGGAATACACTGAGTCAAGTATCTAACGCACTTCTCAGACCAATAGTAATGATAATAATGCATCCAGGCGTAAGAGCATTTGTGTTCTCCAACCACAGTTTTTTTTTCTTTATGTCCTTGCAAAATCTTCTTCACATCTTTCCTTGAATTTAACATATTCCATCACGGCAAAGTATTGTATTGGATAGGAATTAAAATAAAGTTTGGAGGAGTTAAACTGAAACATCCGTCCTGCACATGGCGCATTAAGATTAGTGGAAACTTAAACGATCTACCTTCCATCTGGGGGAGCCAAATAAATTTCCACTCAAGCCATCAACCCAGTTTGGGAAAACCACAGAAACGCACACAGGTGAGCCCACATCCTTGATCCCACAACTTAACCCTCTAACAGTGTCATAAACATCTGTTTTCATGGACCACATTTCCATCACATATTATGTTAAAACCCAACTGGGCTCACTGGTCTTGGTGAGCTGGTGGTTACTATTAAAACCTGCAATGCAGAACTTTAGTCTCCATATTATTTCTAAAAGTGTAATTACTTTAAACAAATTTTAGCACCTGCACATCATGAGAAACAGCCTCTAATTTGTTGGTCCTTGCCATTTGTTCATATTTAGACTGGCCTTCCATCAGCCCAATATTGACCATTTTCTTCATTTTAGAGCATCTGGATCTTTTGTTGGACACTATGCTGTTTTTACAACCTTAACTTTAAAAAAAAATCCTCAATTCAAATATTCCCCCAGCTGTGATGGTCCAGTTAATATTATCAATCAATAAATCAACTTTATTGTCATTATACAAGTACAATGAAATAAGACTGGCAACTTTCACCATAAGATTTTTTAAAGTTATAAAGTGCATCTATAAATGTCAACTAAGACTATAAAAATTCACATAATTTATATATAAAACTCAGCTATTTAAACACATTGGTAGCATGTAAACAATGTCTCCTTAGATATCTAAAATAAATCTTTTTGTAAAAAAATCTAAAAGTCATTGATTAGTCATAAAAGTGGCTGAGTAGCTTGGCACTTTTTAGCAAAAAATAAAAAAAAATCTAGTTATATGCAAAACAAGATGCAATTTTTATTAAAAGAAAGGCATGGTTCACTGTGAGCGGAAGCTAGAAATATTTTTGTGTCATACCAGACAGATATTTAACTTAAAGACATGTCCTGTATAATTATAATTCAAATGGGAATAATAACAGTTCAATATCATTAACTAAAAAGTGTCTTGAGAATAACTTCATCATGCCCATGTCCCCAAAACACCAGGTGCTTTCATGGTGTCTGGGAGTGGGTCTATTTTTGACACAGAACAAAGTAGCTAATGCGTTGGAACGAGTTTGGCCACTGACACAGACCACGGATCAAAGCTACCAACATTTAACCACCAGCAACACACCAACCCTGAGGGGATGTCTGTGTGCAAGCAAAAATGCATAAAGCCTTCATTACTGATGTCTGAACAAGTTTTATTGTTGATGAATAATACTTAAAAACCTGTTAATGCTCTACAATATTGTGTTAGCAGGTGTAAATCTTTCTTGCATTTCCTCCCTCGAACACTGCTTGGCCTTTCTCCAGACAGTAGCTGGTGTTTATCGAAGATCCGAGACCCAGAACAGCTCCATCTGAGAGGGAAGAGATGTACTCAGACATCACATTGGCTCCCCACTGCTCTCTTTTCATTTGTCATTTCGAGGACAGAACAATGGACACATTGCTCAGAGACAGAAGTGACTCTGAACATCTCCCTGTCTCGCATTACAAAAATAATTGCCTCTTCCTGGTTAATACACTGCAAGCTACCTTCGCAAAGCTAAAGTCAGACAAACAAACACCTCACCCTGTAGCTCATAGTGTGTTTACATGAGAGTGTTTCTCAGCAGACATCGACACAAACATGATCTGTGACACCGACTCCATCCAAATACTGATACTGTGGGTTTAGCTTAACATCAACTGATAACAATGTGGAATCTGTAACAGAACAGAGGGGTGATAGGACAAGGAAGGACCTTGCAGCTGCACACAAACCAGATTGGTCAAATAACATAAAAAAACATGGATGGATTCCAAAACAGAGAGGCAGAAAGAGAGGCTGAGAACACTCCATCCCTCCATATATGGCTGCCTTATCAAGGTCAGCTGGATTCCAGTTAGTTTGATGCTCCTTCATTTTGTATTTGCTACAGGTTCACTATCACCCTCTTTCTGAGCATGTGTCAGTGAGCAGTTTCAGACTATTTAGCATACAACCAAATCACACAACTGAAGCTCTAGAGGAGGGAGAAACAGAGAGAAAGGGAAAGACAGAAGTCACAGGGAAATCTGAATAAATAAAGGTAAAACAGGAAATAAAATTAAGAGAAGATGGAGAACTTGTTTAAGTAAATTAGCACTAAAATATATGCTACAGTCAGCAGTTAAATGCACGAGATTGGCAAAAAGACATTGATTTGTCACCAAAGCTGCGCACAGACATGGATCCATCACACTACCCCTGCAGAGGAGTACTTTTGCTTTATATGCTCAAACTTAGAACTTAAATCTGTGACGGACATGCATCAACACTTTCCCTTGCAACTGCTCAACCATGCCAGTCAAATGACAGAAGGTATAATAGGTTCACTGGTACACTCTGCAAAATGTTGCAGCTTCACAACGAGCAGCTTATATCTCTACACTCACTTTTTACACATGGACAGCAGCTGATGTCTCTGTGGATGTCGTGCAACCGAATCTGGAACAATTTTTTAAAAATATATATTGTATATATCAAAAGTTGATAACTGGGCAGATTTCTTACCTCAGACATGCTTTCTGATTTAAAATAAATACACAAAGTAAGGGACATTTATGTGCATTCAAACAGAATATATAAAGGTCAGTATTAATAAAAAAATTAAATAAAAAGCTTCTAAGTTACAGACTTTGTGGATGAGGATCAATTAAATTACATTAATTGTTTTCTTTTAATAATACAAAAAATATGCTCTAGATTGACAAGTGAAATCATGTCTAAGAATATGGCATGAATGTGATTCAAGGTATAATGCGATAAAGTGGAGGTAAGTCCAGCACAAGACTATTTCCCACATTGACATATTGGAATATCAATAAAGACTGACACATGAGTCTCTCTGTGCAATAAGGCAGGAACTTGCTGACGTGACAAACGCAGATGGAAAGTGAAGGGTGGACAGATGCAGCATTGTGATTAAAACAGGGCCATTTTCCGAGTCTGCTTTTACAGGCAGTGCCGTTGTGGTTCAGTGCACGTGTCGAAGGTGATATACAGCAGCAAAGGTCGATGGGTTAACAGCTCTCATCTTGTGAAATGGCTGCTCAGGGTCCTCTGTGGTCTGCAGAGCTCATATCTGTGTTTATCCTGTAGACAGCTCTCACGATCAAGAAACCAAATTGAAAGAGCAGAAGGAGCATCATACATCATTCATCTCTGCACCAGCTCTTAAAGATTCAGTTACTTATAAGAGCGTGAGTGTCTTATATAATTTGGATGGAACAAGTGTGCTGCTGGATGAAAATGTCATCTTCTCCGGCAATCAGTATGTCACAGCCTTCAATTTTGCTGGACACCATGTGCTTTTATATTTAATATTAGAAGGATTTTTTCTGATCCCAAAGGTTATTATTTAAGGTTATGAAAAAGACCTGTAATACAAATAAATGGGTAAAACATAAATCATGTTTGAATCAAAACTGGAAAACAACTGGAAAATTGCATGAGAAATAATCTGACTGGGGCTCTAAATTTTAATGTCTACTTTGAGGAGACACACCTGCAACCAAACACACTGTCATGCAGTAACAAAACATTTGGACAAAGAGATAAGGGCGTGTGTAAAAGTCTAAAAGTTAAGATGGTTAAACACTCAAATTTCTACTGCTATAAGTTTTATTTCGTCATTGTCTAACAAAGTCAAAGGCCCCAGCATCAGTATAGCAACACACATCTGAAGAACCTCACTGTGCTTCATATAATGAGTTTTTCTACTTATCTAGACCTTTCCACAACCATTTTTTGTAGTTTTCTATTACAAAAGTAAATCCCTGGTAGGGCTGTTTTACTTAAGGAAGGAGTGATGACCTATATTTATATTTAATATGTGACCTCTGTTGATACAACTTTCAGTTGTATCGCAGGAATATTTGTTTGTCCTGCCTGCTTCGTTTAACTGGAAAGATGCTGGCTCACTGTGACCTGAATGAGGGAAGTGAGAGAGCACAGTTATATAACCAAAGCAAAGAATTAATCTCGGATTGATTCACAGCTATGGCACAAATAAAAATACAAACAACTTTATTAAATTTGTGCAACACTAAAATATTTAGAGGTAATACAACTGAAGAATTAGAAATTGTTTTACTGATTTGCGTAGGCTGCAACAACCACTGATGCAGCCAAATGAGGAGAGACATTTTACACTTGAACAAACACAAAAAGTTTAGTCTTTCCTGTACCTTAGGCCTTCGGAGGAAATGCAGAAGACCAAGGACAAATTAACCAATCAGCTGTCTGGCAACTAAAACTTCAACGTTACAGAAATTCCTTACACATTAATGAAATCGACTCTCAAATTTCAGCCCTGAAATCTAATGTGAGGGGAGTATGTGAGAACCCATATATTAGTGAAATTTCTTCCTGTCGTTTTAATGAAGATAGCCTACCCAACTTCCTAGTAAGAATAATTGAAAATCAGCCAGTAAGACAATGAATAATTACAGCAGCAAATACTCCAGAGCATCTTCACTCTCTCCTCAATATGGTGAACATTTACAACACATTTGATATTTGATATCAATGCAAAAGCAACTCATCCATAGATTTTGACATACTAATATGAATTATACATAAATAACATTTCCATAGTTCTTTTTGCATCATGCACTGTGTCCACTTCAGAGTACTTCTTTTCACAATTTTGTAATCAGTGACACATTTTAGTGCATGAGTGACAGTGTGCAAATGTCAGCCTAAAACTGAGCATTTAAGCATGATCCTTATCAGATACTCCTCTGAGTAAAGTCTCGTGTGTGCAAGCCTTTCTTTTGTGAGTTTCAATGACAAAATGACCCCTTCCATAAGAAATCTTGCACAAATCCCATTCTCCGGCTGGTTGCAGTAAGCAGCAAACATGTGACGTCAATAAGAATTGTTGAGCGTTATCCAGAAAGCACGGTAAACTAAGACAGGTGGGAAAGTGGCTTATTCTCACGCATGACATGCAAAACATCAACTCAAATACTTTGCTGCTACTTTAACACGATGATAAGAACATGTGGCCTTGCAGGACTGTAAACACACATACATTCACACACACAGACAAAGACACTAAGTACTAAATAAATGATGTGTATTATTTTCACATGGCTGAAGTTCCTGTGCTGATTCACTGCAGTGTCAGTGAGCTGGTGCACTCGCACACATCATTAGGTTGCACTGAAACATTAAACACGAAGCATGGTGTTTTCCTGAACCCAAAACTCTCAAGTTAAAGCCAGTTAGTAGGAGCATTGTAGCGCAGCGGGGGGAGAAAATGAAACAGTGAAAGGGCGACGTAGAAGTCATGCAAGATTGTTTACATGAAGGTTTTCATGATGCAGAACATCATGGGTGATGCAAAGTTCAGCCCTTTAACAGCTGCTGGGCCGCAGCTTACACAGGTGTGCTGGAGCTTTAGGGCTGCTGGTTATTATTGTGTGTTTTCATTTGAATATTAACAAAAGATAAGATATTAAGGCTGATCGAATTTACGTTTTTATATCAAAATCAAAATTTAAAACGTTGCAACTGTTTTTTGAGAGTTTAACAAAATGCATCCAGTCGGGATTTTTAAATTTTAAAATTCAATTAGTTTACAATGTATCTGTGTGGTGTAAATAAGATAAAGATCATCAAAGTGTTTAGTTTTTAGTACAAGGACAAAGTATAAACCTGTCCTAGAGGAAATATGACCTTCAGGCCTCAGTGTTTTCATGCAGGATGCATCTTACTGTTGCTAAGCTCAGCTTTACGTCCTTGTTAGACTATAGAGCAGATCATATTTAGATGACATTTCTTGTGGTAATCCTCCATTTATTGCAAAAAATATTTTTTTGTATGAAAACTGAACAGAAGCTGGAATTAAAAGATTAAATTGCAAACCATATCGCAACCACAACTTTAGTCAGAAAAATTGCTGAAATATATTTTTTCCATTTCATTCAGGACTACAAGCTGTACATGTTGTCACACAAGGCTTAAACAACAGGAAGGGATAAATGCTTGTCCATTTAAGGCAAAAATTTGACAGTGTGCACTGGAAAATATCACATACACAAAGCTGTTAGTCTCTGTTACCATTTAGCAGGTTCCTTCTTTTCTCTCTTCTGCTGTGAGATACTGCTATGACGGTGAAGAACCTATATTTGTCTGCAGGTTTCAGATAATACAAGCTTGACATTTAGAAAATAACAGTTGCTACGAGGAAGTGAGGATGACACAAGCAGCTGCCTGTGTGCTGTACTCAACAAAGATGCATTCAATGGATGGATGGGTCTGATCTCTTAAGATTCAACTACATTATCCCTCACTGTTTACATAAGATCCCAAACTCACTGAAAATGCATTTAATGTTGTTTAAGACCAGCTATCCCACAATATGCAAAATGCACAAACCTGAAATGCTTTGTGGGTTGTTATGAATAAGGTTTAGTTATTTTTCTTTGATTCTACATATTAAGCTGAACATTTGGATGCAGCCTCAGGTTTATATAACAGACACAAAAGTACAAAGAGTACAACACTTTTTTTCACCTGAACCGTTCTGGTGACCAATTTACGATCTTGCAACTACAGCATAATGGATGCAAACACGCATTATCTGTGCGGCAGCTTTGGTTTCATGAGCATTAGTTAATGTTAATATAATTCTGACACATACAGACTGAGGTTTGTATCAACGTACAAACAAGAATAAACACTGCAGCATCAAATGTTTGGTCATGAGGTTCCCTCCATCCCTTTATCAATTCCCTTGCTCCACCTTTTTCTCACACACACTAGAGACAAACCGCTGACTAAAGTAGAATATAACCAAGTCTGGAGATAACCCTCTAACCTGATTTCATACATATTTTCCTTTTTTTTTTCCTAACTCTCCTTTGCATGCATACACAATGCGAATGTGTTTGCTGTGCGCCTGTGTGCATCTTCATGATTATAGGTCTAAAAGGTCATTTCCCACGATGCCGTGCAACTCAAGGGTTCTCTGTGATATCATCGTCACTCTGGGCGACGAAGGGAAATAAAGAGGCGGGGCTTTCCTTCCTGACCAAATCTCCGACACAATGAGGAGTGGGGACGCACTCTGTTTGGGGCGGTGCAGGAAAAGCTCTTACTTGGGTTCAAACTTTGTGTGTAAATTGTGTGTGTGTGTGTCTGTATCTATTTTTTATGAACTTCATACTACTCAGTCATGTTTAAAGGGGAAGTCATACAAACAAGAGACACAGAACAAGGTCTATAGGAGTTAAAGTAAAGTTAGTTTCACAGTTGCTACAGGAAGTTAAACTACAGCAGGTGGCCTCATGGCTATACAAATTAGTCAGAAAGCAGGCCTTAGACTTATGGCTTAATTAAGCACTGTGCTTCCTGTGCAGGTCTTTTGAGCCAAAACAATAGACAGGCAATCGCTGTCTGATTGACTCGTCATTAAAAGGGAAAAGTATGATTCAAATAAATCACAGCATTTAGATATTTAGTACCAAACCTAGATGAATAAATTCAATTTGTAATGAGTGTAGCAGCCTGTAAAATAAAGAGAAGGATACATTTTTTTTTTGTGCTTCACCTGAAACCCACTGGATACATCTCTTTAAATAAATGTGTGCAATGCAACGCACCAAACAGAGAAGCAAATTATATTTATCAGTGCTTGATATGATCAGTGCTTAGTTTTGCTCTAAAGTCATTACAATAACAGGAAACAGATCACGTTAGATTTATTCACACCACTTCAGTGTCCCAAAGCAACACAAACATTTCTTAGGCTGAAAGAAGACACCGATTACACAAGACGACATGAGATCCAGTTGGGATCAGGGCAGTTCTCAAGTTCCTTCATTCATTACAATGAGAATAAAAAGAGAAGGAGGAGTTCAGAGAAAAATGGCAAGATTCAAAATGAGCAGCTGATACTGTGTCCTTCCATTTTTAGCTTGCTTTATAAGAAAAATAAACACAAAATAAACATAGAATGAGCACAGAAAATCACTTAACATAAAAAAGTCAAGATTTAAAACATGTCTCTTCATCTCTTCTCTGCTGTTACTGAGAACCTGCATTCCCAAGTGCGCTCCACCCTCTCACTTTACATCCAATCAGAAAAACATGTTAAACTTGCTCAACAACTGTCATGATATGTGTGTGCCTTTGTGTGTGTCAGGTTGTTTGTTTGTTGTGAAACACTAAAATTAGGTCAGCTCAGAGAGGTCAGTCATCATTCAGCTTGCTGCAGTGCCAAAAAACACGATAAGATAAGCAAAGAAACAGGAAAACATGAGTTTTCTGGTACAGATGTGGTATAAGGTAATGGCATAAGCCGAAGTCTTTTCCTGGAATGCCGCTTGTACAGAAGCAACATCCTGCATGTGTTCCTCCTAACAGCCAGTAACCAGATATTCAGCTGCAGAGCAGAAACTAATTTTACCAGATTTGCCCCAATTAACTGCTCACACATTTATATCCACAGATTTAAAATGTATTGTTAAACTGAGCATTTATTTCTATAATAACGCTATACAGTGGTTCTCTTCCTATTTTTATCTTTATATCTTGTGAAGCAGCTGTACTGTTCAGACATTCATGAGAGTCTACTTTTCCAGGTTTTAAGGCCTGGATCTAAAGGAGGCACCAATATTCTGACCAATCAGCATGCTACACTGGAAGCTACATGTGGGTTTGACGTGTAGCAAAACAGGGAATTTGGCTTTAAGCCCTTGACACCTGTTGTTATTTATTTATGTCTAATCAGTTTATTTTATCAACTTATTTGCTTTTATTAACTCTTATTTATGTATTTATTTTCTTATAATTTATCGTTATTTAGTTTATCTTTATAATGTTTATTATTTTACTTAATATTTAATTGCAAATTTTTGTAATTTTTTCCAGATTTTTGTTCTCTGTATTTATTTTCTTTGTATATAATATTAAATAAATGCTTGTGTTAAATGGTTAAAGGAGCAAACACACCAAAGGATTCTGTTATATTACTCTCCACTTTATTCACTCCACTGATTTTACTGTTTTTAACACCATCTACACACTGGAGCACATGGAGTCAGCAATTTGATGGCCGAAGGTTACGAGAGGACCGAGGAAAATGTGGAAGAAGAAGCAGAAGTCGTGGCTAAACAAAATGGTACGTTGGCTATTTTGAACTACAAAACGCTACGGAACGCCAGAGGACACGTTTAATCTCCACAGCCACCTACAGTACA
>JBAMHW010000005.1:7287159-7298045 GCA_037177495.1 Rhadinocentrus ornatus
AGACGTATGTGCCTGAGAGTTTTGCCAGTGCAGCTCCATGTAAGGAAACATCAAAGCAGCAGCTTTATTTATTTTATGTATTGCAGGTCATATCGTCATCGCAAGTTTCAACAGTGTTATCGCATCTTTTACTGATATCGTGCAGCCCTATTTATAAGTAAAATAAAAAAAACCACATTTTATCCTCTTAACAATATTGTTCATATTATCACATAAAAACTGTAAAACATTTATACATGAAATGTAATTAACATCAGGTCAGACTGCTTTGCTCTTACTACTCTGCACCTCTCTATTTTCATATATGCATCACAGCCAGACAATATTAATACCTTACCAGCTTCCTTAGACAAAGTTCAGGTAATGGCTGATTGAGCTGACATGTGAATTGAGCAAAAAAAAAATTACGAAAAAGTCAAAATGAGTTAGTTTTCTGAAGATTTTTTCCTGATTCATGTTTTTTGTTTTTTTACTAATTTTATCAGTTCCCACCTTTTTATTAATAATTACAGATACTATCTTAACTGAACATGTATTTTGCGTAAAATGTTTCTTTGTTTATTTCTTGGATTTATTATTTTTCTCTTTAATTCAAATTATGTTTTATATCAGTTATTATCTCCATCAACATTTATTTTGCCAGCTAATATAAATTATAAATATTTTTGAGAAGCTTGTGCACACTCAAAATAATACAGATACACATATATCAAATCTTCCAAGTGAAATGTCATTGTGATGGAAGCCATTTTACAGAATGTAATAGTTACATATAAAAACAACTTATGGCAAAACTTTGTCATTTACTGGTTGGCTATAGCCTGTAATATCACTTGGTTGCTGTTAGACATGGTTAGGGATGAAATACATTCTTTTTACAATGCAACCATAGCCATCGTGGATGCCACTTTTTCCTTTGATATGCAATTGCTTTCAAACCTACTGGAGATGGCATTTTCTTTGCATGTAATCATAGTTTGTATCTGCTGTGACAGTCTTGTACGGCATTTAGTGTCGTGCGTGGAGTGATTAAATCTATATATAGTCTTTCCTGAACCTTATCAGCCATCCTTGGTGTGCATCAAGCATGTCCTCTGTGCTCCACCTTACATCCACCCAGGAGTATTTTAAGTAAAAACTTATTGTTGTTTTATGCATGCATGAAAACCTGTCTGAAAACTGTCCACACCAGATTCTGCTGCATTGTCAGAACTTCATGTGTGAAAATATCTCTTGCTAATACAAAGAGAAGTGAGTCAGCAATGACACAAGCGATTTACGTTCCCTTCAGATGCTCTCTGTGGCAAAATCACCACTTGCAAATTTAAATGACTGAAAGGTTTTAACTAAAGTGTAGCTAGGCAAAAAAAAAAAAAAAAGGAAGTAAAAGGAGAAGAAGCATCCAGGGCTGAAGCAAAGTACTAAAAGGATCACATCTTCCTTTTGCCTGAGGAAAAACTGTACAACAAAAACTTTGGAGAGCTGCTGTGTCGTTGCATAATCAGCACTAAAGATCACTCATTCATGTGTGAGGACAGTGTGTGTCCGGGTTGAGAGCAGAAATACACACATTCATTCATCGAGCAATGTAATGATGTTGACATGGACAGCTTCAGCTTTCATTGCACATATCACCAGTGTTGACCTTTCAAACAAAGACAGCCGATCTCTCCCGAGCCTCTAATTTACCTTCAAATTAGAGCAAACAAATATAAATCCCTTCCTTCTTTCCCTACATCTCTTTCTCCTCCCTCTGTGGGTGAATAGTTTCTCAAAGCTGAATCACCATCTCTTCTTCTGTCCTCCCGACAGAGTGACTTTCCCCTTAGCCACCACTCTGTCAGGACTGGCCCCATCCAATGTTTAAGCCAGCAGGGGTGGTCGCTCTCATCTAATAAACTCCTGTCACACAGATTAGTGCCCGATGATGATAGCTCTCCCCCTGGATCAGGTCTAACCAACCGCCTGCCTGATTCAACCCAAAGGGAGACACAGAGCGAGGTGAGAGAGGAGAGACAGTAAAACTCTTCATCTCTCCTCCTCTCCGGCCGCCATCATTTTATAAGACTTGACAGCTCGTCTTGATTTCTTGTCCTGCCTCTCTCATCTCCTTCCTCTATTAACATCCACTTTCATTTTCTTCCAGTGATGAGAAAATGTCCTTTTAGCCTGTGTTTCTTCTGAACTCTCTCTGTCCATGCGTACAACCATTATCCTATTGATTTATTCCAAATTCCACTGAAAATAATTCCACTGAAAATAGAAATACTTGAATTTTCTTTTCTTTTTTATCTTCTAAATTTTTGTTTATATTTGTTTCCTTTCTGCAGGAGCTTACTCCTGTTCTTGCTGTTCAAGTTTCAGGTAACCAAACAATTTTTTTTTCGTTTGTTTAATGCTGGAAAAATACCCTTGATACTTTCCATTAAGGCTGTGCAATTAATCGAATTTTAATTACGATATGGGTTTTTAACGGTCATAAAAATGAAATGGTCTGATTATTTCGCTCCTTCGCAGTTTACTCTTGTGCTGTTTTTAGTTGCAAATCGAGCGCCACTGGCATTGCGCCGCTGCGCTCTGCTGCAGACTCCTCCCACAGTCCCAGCCACTTTGGTTTAATTCAACTCCAGATGCAAACAAGTTATGGGCTGGACTCACAGGAGGCGACGTCGCTCCTTCTCCATTAATTTTCTATGGAACTTGCGCGATGAGGCGGAAATTGCTGCCCTCCTCCAGTCAAGCGACAAGCGACATTCGTGCATGTGAAATGTTGCGCTCGTTCACGTAGATGTGCACACAGCGGGCTTACGATGCGAAACAAGGGAGTAGAAAAATTTTCAATTTTTGTGAGTCGTGATTAAATTATCCACCAGCTCCCCGAGACAGAGAGAGATAACAAACCTTATAAACAAACATTACTTGTTTTTTTTCTTGCCAAAGACCAGCGCTCAGTTAACACAGTGAACAACCCAGGATTAAAGAAACTCATCAACACTTTGGATTTGGACTGCCATCTCGTCACTTTTTTAATCGCGTGTCTCTCCCTGCCCTGTATGATGAGTGTCATGAGGGTGTTGTGAAGCACGTGGCTACAGTCCAATGTTTCGACACCCATACGGACCTGTGGTCAAGCCGCACCATATGATGCGGATTTCAATGTGAATGTCTTCAGTCTTATTTATTCCAGATCACACCGGGCAGAACATAGCTGCTGGTCTGAGACACCCCCCTTGAATCAGTCAAGATTTGTGACTTGGAAAGCCAGAGCATTCTCACTACCACTGACCTCAAAATCCAACAAGGCTGCATCACTTAAAGCATGGTGAAAGCTGCAGTTATATTCTGTATAACAGCACAACTGACTGTACTGTACAGTACACACTGTCCATCTGATGATATATCTCTCCGCATTGTTGTCCACTGGTATTTTCCAACCATGGTTAACTATAATTAACCTGGTTACCACACTGGTTTTCCAGCTTTTTAAAAACTTGGGTGTGAAGACTTTTCTGGCTACAAAATCTCAGTCAACGCATAGGTTTAAAAGAAACGCTGTCTTTACCAAATATAACATTAAAGTCCCACTAACACAGAGTGTTAATGCACCAATAATTATGACTCAAGATATCAATAACAGTAGATTTCAAAATGCATTTAATAACCACGGAAAAGGGACTGAGTTTTGGTTAAAAGACAAGCTTTGGATCAACAGTGACAATAAGAAGGAACCATGTTAATCTTCTAAATCGCCTGCCCTTGTAATCACCACAAGGCTTAAAATCCTCTTCTCAAGCACTGAAAATCCCTTTTACCACCCAAACAATCATCTGCCAGGTCTATTTCCTTTTTTTTTTTTTCATACAACATTCTCAGATTTTATAACGTATGTGCACAGAAGAGCAAATGACTCCATGTGACCACAGAGGACAACAGTGTTCCAGTTAAGCACCACCCTGTCTTGTTGCATTTGTTGACACATTTCTACACATGAAAGCATGCAAACATGTGGCTGCACCTGTATGTGGGCCTAAACCTGAAGGCGGAGCTTAAATGGTACCTTCTATCAGAAAGCCAATAAACGCCAAGGGAGAGGCTTTTTGTAAACTTGAAAAACAAGATGGAGAACTTTAACTAGAAGTTTCCTGTGCATATCAGTGTGGATTTGAGCGTCCATGCAGCTCTGCATAACCATGAATATTCAATGTGTGTAAGGTTGAATTTGGTCGGGTTGATCCAAGCAAAGTAAGATTAATGACCCCAAGCTCATTCCTTGTAAATACTAAGATCCCTGTGTGTTTGTGTGTGTGTGTGTGTGTGGGTGTGAGTGTGTCTATGTGTGTGGTTGCTCTAACAAGGAAAGCTTTGTCCTTTAGCTAAAAGTTAACCCGCTAATCCACTTCAGCATTAGCAGAACAGGAAGAATTATCACATCTATGCCAGCTTTGAATATTTCAGGTGCACCTATAAGTTGTGTATATACAACAACAAAATTTCAGCTCCATGTGCATGAAATAAAAGCATCTGGCTGACAGTTTTAGGCCCACAAAAGTTATTTTCTTAACCGTAATGGTGCATTTTATGTCATATCTTTATTGGAGCTTAATTGCTTTGAGACTTATATGGCTGCTTCAATAGGACTAGCTTTGTGACAAGCCATCCAAACAAACTCATACACATATTGAAACAGATAAGCAGGCACAAAGAAAAAAAGTGCACTCAGCAGGAAAAATTATTCTTGAAGCATGACAAAACATATTTTTCAAAAGTTACATTTAAATCCATTTAAGCTATCTATTAGTGGGACTCCTCACACACTGTTCTTGGCAATATTTAAATATGCAGCAAGTATTGCATTCACACTTCAAACCCACTTGATTTTACAGTTTGAGCTTCTCTAAAGAAATTCACAAAAGACAGACTTAAAGGACAAAGTATGAATAATTGACAAGTTTTTGTAGTTCTTTTATGCACCATAGTTGGTAATCAACTTTACACTCACAATCTCCGAATGTTCAAACCACAGACTTGTTTTTGTAAAGATGCTGTAACATTTTATCTACCTTTAACTTTTAGTCAACGTTCTCGTCAGTCACATTTTATGGATGACACTGCATGTAAATCTTTGTTTTTAATTGAAAAAAAAAAGCTTCTGCACAGAGTTGCACATTTTCTGCTACTGTGTCAACAGAAAAAGTCAGCGGTGAAGTCAACGGTAAAATTGGAGTAGCAAGCAACATTTCAGCAGTAAGTTAGATGTTTCCCTGTTAGCCAATTTCATCACCTTAAATTGCTTGAGACTATTATTGTTTTACATGTTCTCAACAGGTTTTGAAGTCAGAAACTTAAAGAAAACTTGCATTTCATTACAGCACCTGTTCTTCCTTCATCTCTTTAAGCATCTCTGGGGGCATCTCTACTTGAGGCGTATCAATGACATGCAAACTGCCTGCACACTCATGATGCAAACAAGCCTGGCTGTCTAAACCAAACACATTCGTGACATCCAACGTGACACTGAGTGAATGCAAAGGCAATATGGCTGACACAGAAGACTGCACAGGCAACAGCACAATTTTACTTCCCTGTCGAAGTTAATAAACTAAACTATTTATCCTAATCTTAAAGCTGTTTTTTTAGCTCCCAAACCATCAACCTGAAAACAGTTAAACATGTTTTAAATTTCACACCATGAGTGCAGACTTTACAAATATCTTTTTTTATCTTAAAGTCAACCTTCAGCTGCCATTTTAGCCTTGTCTCTCTCTCTCTCTCACTCTTCATTCTATAAACAGTGCTTTAAGGGACATTAATGGCAGATACCATGCCGTTAGTAAACCCTGTTCTTCACCTTCAACTGTAGTCACCTCCATCGCCTGTTTTTCTTTTGTAAGTTCATGCATTGTACAACCAACCAACCATATGATATAATGCACACATAGAAAGACGATAATGAATGCAAAAACATGTGTTCGAACACCTACATGCATGCACAAGCCATTTTTATTCCAGAGCCTTTTTACCTTTTATTAACAGTCTAATTTCTGTGGATTCTAGTGGAACAATTTCACAGCTCCAAGGACAAAAAAAATAGTCTTAATTCCCCTGAAAAATATTTATTTTTGCTGTTAAAATCCTCAGTCATAGGGATTTTCCATTTTTTGTAATATAAAAATATCTTAGTCTTACACAAAGACTGATCTTATCTGTTTACATTATAAGGTCTTTTGAAGCTTTGCTGTCACACAGCACAGTACAGTTCAAGATGTGACTCATTATCTGCTAAGGTCTGTTTACACAGATATGTGCGTAGCAGCTTCCTGGGTTCTGTAAGTGAACTATTAATATTGTTAATCATTCATTTAACACTGAAAGCTTGAAGCAAACTTCAGAAGTTACTGCACGTGTGTTCAAAAACACACTGCTTTTAACATGACATGCAGCAGATCCTGTGAGTACAAACATGAACTCAACACACATACACATGCAAGATTAAAAAAAACATTATCAACGTAATTCTCATAAGGTTCAAGCTCATTAGCCATTGTCACATCCCTAAATTCCCGATTAAGACACACAGATTGACTTCACCCATATGTTTGGGTGGGATAAGTCCAGTGTCTTTAACACTAGTGTTTTACGTACATTCCCCATTATTGCAATAGTCTGCTTTACATAATGACACACAAACGGCTGCACTAAAAGACTGCTCTCCATTCAGATCTCTATTAATTTAGTAGCTGAATGCTTTTATTTGCTACATTCTGCTGCAGCTATAAGCAACTGCAAGGGCTCTATGACAGTGAAGAAAATACTTGGTAATCTGTTTGTTGGGCTTGCTGTAAGACAAACACAGAATTCCCCAAATTTCAATTTAGTAAAGAGTAAACAGGATGTTGAGGTTATAATACTTGTTTGCTTTCACCTTTGAGAAGGTTTAAGTTTTAAATGCTGTGTGAGATGGACAGGCAGCTTGATGCTACATCAGAACAAATTCAGAAATTGTAGAAAATTGTAGTGAAAAGGAAGCTCAGCCAGAAGAAAATGTTTTTAATTAACCAACCTATAGTTATGACCTCTGGGTAGTAACCCAAAAATTAGTTTAAAAGTGACTAAAATTATCCTTTGAGGCAAATTTGCACTCAATTTGGTGGGAGCTCTACAAAGGGATGACGTTCTTGTGTGTCTAAAGGAGGAAACTCTGGCATCTTATTAGGATGCTTACAGAGGTACTTAACTTTGAAGGACTTCTAAGTACATCCAGCTGAGTCCTGGGGTTGACCTCCACAAGGGATTACATATGTATCTCATCTGGGACTACATAAGGATCTCTCAAGGAGAATCCAGATTAACTTTCATAAAAATAATCAGCTAAAATATAATCGATTAATAATCATTTAGTCTGAGAGATAAAAAAAAAAAAAAATACACTATTTTGTGTCTTTCCTAAATACAAGTCTAAAACTCAAAGATTTCCAATTTCTAATTGAATAAATGACAAAGAATACATTAATCAATTAACTAACGGATGAAATGTTTCAGCACTATCCTGAACTCCATTTAAGTAGATTAAACAAATCTGCTTGATTCTTTAATTAACTTGTTCATTCTAACAAAGTTAGCTTTTTTCTCCTTGCAAATGGCACTTTTATTAGCTTGTTTAAAACTGTTTATCTCTATAAAGAAAAGGTAAATTTATCAGTATGCTCACTCACTCTCACAGATTATAATTTTACATAAGCGATGATGGATTAAATGTTATGTAAACCGACTGGTTGGCTTTTGTGTCTTTTGGCCCTGAACACTCTGCTATATACTGTCTTTTCAACATAGCTGAAAGCATATTTATCAAATCTGGATTGCAGTGATCTCATTTTCATTCTGCTCGATGTGGACAAGGGAGCCATTATATAAAAGCACTTAAGCTAATGAGATCGTCCAAGACAGCGGCTGCTATGATGTCATGGTGCTGTCTGCATGTAGACTCTGAGGTGTGATGTCATTGGGAAGCTTTAATTATAGCTTTAAATAACAAGTAGATCAGTGTCTAGCAGTTTCACCGTAGACTTGATTTATTATGTGAAATACTGAGAATATTTTATCTCAAAGAACCAAATATTTGCTTTGTTTTCTGTCATTTTCATGGAGCTTTGATCCCTTTTCTATGAAAAAAACAGTTACTGTGATGCAATCATCTACATCTATGCAGCGTCTGTGTGCTGCTCTGTAATGTTGCCATGATTTCTAGATCAGTGTGATAATACTTTTAGGAAGCTTTTCCAGCTTTTGATGTTACATTCACATACACACACACATATTTTAGAGGAGCCTGTCCTCCATTGTAATGTTAAACTAAAGGATGAAAGTATGGTGTCTGTCTGGCACTAAAGACCCTCGCTCTCGGTGTAGTATTCCCCATGGGTGACACAGTCACGCACACACAAAGTACACAAACAGGCTCTGCAGACACTTCAATTATGATAATGTGGATCAGCATTAATGTGTCCTTACAGCAAGGCTGGCTTTCAACAATGTTGCATGCGAGTGTGTGCATGTGTCCCAGACAGCAAGGCAGGAGGGGCCCGTTACTGTATCTCATTTAATACAGGTTTACTCACTGCAAGAAGGAAATATGCTGAGGTCCTCAGCATTTACATATGCACAAAGATCACACACACTGTTTATGCTTATAGTGTAAAAATCTAAAAAGTTTCTTATCACGCAGATGTAGAAAATTTATACAGTAAGACCTAAAGTTCCGGGTTTTAAATGTGTATAATTGTGTCAATACATACACTGCATGGCCACAAAAAAAGTCACCTCCTGGATTTAACTAAGAAAATAGATACAAGCCTCCTATTGCATAAGTAGTGCATGGAAGATTACCTTTCAGCTGGCAACAAGTTATTTAACCCCAACTAATGCAATGAGTAGCTTCTTAGTCCTTAAACAACCATATCGAAAGACACATCCTATGTTTGTGGAAAAGATGTTAAACATCAGGGCACATCAGGGTAAAAAAAGAGGCAGATGAAGTGATGCAGCTATCATGTCTAGTGTTGACTGTACAAGCCTGTGGGGGAAGTGCCATGATCTGGGGTTGCTGCAGTTGGTCAGGTCTAAGTTTTAGGAAGTTTAGAATTTGCTGAGCTATAGCAATATGCAGCAGTCCAGTGAGTCCTCAATAACTTAATAGTATTGGAAGTAGAATATTTGAATGGCCAAATTATTTAAAAGAGATTATCCAATGAGCAAAAGTGCACCATGAAACCTACACACCTCTTAGTGTATAATCAAAAAAAAATTCTGAATAAGCAACACATTTGATTCGCCTTAAAAAGCACCTCTACTGTTATTGCTTCGGCAGTTCTTTCATCACAGTCGTTCAACCCTGATCTCACAAATTAACCATATTTTGTCTGTATAGGTCTTGTCATGTCAAACAAATGCAATTAAAAGAGCTTTACAAAGAACTGATGAAAAGGGGGGATATAGTGACAGACAGAGATGATTGAACATCAAATACAACTAAATTGTTAACATGTTAAGTCATACAACTAATAACTTGCCAAATGTGACACATTTTTTATCCTCCCCTTCTTTCAGTGTTTTTTTTCCTCTCCTGTACACTGCATTGTAAATACTGGCATTATCTTAAATAGAAAATAGCAAGATGACAAAAATAACAGCTGAGCAGATGGGATTTCAGTTTATGGTTTAAAGACTCAATCTTATTAGCTTGTCTCACAACGTTTGGCCGTTTCTTTCAGCCGCTTGGAGCATCATGGCTGAAAGTAGCATTGCCAAATGTTTTTGCTGCTTTGTGGTACTAAAGAGAAAGCAGAGGATGTGAGAGCTCGCCCAGATCCATACAACATGGAAAACCATGATGGTCTGCAGCACGAAATGTTGTAGTCTGACAATAACTAGATTCAGCTGGTATAATAACTACGGGGTTATTTTTTTTTTCCCTTTTTTCCACCCATTTCCCTGCATGATAATATTTCATGTCCATCTGTTTTGACAACATTCAACATCTTTCTACACAACAATGTATATTTGGGACTGTTTTTCACTTTTCTTATTTTTCTATTTCTCTTTGAATAATAGGAAATTAATGTGTAACGTTTTCTGTTTATGGGTTGTGTTTCCTTTCATGTCAAATGGACATTCTCCAACTAAAGCCACACGCTGGAGATACGTTTGCATGTTTCTATGCATGGACAGTGACAATACCACATTTTGGAGATATAAACAAACTTACCAATTACACTTTTTCTGGTGAGCCTTGTTTAACCATGTGCTTCCTTTCCTACTTCTTCCTTCCCCTCCTGCTTCCTTTTTCTTCCTCCTCCCCTTCATCATCATCGCCTCCCAGACTCCCTCCCTCCCACCCTGTAATTACCACCTCAGACTCCAATTAGAAGAAACCACAATAAGGAGAGCAAAGGAGGGAGACCAGGGGCATGTATAAGGGAAGGATAGACAGGGAAATTTAATGATCAGTTTGTCGACACACACTCACAAACACACACCGCTTGCAAAACTAGCAACCGATGCAGGCTGTATTTTTTTCTCAAATGGAGAAACATACGATATAATAAAAAATAAAGAAAACACAGTAAGTCTGTGAACAAATCTGTTTATGAGCACATTTGTGTAAATGTCCACACTTTTTACACACATGGGTTTGTGAATGAGTGAATGTGTGTCTGTGTGTGGACTGCTGACAGTTTTTCCTTAGTGTTTGCCTAAGCTCGTTTCCTGCCATTAAGGTTCCCAATGTTGCTCTGCTTTCCTTAAAAGCATGGTACACACACATCAATATGATAAAAGAAAGAGACAGAAGGTCAAAAGAGTATTATGGAAACAAAACAGAATCAACAAGT
>JBAMHW010000005.1:7298145-7314470 GCA_037177495.1 Rhadinocentrus ornatus
ACACACACATCAATATGATAAAAGAAAGAGACAGAAGGTCAAAAGAGTATTATGGAAACAAAACAGAATCAACAAGTCATGGAAGCAAAATACAGAAGTAATAGCAATATAGTTTGCACTTTCAAAACTGACCAAAAAGACATACTCACACATGCACACGCACACAAACACACACGTTAAATTATACCAAGGAAACTCTCTGCAGAGGAAGACACAATCAATCAATAAAAACAAAGTAGACGCAGCAGGGTAGTCCTTACTGTCAAGTTGCCTTTGTGTGCATGTGTGTGTGGATGAAATAGGCCTTAAAGTTATGTGCCAACTGCAACTGCCAAAAGACACACACACACACAAACACATGCACAAAAGGAGTGTGTGAGAAAGAGTGCAAAGAGGTGCTTTGATTTACTCGGCTGCCAAAGGGAGACCAGGCACAATTCAGACAGGAAATAGATATCTTGGTTCATTATACACACACACACACACACACAAAGTACAACGTCCACACACAGTAGCCATAGTAGCAGTTTGTTCTTCATATTTAAAATATGTTTCACTCAGTTTCACTTTAAAGATAAAACGTGTCTGCCAGATGAGTTGCTTCTCTGACTTTATGAGCGGGTGAGTTACCTTGATCGTGGCAGGAGGGCTCTGCAGGGCACCTCATGCACCTTTTGTTAACAGCCACACACAATCTTGATAAAACATATAGCTTTTAAACTGCTAGCAAAACAGAGACACATTAGTGAAAGTACCAACGGACAATGGTTTTAACTATACTTATCAAGGTAGCAGCCAATAAACCAAAGACTAGTTAATGGCACATTTCTTCGTACATTTCTTTGTAAGCATCATTCGATGAGACAGATGCTGCTTTGGTTAAACAACTCTGCTATATATGACAGCTTGAGTAGTTTCTATCTAAAGTAGGCAGCAGGTGTGCAGGATGAGAAATCCGAAAGTGGCTTTATAACTTGTTCGGCTTCATAGTCATATGCAAATATTCTGAGACATACAACACTTTGTTGTTGATTCCTTCCCCCCAGTTAGGAAACCACTGATTTATAGTAAGCTGTATATCTACTTTCGATGGTAACTGGCTGAACCAAAGGGCATCAAAGTTGACAGCTGGATTACTGGTTAAACCTGACAGTCCAGTTCTCATTTCTGAGTATGCATAATAATCTGTGTATGCAACATATTTACCTGTGTATTTGCAACGTTGTCACCTGGCTAATAATGTGTTCAAAGCCTATGCCCCAGAAATTAACCTTACAAGTTGGATTTTCAAAGAATCTTAGACTGCCCCTTTAATTATACTGTATATGACAGATACTGCCTGTTACTTTCTTGTTAACTCCCATTACGTTGAATGGCTAAGCTTTTTGTACACTTGTAGTCTGTTGTTAGACTCATCCAAGCTTAAAAATAAAAACATTTAAACACAAATAAACACATAAATAGTCTTAAACCTTCGGGAACCGATGTGCTTTTGAATACAGCAATGTGATAAGATATTAGACCTGGGCTCACCATAAGGAACTTATTACAACAGCTGATATTTCCCCAGAGTAATACACAAAACACAAATACAGCTATGATCCCTGAAGACCCAAGGCACAACCAGTTCATGGTACAGTAATCCAGCCTTGAAATTTGACCAATTCCTTTTGCCTTAAAGTCTTATTAGTTGAGTTGGGTTTACAGTTTTGCACAGGAGTTGAGCTGCAATAAGGTAGCTTCTATTTTAAGACAAGACAACTATTGTGTTTGCAGGTGGGTTCACAAAGTGTCTGCTGCTGGAAAAACAGCAGATTAGTGAGCTTTTCTTGAACTTTTCTTTAAGTAGCCCACACAAGCAGCTGACTGCTATGCATGACTGTCCAAGTTACCCAAGTTGATATTTTAATTGTTAAAAAAAAAGAAAAATAAATTTGTTTGCAAAAAAGTCTATGAATGTCTACAAGTTTGTTGTTTTCTTTTTCTTTTTCTTTTTTTTTACTGTAACTTAAAAAATATATGTACATGCTTAATACTTTTGCAGAACATTAGCCTTGTCATGCTACACCACTGGAGAAATGGTTTTGTTCCGATAGCTCAGTGTCAGTGCAGTGAGGAGGCAGAACAACTGAATTTAACAAGACGTTTTCTCAGCAGCCTGTACATGGTGGCTTTTTCCAGCTTCCAGCTGTCACTAAGTGTAAAAAAATGCCAACAGGCACAAATCTGGAGGGGATAAAAACTGACTGCAGCACTAATGGGAGGAAGTTAATATGTGACCACCTTTGAAATCAACCTCTAACACAAACAGTGGAACAAGAACATGCTGCTCATAAAGCATTAAATTTGATTCTGGACATCTGCAGAAACAGTCACACCTGGAACGAAGACATCCAAGGTTGAAAACAAGTATGGTATGATGGAGGGTGTGTTTGTTTGTGTGTGCATCTAACAGGAAAGGGCTCAAGGAAGCATAGTATTCCACTCACGAGAGAAGAGAGATCTGTCTGAATGTGCGTTTGTTTGTGTGCGTTTGTTTATGTGTGTGTGTGTGTGTATCCTTCCTCCCCCTCCAACACACTTCCCTTTGCCTTACTGCTGACACAGGTCCTGCACAAAGAGCAGGAAACATCAATAAACACACGTTCACCTTTAGTACAAACAAGTAACATCCAGATTTGAAGCAACACTGAATGAATCCAACACTAAATAATTCAAAGTTTCATGACAAAGAAATGTCATAAAGGGAGGTAGATGTGCAGAGCATGCCTTCACATCCTGGACTTTCCATTAATGGATGGACTCAAATCCACACACACGCACCCAGACTAACCGACATTGGATTGATAGCTCAATCCAATGAAGACTTTTGTTGCTTCCAAATCTCTAATCTGTCTGAGTAAACAGCCACTAGCTCTCAGAGGATCATCTCATTGTGAGCAGTTGAGCATGTGTGTGTGTGGGAGTGTGTGTGTGTGAGATATCTCAAAGAGGCTCACAGGTTAAGTGGATGCAGGGTCTCAAGTTGAACAAGGTGACTGTGTGACCTTTCACTTCGCATTAAACCTGTGATGCACATCAAACCCTGTGTGTGTCTGGTTGGTTTGGTTCTTTGTGAGCGAAGATCAATGACTTTCTCTCTCTTGTTTTTTTCATCAGCGTCATTTAGTTTCTATCCCTGATCTCAAAGTTTGTCTGATGTGTTTTAAATGCGGATTCACTGACCATTTTTCCTGTTAATTTCACCCTCTTTTTTCTAGGATCAGGAAAATTCACCCATGTTTTTAAAGCAATCAATAGCTAGCCACTTAGAGCTCCCTTCTTTTTTTACTCTTACCTTGCCTTAATTTGATGAGCAATGCTATTGATACAACTGAAATGTATGGCTGATTATCACAATAATTAATTTTTCAGATGTAATTCTTACTATAAAAACTTTTACTTAAAGAAAAAACTTAATAAATCCAACTTAACCGTCTTCATTTAAATGCTGAAAAGTGCTCACCAGGCATTATATTTGGTTTCAGCTTGCCTTCTATCAGATGGGAATTTCATGCTACAGAGAGCTGGAAAAGCTGGAGATGAGCAGGAAAACCAGGTCTGAATCCCAATGAGTCACTGATGTATGCTTCAGCTGTTCGCTGCATTTTAAAAACACTCTGCAGGTAATCCACTCAAACACGCTCTGATAAATTCTTGAAAACTTTAATTTCACAAGCTTTAACAGGGCTTTATTCACATGGAGAAACAATCTTAGGATCTTTTTGAACGAGGGAGTGAGAGCATGGCAGGCAGAGGATGAATGAATGAATCAATGAATGAATCCACCTACAGGATCCGCCCACAAAGTCCCTGACTTATACATACCCTGCGTTTCAAGCTGTTTGTTGTCGTCAAACGAGGTGAGCAAGAGACGAAAAAGTGTGAAGAATCCCTGAATTCCTCCTAGTCAACCATCAAAGTCAATCTGTTGAGTAGTTAGTTGACATCTGTCTCGGTTTGACTGGAACTTAGACAGAGTCCAGCCACAGAAATAGTTTAGTGGGCTGACAATTGACAAACAATACGAGGTCGTGCAAGAACACTGACATGTGTGTGCGCTGCTAATATAATTCTCCATATTAGAGGCAACGTCTGGGCTTCATAAAGAGAGCATTATGAGTCAAAGCATATGGGAAGCTTATGAACTTTGCTGCTGAATGTAAGAAGGTGTGAGGGAGGATTTCCTGTAGGTGGCCTACGACAGCTAAGAATTTACTCCTCTAATACTTCTTTTATTCACTGCCTCTTTTCATCCTCTTCGTGTTTGACTCATTTTGATTTGAGTTTGATTCTATTAACTCTTTTTTTTTGGGGGGGGAGAGAGAGAGAGAGAGAGAGAGAGAGAGAGAGAGAGAGAGAGAGAGAGAGAGAGAGAGATTAAAATGTCCAATTTTACACACTTACAATTTTGGATCTTATAAGTCCTACAACTAAATAAGTCCTATTGTATCTAAAACCTGCTGACACCTGTTGTTACCTTGTTTTGTTTGTCTTAAGCTTTGCTTGAAGATTAGTTAAGTTTATTTTCAGAAAGGCAATAGGATTTGAGAAACGGCATGAAAAGGATAAGAGAAAATAAATAAAATAAAGCAAGGAGCAGGAAAGACAGAAAAACATAATGCAGCAACAAAAAAGACAGAAGGTTGTGCGTCAGAAATCTTTTTGAGGTAATTTGGATGAAGCAAGGGAGCGATATAGATAGGAAGGCAGGTTTTAAAAATGCAGCAGCTTTTGTTTATGCATTCAGACTATGGTCAATGCAAGGGTTTATAAGACAAAGCTGAAAGAAGCACTAAAAGCCATTCTCCATTCCCATGGCACCACTCAACTTCACCACACCCGATCAGATACACTACAGAAAGGAGAGAACCAATGGGCTGCAAAAGAATGACAGTGATGGAGACAATGGGATGCAGGGATGACAAAAAGGAAGCAGCGCTTTAGTCTTTGTAAAACCACATCATATTCTCCAGGGGTGACAACAATGCAGCCTCAACCCAAACACATAAATGGAAGCAGTTCAAATGGATTCTCAAAGGCAAAGCCTTTTTAGACAGACTGGTGTTTAGATTCTTCCTGCTCTTATCCCCTGACATTTTCCTGATAATGGAAACATTATACAGGAACTGTGTTTGTCATGAGCTGGATTATTCCACCAAACAAGAAATCTTAGAATCAATTCACAAATATTAACTTTCTTTTCATGGTCAATAAACATATTTTGTCTAACTTGTCTCTGTGTTGACTCAGAGATGGACTGGCAACCTGTCCAGGGTGTACTCTGCCTCTCACCTGATGGCAGCTAGGTTTGGCTCCAACCCCTCCCTGCAACCTTGCATTGGATTACGCGGGTGATGATGGATGGTTAGCTTAAATTCAAGTAGTCCACAATGGTGGGTTCACCGATATAGAAAGAGCTGTAGTTAAGAGTGTTTCCACTTCCAGCTTCTGTCTCAGACAAAGTTAGCTGTCTGGGACAATAGCGTGGCCTCATAGAAATCACTGAGTATTAGGGCTGCAACGATTAGTCGACGTCGACTATAGTCGACAATAAAAAAAGTCGACAACGAATTTACCCGTCGACTATTGTTGGCATAAAATAAACAAAAAAAACTACAGAGTGAGACATCGTCTTTTTCCTCTATCTCTGCTGAGTTGCACATGCGCAATAAAGTCCGCCAGGGGAAAAATATGGCGGCCGACCAGGGAACAAAACGGCGGCAGAGGATGTCAAAAGTCTGGGATAACTTCATGTTAAACTTACAAAATAAATTAAATACATGTGAGATTTGTAAAGCGGACCTTGCGTACCACGGAAGTATGTGCGCAATGCTCGAACATTTAAAGAGGAGGCATGTCGGACTTACACAACCCCACGCAAGATTTCAAAGCTGGAAGTGAAATAAGAGCCATTTAATAATTATGAGATACATAATCCGATTGGTCGACTAGCCGTTTTAATAGTCGGTGACTAATCGACTATCAGAATAGTCAGTAGTTGCAGCCCTACTGAGTATGTGAGTGATTTTTACAACTGCAAGCAGATTTTCATCATGCATCCGGTATATCCATCAATGTAATAACTAAAACTAAAATAAATAATTACTGTACTAAAATAATTATTATGAACTGTTTTGATACACAATGTGAGCACCGCAGAGACTAAAAAATTTGATCCACAATCATCTTCAGCTCTTACACAATTTATCAGAATGGCTCCAAGCTGTCTTCTGTATCAGGATGCTTTATCTAAAGCCCCACTCTTTTTCAGTTGTAGTCACCATATATTTCTCATCAATACAACAGATTTCTCAATATTAGAATATTAGAAATGTATTGTGTATGTCCTCAGTGTGTTTTGTTTAATTGAACCAGATGAAGCCAAAATCCAGCAAACCAATGAAACCAGTGGAATGAAAATTATAACACGCCCACAAACATCAATAATTTCAGGTCTACTGATGTTTCTTCATACTTCCACCTACCACAAGTGCTCTAAATTTGATGAAATTTCAACCAGTGGTATTTGACGTCCACATTAAAGACATTTTTAAAAATTAACACTTTTTTTAGTCACATATCATAATCCTTTTTAACTTGTTGGCCCAGAAAGTTGGCAACGACCCCACTTTTCATGCACGCCACTGAGAATCAGATGCTTCCTCGGTTCTTGTTTCTCTTTCGCTGTCATTTAGTGTGAAGCAGAAAGATCATCTTGCATGCGAAATTCACAAGAAATCCCAGATTTCCCAGAGACCCATTTAATGATAGCCGCCCTAATTTCTCACACACACAACAGCATTCAATGATATGATGGCTCAAACTGTAGCTTCACAAAGGAGCCATCTCTAGCCAAGTTGAAACTAAAACAAAAAGCCACAAGAGAGCAATAAATCTTCGATTACCAAAGGCTACTGAAGTGAGAAATCGTTTGAATGGAGATTCTGTTAAGCTGCTGTTGACTGCAAACAAGGGTAAAGTATAGTTTTGGTGGGCCATGCAGGTGGTACAATAGGTGGACACTGGGTGGCCTCAACATCAACATAATGCCTGTGTGTACTGTACCAGAGGAGTTTCTATCTAACCAAGATAAAAGAAATAGTTTTTCTTTGTCTTTCTGTAAATGGACCTTCATCCATCAAGTCGCTTCAGGGGTGGGCAACAGGCCCCACCCCATGTATGGCGACTCCCTAACATGAGAAGAATTAAAACTGGTACTAAACCAGGGAAACTGGTTGAAGCTGGCAGAGGGGCAAATCCAGTCAAGTCACATAGAGAAACAGTTTGGTGGAGGACAGAAAAGGAAATTCTCTCTGGTGCAAAATCTAAAGTGCAAGATCTGATGGCAAGATGTTTCTTAGATGATATTCAAACAAGCTTAACACATGCACAGACATCACCTGACCATTTCTACCTGGTCTTACATAAGGATGCTTTCTTTAGTCATCATAACACCTAAGCAAACAAAGAAGCATGCAAAGAGAAACTCACCCTGATGAGGATTGTCACTGCCTTAACTTTTTTAAAATCTTTTATGTTATTTAGTGTGAATGGCAAACGAAGAATTTAATTGTTCAAGGAAACTTGTTTCCATACTGTACAAATGACAATAAATGCTTTGAATCTTGAATCTGCAAGGGATTTTATAAAGATTTGTGTTTACATTTAGCATGCAACCTCATGAAACACATGCATTTTTTTTGTCTATTGCTTTACAGTGTAAATTAAAGACACTGCATAGTAGTAAACATATCTGGAGGTTTCCCACTCTTTCTCTCGTGCTGATTGCTCGTTGTTGGCATTCACTCAAACTGTATTTGTTGTGAGTCCAGCATGCTACAGGCAACGGTTGCATAATAATATGGAGACAGGGAGCTGACTTACAGACACTTCATTTATTCAGCAAACAAGCCTGAACCAGCAGTAAGCAAGTTTCTAGTGTTAGAACCTGGATATTGATCACAGATGTGAGGATGTGAAGGGGTTAAAGTACAGTGAGCTCTGCTGCTTCTGCATCAGCTAGGCAAAGCCCATTAATACTGTCAGGTGACCTGACTGCAGACTCATGGTCAATGAAAAGAGTGACGCAACCTCTAAATCTTTTCCTCCTCACTGGATCATGGTGTAAACATGGTCACAATCCAGAGAGAGAAGGAAAAGGGCGAGAGCAAATAATAAGGCACCAAACACTGAAAAGTAAATGGAAGGAGAAAAAAACAGTAGCACAGTTATTACCTGCAAAACATCCAACTCAAACAAAGAAATATGACCATATAAATACTGAAATTCAATCTACAAAGAGATACAAAATAGCTGTGTTACTTTTCATGTTGTGATAGATGTCCCCTTTCATTTTTTGTGGGCCAGTTTAACTGTCAGTCGTTTTTCAGAGACCAGGATAGCTGGAAATTCTGTGACCATGAGGGTCAGCAGCACAAAGAGGGAGCTTGTTAAAGAGCTGGCCTTGTCTTCTGTTCACTCTTACATGTAACCATAAAACATCTGTCTGGTTCTTTTTCATCCACTATCACTCTTTTAATGCCAGCACATAACTTGCAGTAGACATAGCTGCTGCTGCTGCAATGCTTCTTTAAAATTAATTCATTGCTCTGTCTCTATCTGTTAGACTGGCCCTAAGCAAGATGCTGAATCACAACCAACCTACAGAGTCGATGATCCTTACCTCTGCCATCAGGACAAATAAAAAGACAACTTCCCCATGCATCTGTCCATCCAGAGGAAAACACGTTTGGCTAAACTGTCCCTTTAAATGTCAAAGCTGAAACGTGCCTATATCTACCAACATTATCTGTGTACTTGTTACGGTTGAGCGGAACATGTCTGGCACCTGCTTGCTTCAACACCATCATAATTTATCAAGCAACAATGAAGGCTGGAGGCATCCGTTTGGCTCCGCGCGCTGAGCGCGTAGAACAGCAGTGAGGAACAGAGTTTGACTCCAGAAATTCAAAGTGAACTTGGGGTAAAACAGTGTCCAGCATTTTCTAAACTTCCCATGCATCATTCTGGGACAAACTTGTCGGGTCTGCATGCGATTAACAGAAGGAAAGAACATGTGAACGCAATAAAAAAAGTTGCAGGTGTCGCTCCATCCTCGTTCCATGTGCGATTGTTTTCATACCATGCACCTTTTTACATGAATGCATTAAATGCAAACAAGCCTCATGCCAAAACAACGCCATTGTAAACATCTAATCAGATTCGATTATCAATATTCGTAAGAAAGCTGACTCTTTTTTTTTTTCTTCACTTTTCCCTTTTACTCACCTCCAACACCGCTAAGAGTTGCAGCCCGAGAGCCTCCGGAGAGCATACAGCACAGCGGGAGAAAGATCAACATCACACCGAACACAGCCATCCTGTTTCAGCTCCCTTTCTGTAGTCACAGCAGATCTGATTTCAACCACCAACGTTCCGCACTCGTGGTTTCAGCTGATATGCATCCTGTTCCTGGTCATTTCACAGGTTCATCTGACTTAGAAATGGCTTTGGAGTCGGTCCAGTTCAGTGGTGAATATTGTGAAGGGATAATTTTAGTTGTTCTGCCACAGGTTACAGTTTTCCGGGAGCTGCCATCTGCACAAAGCGCGCACAAGTGTGAACATCCGCTCAGCGCAAATGTGAAGATTTTATTCTTCACTAAAGAAACCTTTGATACCGAGAAACAGGGTGTAGGTTGTAGTTATATTGGTGGTGCATTTCAAACGGCTAACTAAAGTAATCCAAAGTACCACGACCTCGTGCACGAATAATGTCCCGTGTCCCGGCTATAATAATAATAAGCCGTAAAGCTTCGCTCTTCCCCCGGTCAGTACCCTGGTGTCGCCTCGCGAGCTTGTCCCGCTGCAAGAAGCAACCCTTCACTTCTTTTCCTTTAAAAATGATCGATGTAAATTCAAACAAGAAAATTGCGTTTTTGGTCCGTGTAGGTCTCGAAAGCGCTTCGCGTCGCTTAGACTGTAGCGCAGGAACGGGATCACAGTGATATGAAGGTTGTGGCCGGCTCTGGTGGTAGATGCGCTCGCGCTGTTGGAGAGAAACGCTGAGCAAAAGCCAAGCCTTTCGAGCCCCGCCCTCCAATGTACTGGGCCGTCAGGTAGATGACGACGTCACGACCCCGGCAGGTGCATGTGGAGACCGATTTCTCTTTGGAAACACACTGGCACGCACCGTAATACACATGATTTCTATGTTAACGTAGTTGTGTTTTTTTGGGGTGTGCTTCAGAATGAGTTATTTTATTAGTGAGAAAATCATTTGTAATGAACAATAATTACAAGGTTTAAAAGATTATTATTATTTTGGAAGTGGTCACGCTATCCCTGGACTTTTCATGCAGAAATGTCTATTTTATAGCTGTGGTTGAATCATGTTTCTGATTCTGGAGGAAGAAAAGAAAAAACATTCTGTCAATGTTGCTAACATGCAAATGAATCTAGGATACAAAGCCAAATGTAGTTTCTGTTCAAGTACACTAGATTATCCTTTTTTTAAATTCAAAATTACTATTGTTCTTGATTGTATTTTTATTTCTTTCTAATTTCCTTATGTCTTCAATCATGTGAAGCCTGACATGTTAAATTATTCATTCATTTTTCAGTAGCATGACTATTAGGCATGCAATATTATAAAAACTATACTAACTACCACAAACTAAGGCTAATTTGGCATTAGTCTTGCATCCTGTCTCTTCTCTCTTCTTCTTCTTGTCCCCTGCCAGTAAGGTCATTCCACTGTTAAATCTTGTCTTGTCACTTGCTCTGTCAATTCCTAGCCTCCTCCAATAGCATGTTCTTGATTTATTTTTTTTTTTATTTTTTTTTTTTTTTTTTTTAGTGTGTTTAAATCCAGCTGCTGGTATGTGACATGGTGCTGAAAAGCAAAATGCAGATGTGACGCTCCGGGCTGGAACACAAAGTTATGAAGTTTGGTTTCCTGGCCTCGGGGTCTGCAGGTCAATGACAGCTCCAGGAATGTGCATAACGAATGTCAGTGTGCCATCAAAATAACTTAAATGCAGAACTTCAGTAAATCTACTTGGGGTCAGAAGATGTACACATCAGGGTTTTAAGATGCATTTCTCTTGTGTGGGTGGTGCAGGAATGTCAGAAACTTGTGGATTAAATGTAACACATTTTTCTTTGTCTTTTAGCCATCTAACATTATAACAGAGCTGTCAAACAAACATTCCTTGAAAGTATGTTTTGGTTGTCATGAGCTTAATCTAAACAGAGCCATGTGGAAATGGAGTGGGATTTCTCCAATATAGAATATAATACAGTAATGGAAGGTAAAAGATCTACAGGTTTTTGCAAACATAAAAGAAATTAATTTAAGTAAAAATAGTTATGTGGAAAAAAACAACAACAATTAACCGTTGCCTAGTTCAGCCAGTATTCTAATCTACTTTGATTAATTGGGCAGCAGCTTAAGCCCTCTTTCCCACTTCCTCCTTTTTTCTCCCAGGAGGAGAGCGGCACGGCTGGCAATGCTGACCAGCTGATTTCACGGGGTGGGAGAGCAGACATGCACCCCGACATCAGGATAAAGGGAGGGGTCACAGAAGAGCTCGGATTAAAAGATTTGACCAACGAAGGGGGCAAAGCAGGAGGAGGAGAGGGGTCAGAGGTGAGGCCACAGTGTTTAAGAAAAGCCAAAAGAAGCTAAGAGGCGAGAGGCGCCATCTCTTATCGAGCCTGATTAATTTCAAGCTGTGCGTGTCGCATCTTCACGCTGGCGGTGACTTTTGAATGACTAAACATCACTCTGTACCACAATGGATGTCTTCATCAGTCACAGGCACAGCGGCTATCAGAGTGAAGGCCATTTTCCAGAAAACCACACATGGCTTTTTGGCATGGTGAGGAAATTTATCACTGTCATTTTGAAGTTCAAATCCAAGCATACATGGGCCAGTCACTGTTTCCACCAACTGCAGCCCATCTGGAGAGGTCTGGGAGCTTAGATGCTGCCCCCCTCTGGGCAGGTTGAGTGAAGACTAAAAGAGATGGTGGTTATCCAGTCTCCTTTTTATGGATTGCACTGGCAACAGATGGTAAACAAGCATTTCAGTTCCGGTACAGAGGTTTTTTCTGGATACTAGTAAATGAAATGGAAAAACACAGATGCTGTCAGACTGATGCACACGTGTTCAGTTTGAAACACAATATTTGCATAAAGTAGGGGGTACCATTTGGCATAAATTAACTGAAGGCACCAACCAAAGAGGGTTATGCCTGTAAAAGGATTGCCATGGCTGCTTATCTGTCCCCACACATTAATATTCAGAACCTGATGTAAGGAGACTGCAATCCGTGACCCTGCACTCTTTTGCTTAATATGTGTGTTAGTGCGCATGGTTGTTTATGCATTGCCACTTGCCTGTAAATGTGTGTTAGTATATGAATGTGTATCACGCATAACCAGACACTGGCTGAGGCCAAAGGTTTTGATTTTTTTTGTGGGTATGCATGAGTGTGAATGTGTGTGACTAATGGCAGGGAGCCATCAGTTGAGCTGGAGGGATTGTTGTGGAGGGAATAGATGACCGAAAAGCAAAACAGACAAAGGAAAGAGATGGGAAGAGACAGACTGGAGACCACCTCCTCCAGCAAATGCAATTATATGACTGAATCACTCAGGGAGCTCCTCCTTGATCAGCTTTGGGTCAGACAAACACACACACACATGTGACGTTGACCTTGTCCTTGGACATAGACACAGAAGCACTGCCTTTCTTAAAGTAATACAAGTCTCAGTCTAGCATATCTGATACTGTTTTGCAGTAATGTATTTTGTCATTAATATTGCTCATTGAATCTTATTTAATCACAGCATATATTGTGTGTCAGAGAGGAAGGGGAAAAGGCAGGAGACCTCTGCCATGAGGAGCAGAAGGTCTTCATGCACTCACAAAGAAAACACATAAACGTTCATTTAGCTAAAAGCTTTTATTTTCTTAATTAAACCTCCCATATAATGACCCAAGATTCTGTGTCTCTCTACCTTTCTCTCTTATTCCCATGTCCCTGACATGTCCCCATATGACACTTCCTTATCTAAAATGATAAATCAAGGAAAAGCACGGAAACGCACAATAAAAAATGTATGTGCGCATTTCGTTTACAATGTCTCGCTAAACAAGACTACAGGACAAGCATGGGGTCAATCATTTCCTCACATACTACATGCTGTTTGTATCGCAGCTGGCCGATTGCCAGCTGATTTACCCCCGTCCCTCACTTCTGTTGAGGAGGAAATGGAACAAATAATCCCAAACCTTTTCCTCTAATCCCCCAACAATGGATTCTGCTGTTTTATTCAAGTCGGAGATGGAAGGGATTCAAGCAATGGGGACTGAACACAGGTAATCCTGGAGAGTTGGACCAACGTCCCAGTTAAAGCATTTTATTAGATTCATTCCACCCATCTAATTCATGAATGCCTATTTCTGTGCAGGTTACGTAGGATAAAAAATCATGTTAAGCTGCCACCATGAAGTGAATGTCATAAGATTTTGATGTGCAGATGCACACGTGGACATTTATAGACACCACAAATGTGTTATTGCTCTAAATATGTGTTTTTAGTGCACCTCTGCTTTTGCAAATGGGTGTTTAAATCACTGTCAATGGATCAGATATATTTTTAAATATATTTATTATAATAACAGCCCCACATAAAACAGTGAAGGCAGTGAATATTGAAACAATCATAATGCAATTTCTGGTGACAGTGATAGAACTCATCCTTCAAATGTTCTGGATTCAACTACCAGCATCTCCACAAGATGAAGCTCATTATAGCAGGGATGTCCAATTTTAGTCCTCAAGAGCCACCGTACCACAGGCTTTAGATATCTATCCGCTCTAAGACTATTAGTTCAAATCTAATTTATCTCCAAAACAGCTTAATGTTAAATTCTGCACAAGCACATTATGAGCTATATATTGGGGTTGGTCATCTTGAAGCAGGCGAAATGTCTGATTACAATTCATGCAGTTAAACGTTCTAAAGTGACTATTAATTACATTGCAGGTTGAATGTAGGTCAGTGCAAGAGCACCTGCTTTGCATGTATGAGGACCTGTGTCCAATTCCCAGCACCTCTACTTATTACCCTTCAGGTTACAGTTACAATACTATATGAGTTTGTCCTGAGAATTTCAATGTTTACCTGCTAATCTTGTGTATTTTACTAAGAATTAATATACAGCATCTTATAAAAGCTTAGTTTTTTGTTGTTGTTTTTTTAATATATATAACATTAAAGTCAATCTAAAAAACATTAATTGTGTCCCTACATTCCCTTCACGATGTTTAGGCGTCATCTTACATTTAACATAATGCCAAAAACCTCAGCTCTGATTTAGGGATAAAATACTTAGCCAGTTTTTCACTCAAGCTGGAAATGAACCTGTCAACCTGTTCTTTTTATTTGTTTGTTTTCTATTTACTTGTTCCAATGTGGCATAAATACATGTGTGATGCTTCCAAGAAAAGGGAGCGATAGAAGCTGAGAGCTTTTCCTGCTGCTGCAGATGCAAATTGTTGAGGTGTTGCATCACTTCGCTTAGAAGAGAAAGCAAAGCTTTCTCCCACCGATGCATATATGTGCATGCTTTATGAGTTAATGAACATGTTTTAATCAGTGTAATAGTAACACATGTTTGTAGCTACTTCTTTCATACACACAGTTTCTTGGGGAGAACCATGTGTGCTATCCTTCCCGGTGTGTGAATTAAAGATGTTCAAACAACACTAAGCAATTCATTATTTATGTGTCATACAAATGTAGTATGTATGTAGTCATGGCAAACACATGGCTGACAGCACATCTGCACACACAAAACACACACAAACAGAACATGGTCAAATTAAGGGAGAAGTTTGTGGTGTTGCCATTGAATCACTGGCCTCCTCCGTCAAAGAAAAACAGAGACAAACAAAGCTTTAGGCAAATCACTTAAACTGAATCCCAATAAATCTAACCAGCTGATTCAGTGATCTAATCCAGAGGTATCCAGCCCAGTCTTACTCCAAATAATTTAAAGCTCAATTTTTTTTGAGATGGCAGCATTTCGTGTGTATTGTTTTGTGCAGTGGAGCATTTCTGTAGATGTGGCAAACATTTATTTTGTCATTGTTTCACATCCTGCAGAACTGAAGCATGTTGGAGTTTTTAATGATGAATGTAGGTTGAGTACTGTTAAGTCACTTGTTATTACTTCATATTTTACTTCCAAGGTCCCAGACTTTCTTGTCATCTTTTAATGGGGTGTTTAGCTCCAGTTCTCCAGGCCTTCTAATGGTCTTTCAAAGTGTCCGTATCGGCTGAGTTTCTTACTCATTTTCAGTCCAGTCCTTGAACCTAACCATTTTTCAGAGGATTTATTTTTTATTCAGTTATTTAGTTTTACCTATGAATTATTTAAGCATGAAAAATGCCCCCTAACTCAAGGATGACCTGGTGTTGTAGTAAAGAGCCAACTTTTCCTTGCACTATATGAATGTAAAAGGTGGTTTAAGACTTAAATATTAGTGTTGGGAGGCTGAAATCATGGTCATTCTACAAAGTTTTGTTTTTGCTTTGTTTTCTGTTTTATGTGGAGCATGCAGCAATTACATATTTCTGAGAATAAGTTAATTGTTCAACTGTGTTGAACATGTGTAAAAAATTGTTTGAATGTTTAAGACAAAAAAGGCTAAATGTTTGCCTAAAAAACTATAAGATGGAAACAACTGATGTATCTTCTGATAATTAACAGCTAAATGAACAAAAATCGCCTCTTAGCACTAATTTCAGTAGATGGAAGTATATATGCTTAGTAGCCACCTGATTTCTTATGATGTTTTCTGAAGGACAGCACTGCAGCATCCACAGTCCTGGAGAGCTACACACATTTATCAGCTAGAGGGAAAGAAAAGGGTTAAATACAGTTACCCATCAGCAGCCATCTTGTCTCAAACAAAGGTAAAAATGTAATTAGTCAGTGCTACTTTAACCTAATTCCTTGTATTTGGGTGGACAGATTCCACAGCAGATGGTGCTATCAATTATTGAGCCTGTGAAGATGAGGCTGCCTTCAATCAGATTAAGAAGATTATTCCAACATCAACTCCCTTATGAACCAGTCTTTTAGATCAACACATCCCCCAACACCATCTCTTTAGATTAGATTAGACACATCTATCCATCTATCTATCTATCTATCTATCTATCTATCTATCTATCTATCTATCTATCTATCTATCTATCTATCT
>JBAMHW010000005.1:7314485-7329460 GCA_037177495.1 Rhadinocentrus ornatus
CTATCTATCTATCTATCTATCTATCTATCTATCTATCTATCTATCTATCTATCTATCTATCTATCTATCTGTCTGTCCCCCCCCCCCCACCCCCCCAGGTCTTACGTCTAACATCCACAGGATTTAATATCGTCCGTTTAATTTAATTTATGTAATCTGTGTATTTGACCTAAATGCGCTATGTGTTGGGTTCTCTCTGCGTTACCTGACTACATAGTACGATGATGGAGTCATGATGAAGCCAATCTACTCCACATTCCTCTCCTACGAATGCATGTCCCTTTAATCCTGTTAACCCACACCAACTGTGTGAAGAGAGAGTAGGAGAGAGCCTGCAGCGAGTACGACGTCGTAGCCCCTCCACCCCGCTGAGATCTAATTGAAGAAACAAGTGTTCAGTACAAAGTGAAGCCCCTCAGCTTGCTGGGATGTTGATACATGACTCGTATGAATAATATAAAAAATAAAAAAAAGAGCCAGTGATTCTCAGTGTATAAATGTAAAGAGCAGGATTTTGAATGTGTGGGGACTGAAGAAGAGGAAGTGAATTTAAACACTAGCTTACATTGCATTTGATTTGAGGTGAACAGCTGCATGAAAAATGATCAAGTCTACAGGTGTGGCAACAAGTAGTAAAAACAGTCAAGCCTAACCATTTTATTATTTACAGTTTTAATACATGTTATGTTTAGGATTGCAGTTACATGGATTACTTAAATACATATCTAAAACAATACATCCACTCAACTGTATTAGTGTTACAATTCACACTGGAAAGATCTTCTTGTACATAATATGTATGTTGTGTGACACGGCAGTGCTCCATGGATACTTTCCTGCCAATTTTAGCTTTTTCCTTGCTTGCACTCACCTGGCCCAAGCTAATGACTCAATTACAGGCTTGTGTTTTTAAAACCTGCTTAATTTCACCTGACTGTGTTGAAGCATCTAAAACAAGGTTGATATGTTGAAGATTTTCTTCAGCACTAGTTCTTCAAACAATTTGGTACATAACCTTTCAGGTCACACAATGTGAAAACTGAGACCCATCTCTAAATTTGTTTCTAGGTAACAATTGGAGATGCTAGGAATTGAACACAGGACCGCTTACATGCGAAGCAAGCGCTCTACCTCTGAGCTACATCCCCTATGCTATGTCTTTCCAGTATGTGATGTACTTCCACTGCAGGGCACACTTCTGCTGCTACGATGCCAAGAAAGACAGTTTCACATCAGGACATCCAAATCATTTAGAGAAGATCTACATCACAACTCCCCAGTATTGAGACTTCAGGTCAAGCTTAAAAAGGAAGATTGATTAATACTTTACAACGTTCTGTGCGTTCACAAGGATCATCATGTAGCAGATGACTAGGTTAATTCCTTCTTAATGACAAAACCTGTCCTCTTCAACAATGCTGTGGTATCTGAATATAAAGCTGTTTGTTTTTTTTTAACTTAGCCAGAAGAAGCCGTGACAGGGTTAAAATGCCAGTCATCATCAGCAACAGTTACAAGGTCTGAATGCAGTAAAATAGTTGACTTTACTTTGTAGAAAAATGCTTGAAAGCAGAGGACCCAGCATTGGGAGATGAGCTGTTGTGGGTTGGCTGGTAGTCCACACAGATTTAAAACCTTTACAGTAAACACCATCACAGCTTTGACTCTGGCTGGGGTTGCTTCTGTTTGCTTTACTCTGTGTTTCAATGTGGGCCCAAGCAGATGTGGAAGAGTTGCCTTGCTGATGGTGTTCAAGGCCTTTTTGTGTCAAAGCACTTATTCTTTGAAGGAGAAGAAAGCTTTGGCTGTACTCAAGTCAAACATGACAAATCTGTTTAGAAGCCAGCTTTAGCACAGAGCAAGTCGTTATGTTTTCTCCAAGGCAGAATGCCTGGACACTTTGTTCGACGTTATCACTCTAATATTACTCCCAATCTTTTTTGGTATGGATGAAATTAGCTTGAGGCTCTTTTCACACCCAGCTTTAACATGTAACTTACGTACGTACTGAGTACACCTTGAAAACTGAATGTTGAGGCCCAGTAAGTTCTGCCTGGGCTTGATGAGCAAACAACAACATAATTAATTTAATTTAACACTCAGCACACAGCTTAGCTTAATCAACACTGTGCAGCCACATTCCTAACCTGAACTTGCTCCTAATACACTGAAATATGTTTGATCAAATTTCAACTTGAAAATCTTTTATTGACCAAGTTTTCTCTCTGAGAGCAGGACTTTTTCTCCTCAAATATCTTGCCAGTTTCATCCTAGCAGAATAAGGCAAAGTGCACCGCCATTGGCCAGGAGAATGGCACCACTGTCAGACAGTGCACGATCCCATTGGAGTAATTACACAGCAGCCTGTGCTGAAACGATGAGAGATGATGATTATGTGGAGGAAACAGATTATTTCATTCAGCTGATTCAGTGGCTGATTACACAGATTATATAGCACTTCAGATCACTGCTGAAGTAATTCACAGTGCATATGTGTGGCACGATACATACAGTGGAAGCAGGCTTCTTTTCATGCTGTACTTTTTACAATGTAAAATGTTTTATACTAGGATCAATCATGTGGTTAAAAAGGCTCATGTGAGAGATTTAAGAAGGAGCAGATCTTGTGTTTTTATAGAACCTGTGAGGGGATCCAGCTCAGAGTTCGAGTGCATGTTTGAGATCCTGGGTTCATTTCCCAGCATCTCAACTTCTTGTCTTTAGTGGTGCAGAACACCTCCTGTGAGAATTCATTTACAAACAACTCTACCAAACTTTGACTTGATTGACTCCAGCTTGAATTTCCAAACTTTAAAACCTGTTTGAAATGGATAAAGTTAATCAGTTATAATGAAAAAAGCTATTTGTTCATATCCTTAAATATGACCCATGGGTGTCCTATAAACTATTACCCCGTCCTATCAGTCATGTTAAACTCCAAAGCAAATATCATATTCAAGCACTTTTCTGACAAGCCACTTCTCTTAAGGAGGAAGAACTGGGGTTGATGGCACAGTTGGTAGCAACAGGTTTCTGGATTCCAGTTGGACAATAGCAATAATAGCGTTACAAAGTTGAGGTTAGAAATCAAAACTACTTTACTTATGGTTAAACTATATAAATAAAAACACATATTTTCTACAACACTACTATCATCTCAAAGAATGCCAGTTTGTCGTATGACAACTAAAGGTTGCATTTTCTTTCACTAATTATAGGTTGTGTTTCACTGCACAAATTAATGACCTGTGGGGTCATGTTTGGGAAGAGAACAATGTATTACAGGGATGTGAAAACATACTTCATGTAACATACTGTTTAAAAAATAAGTAATTTCATTTCATTACATTGTCATTGTCTATGTATATGTGTGTAAAATTACCTTTCTCTTTTGTGCCTGCATTTTTTTTTTCTAACTAAGAAAAAAGCTGATTGAATAAAGGTTGAGTAAAGAGGAGGAGTCTGAGACAGAGAAAGCACTGAGAGGGTAGAATGAGGAGTATAGGCGAAGAATTGTCTATTGTCTGAATTGGTTGTTGGAAGAGGGAAATGCTTAGACTGAAGAATGCACATTAGCCTGTGGTGAGAAGGATGGATCCAGCTGGGTGTCTGCACAAAATACAAGAGCTCCCTTAATTTTAAGATTTAGCATCTGAAAACTGAAAGAAATTCAGAGGGAATTGACAGGAGAGAGAGGGAGTGACAGGAGAGCAGGATAGAGGAGAAAGATAGTGGCATCTGTTCCTCCCAAGCATCTGCTGACTGATTATCAAGGGAGGAAGGGAGGGGAAACCAAGAAGCAAAGACAGTGAATTTGTTTTTAGAGAGCTTGAAAAAGATGTGAGCAGAGAAAATAAATCATATGTCCTTTAAATACTGTATGAGAGCAGATAATGTATTATTGAACATTAAGTCCCTTTTAAAAACTAGGGTTCATCTCTCATGAGGAGCAGTATTCAGTGGTTATCTCACCTCGGCTAACCTTTGTTCTCGTGTTGTCTGTCTGCATGTAGAAGGAGAATAATACCAAGTAAACAGTGAACATAAAGCAATTATGATCAGCTTTGGTGCATTTTGATTGTTATTTTCTATTTGAGAAATTATATAAAGTATTATATTTAACACCAATGACTAGCCAAAATATTGTGTACAGTAATAGTGAAGTTCCCTGCCAGTCAACAATGACGACACCTGAAGATGCTGAGATGGTTGCTGAGCTGATGACTATTCGTCTGCTATAGCTAAAAAGGGGCATATATTCTTTGTAAAACAAAGCAAAGAAACATGATAAAGGTTTTTCTTGGAGCAAATTGTTTTGTATGACTCCTCCAGTGAAACTTGATTTGATTGTTGGACGTTTCTGCCAAGCAGATGGCACGTCCAATCACCTGCCAAATGTGTTTTGAGTGCCCGCCCTTTTCCAAAAACTTTCCAAAGATTACTTTCCAGATGGTTCCTTTTAACAAACCATCTGTTGTGTGAGATTAGGTTGCAATTGATCCTGATAACGCTAACTTCATTTTAGAAGAAAAATCTCTCCAGACTCGGCAGGAAGTTGTAACTTATTATCTGGGTTACCAAGGTGACCAGTCCTGAGTTGGCCCAGAACACCATCACCGCACAAAAAAGACAAATACTAACCTGTTGTGTTTTCCTCTCTAAAAAACAGGCTTTCTTGTAATATCTTGTAATAAGTACAGCTGCCAGAGTGCTGTTTCTCAGAGATAAAAGGACAAGAAAAAAAGTAGCTGATGTTTGGAATATCACCATCGCCACTGTGTTCTCATCACATTTTATCAATTTCGAGAGCATGACTGAGAACATTTTTTAGACGGTGCCAAAAGAAAATCTGCTTTCCTGTTTTTTTTTATTTACTGCATGAACAGGTAGTTTGTTGGAAATAGATTTAACTTGACAGGCTTCTTTGCCGGCGTTACTCCTGAGGGGAAAAATCAGGGACTACGGATCTGCTCTGGAAGAACTGTCAGGAAAACAGGCCGAAAAATCACCAGTAAATGTCAGAAAGTATTACATCAGTTTAGCCAGTCACGCAGTCCTTTACACACCTTAATCACATTTTTTCTTTTTTTTTTCATCCTGAAATTCTCTCAAGGCTAAAATTTGAGAAAAAGAGGAATATCTAGGAAGACATAGATGCTTTAACACATCTTTAAACAATTTCTGACTGCATAACAATGTATATAAACGATAAACACAATGAAATATTAAGCTTGGTTTGATTCCTCAGGATTTTATGGGGATATTCCATCTTGAAATTGGGGTTGTGTGCAGTTATGTGCAGCTATTCTGGTTGTTCTGCCATTAATAAAATGCACTTACAATGTAAGCAACTGCCTTATGCAAATGTGACACAATTTTAAAATATAGTTATTTACACAAAATTTCTGGAAGTTTTTATGTTGTTTTAGTCGGTGACCCCGTTCTAGTAGCTGTTAGCTTAATTCCCCCTTCCAAACGCCTGAATTCTCCTAAATGAGAGTGCTCTAAATGCTGTCTTTTACAGGTATTAGACTATGTACTTACTTTAGAATAGGTTTTTACTACAATTGATTTAAGTATACAAAGCTGAAGTTATGCACTTCACCGCTAATCTCCAACTGCAGCCCAGAATCACTGAATTAAGTCAAGGTTTATTCACTTGTGTGCCCATTTTGCAAATTCTTTATAATATTGTGGCTGCCTATTTGCATCTTGATGCCACTCAAACTCCCCTTCATCTATTCACCCTCCTGTATTTCCTTCTATGTCCTCATCCCTTCCTCCATCTCTTTTGCAAACAATCCCAAGCTTCTCCTTTGAGCTCCTTCAAGTCCCCGAAGACAGGCAGACAGGGAACTCAGCTTTGGGGGATGGGGTGATGGTGGTGCTCATGGGGGATGGAGGAAAGGGTGTGAAGAGCACTGTCCCTAGAATGTCAACACCACACAAATGCACATTAATCTACACATACACGCGTACACTCGCACACACTAGAGACATCAGTGTTAAAATCACTGTGCCCACTGGCACACACACCAGCACCTACGTAAAACTGCTGCCAGTCTTTCCACACAAACCCCCCTCTGAGCCCCCTCCATGGTTTAATTGGTGTAATTATATTTGCATAAGGCTGTCCCGTTTCAGCTAACACAGAACCCTGACGAGTTTTAAAAAGCAGGATAATTGAGTACGGTTCTCTCAGTAGGGCCCTGAAGGGTCTATCTGTGTATATTGCAGAGGGCCTCATGCTTTATGTTTACTTAGACAAATAAGAACACAAATGCTGCCAGCTAATCTGTAAATTTTAGACTTCAAAGTTAGTTGAGTTGATTGAGTCTTATTTTATAGCTAATTAAGAGAAACAGACATTGAAAAAAAAAATTAATGTAAAATTGGCCTGGCAACAAAGATGATGTTGTTCATGCATGGATTCACACCTATACTAAACGTAAATGTTAATTAAAGAGAGCAAATATAATGAGGAAAAGGCTTGAAGTGGAAATCAACTTGATATTTTACCAAATGTATTTTTTCTTCCTAATTATCACTGGGTTACAGCTTCATCTGTAAGACTAAATAAATGTCTGCTTCTTATTCAGAATGAGCTACAATGAGGGCAACATAATTATCATCCAAACAATGTGGCTGGAGATGCTGATTAAAGCGGTTACAAGAGACATTTGGTTGTTTTCTTCACAGCTGGAGCAAGAATAATGACAGTTAATTTTTTATAGTGAATTATAAATTTTTAGATTAAATTAGACAACATAAAGCAACACCAAAACTCCTATAACTTCCAACATTTATTAAATGTAAACAAGTCATTTCTATAAGTTCTTGGTGAAACAGTTGAGGTTCTCCCTCTTTAAATGAGCAAAGTAGTTAAAAAGATCACATGATGCGTTAACTTCCTGTGCAAAAACATGAAGGAAAAGACTGTAGAAAGAGGGAGTAAAAAAGGGAGAAGCATGTCATGATGTATTTTCAATCTAAACTCTGATTTTCTAAGCCTCACTAAGTGTTGTTGCCTTATCTTTAACCATACGGGATAGAGAAAAAAAACTAAACTAAATTTAAACTCAAGTCTTGAGTTTTGTGCCTCTCATTTCTCCCACATAATCAAAACAGCAACCCTGTGATTTCATATGAAGTTCTCCTCCAATGATGCTGAGAGAGGTCTCTCACCTCAAAGGTGAAGCAATGTCCTGACTGGGACAGCACAGCTCCTGAACAATTATCAATATGTGATGGGTAAAGCTGGATTAATACTCATATAAATGGATTTTACCCAGATGACCTATCTGGGTAAAATTGTTCACAGAGGCTTGACTTGATTTGCACTACTTGGAAGTACACCCTTGTGATTATGTTTCTGGATTTTCTTGCTGAATTTGTACAGTGACCACCTTTTTTTTAGTCTTCTTGGCCGTCATTGTTGCTGATACCAGCCCCACTGCTACCTTTAGATTTGAAAGAGAAGCTGCGACACAACGCTAAAGCCCTACCTTCGAGTGTAAGAACACATTTTAACTAGCGTCAGCTATGCCAACACAACTGTACGCAGATGCCATCACATCACAGTGTAAATCCAGCTTAGAAATATGATGTACTTTTGCTTTCATTTGAAAATTACAGTACAAGGTTATGTAGCATTTTTAACTTGGACATATTGTGATAAAGGAACAGATCTGCACAATGGACATCAAAGTGGTAACAGTAAGTTTTATTCAATGTTATCTTTAGAGCATATTTTTGAGATTTTCAGCATTAAAAAAATGCTTGAATTCCTGTTGGAGGATCTAGAGCCCTTGAGCTGATTTTCCAGAGAACAATGCTGTACAAGCTGCTGAACCTAATGGGCAATCCTTCACACCGTCTAGTATTACTACACAGTGAAGGCATCTTCAAGTAGTTGCAGCACAGAAAGAAAGAGGAACTCATTTCTGTCAACAGCCATAAAAAGAACTACAACATTAAAATTTTCCCTCAGGGGGTTAATAAAGTATTTTTCCATTAAATTTTATTTCATATATTTAATTTTATTTGCAATATTCTCAGATGCATCTTGCTGAAGTAACCCTGTCAAGTGTAACAAATGATCCACAAGTAATGCTTCTTAAACATATTGATGTAAACGTTTCTGCTTTTTCTCTTCTGCCAGTGTTATTTTCTGGTGTTTATTACACTATTTGCAGTGCATGAAACATGATATATTCATTACTTTTATAAACCTCATAAATATTCTTTGAAAATCTGAGTGATTTGAAATAATTTTCATTTTTGAGATGACTGCTGGTTATACTACACTGTTTCTTGTTTTACTTCCCTCCCCCATCTCTTTTCTTTCATTTATGAACTCACTTCACCTACGCTATCCATCCCTACCCTCTCCCCTCCTCCTTCACCTCCTCCTCCTCCTCATTTTTTACACACAGACCAAACCCCTCTCCTAAAAATGAAATCTGATTTTCTCTCTTTCCAGCTCCTCTGTTTCTCTCACTTCTCTCTCTCCCTCTCTGTGGATGAAGGTTTCTAGATCTTTTGTTCATCCACCCGCTCATGTGTCCTCCTCCGGTTGTCACGGCAACCGGGTGTACACATACTGTTGCTTCGGGAGAGAGATAGAGATGGAGAAGAGAATGGGATACAGAAAGATGAAAGTGAGGAGAGTTACACTGAGATGGAGTCAGTAGAGGACAAGAAACAATGCAGAATGAACAAAACATTGTAGACAATGTTGAGAATTGGGATGGGGAGGAGGAGGGGAGTGAGATAAAATTGCATGGGATGACAAATAGATACAAAAGAAGTATAAAAAATGTAGGAATAGGAAAATTGAGCAAAAGCACACAAAAAGTCCATTTATAATTGCTCTTAGAATGCTCAGATTTCTTAATTTACATTAATTTCTTTAAGAGTAAAGAATTAATTCATTAGGACAACTCTGTGATTTTCTTTTCTGCCAAAATTGTATCAGTAGTTGCTTTTCTTGTTTTATATTATTTTAATAGTGCAATGCAAAATAAACAGAATGTGAACACAAGGAACATTTAGGTAAAATAGAAATGTTATGCAATGAGAATAGAAAATGTAGATACTAACAAAACATTAATAAACCCATTATTTCTTACCCTTTATGGAGCCTTAAATACTTCAAAGTTGTTAAACTTAGCTAAAATTGCTAATGTCACTTAAGCTAAAATGTTTTATCTAAATCAAGTACACGAGAGGGGTCAGACGAGTATTTTATGAATTCATATTCTGATTTATTAATTTCTTCATGTCACCTGTTCTTCATTCATATAAAAACTGAAAACACTTAAAAGAAGACAAGAACTGAGTAACTCTGAGAGAATAAAGGGTCAATAAATAAATAGATGAACAAATATATGAAGTGAAACAATAAATGCCAGCATCCTTGTCCTAACAGTATCTTCCTCCACTCAGTTGTCTGCTGTGTTCGCTGTATTTGAGGCCCTGTAGGAATCCAAACCCTGCAGACAAGCTGCCATCTGCCATCATGGCTCCAATCCAGCGCTGCTCGGTAGACCAAGATGGTGCCCAGTCAAACACACTCAGAAGAAACTGCACTTAAAATCAGTCAAACAAGACATGTTTTTTTGCATATCAAAGCATACAGAGAGCAAGAAATTTAGCTGAAGGCAAATTGACAACTATGCTGGTTTACAGAACAGCAAAAAATAAATTAGTAGCTGCATGTTGGAACCTTTCCAAAGCTGGTTTAATGAAAAGTCACCAGTTCCAGCAGCACAAAACTATATTAAAAAGTAGTAATAACAATACATTTTAAAAAGCAGTGAAAACAAGAAACAAATGAGTAAAATTACTACCTAATGTTGTCTCTAATGTTGCATACAACACAGAAAAAATGTAACACGAACTGATGTAAATATTGCATAGTTCTTTTTAATTAGCCAAATAAAATTTCTACATTTAGTAAAATGCCAACTAATTCTATGACTGTGAATAACAACTAGGAATTCAAAGCATTAACCTGGTAAAGGATCCAATGAGGCTAAAAATGAAATTGGAACAAGTCAAGCTGTTGTAAATGTGCACAGAAAATGTATGCAATGTGTGTTTCATCTGCAGCAAACTTCATTAGATTACAAACAAGGGCATGAAATGAGCATGAACACTACATGACGTTTAGGGTTACAGGATGAGCAAGCACCCATTGACTGGTTTGTGGAGTTGATGGCAAGACTGATAAACCTGCTTATGTGTAAACTGATTGGTTGAGCTGGAAGCTGATAAAGGCTAAACGGCACAGAAGGAACAGATAGTGGGAGAGAGAGGCTATCAGGATCACAGTGATCAACTATGCCAATTGCATATACATGCATGAGCATCCAGAAGGATGTTCTGTAGAAGGATCAAGACATGACATTCTCTTCTCAGGCTAATGCAGACTTCTTGGCATCACTCCATCTCACAACACAAATACACAGTCTGTCCTGGCAATTCTCCATTATAATCATCTTTAACCTCTCTGTCTGTCTGCATCTATCTCTCATCCATAAACATGCCCACATGCTCTAAGGACACTAGAATGTAGCCCTAACTAATAAATCAGCTGGAGCTAGTTTAGTTTATGCTGTAATTTGGAAACGCTTATTAATGTCAAGTTCATATAACAATTATATTTTAATGAGTTCCTCTTTATAAAACAAAAGGTGCTTTACCAGAAGAGAATGTGACATGATTGCAACCTGTTCAACTGAACTAAGAAGTAAGAGAAGCTGAGCAAGTATGAAAACCAGATATGGTGTCATAATCACCCCAAGCCCAAGTCTAAAGAACAGCAAAGAATGATGAAGAAAACAGGACTAAGTGTAAGCTTAAGAGGTCAAACTGAAAAAAAGATTCAATTGTATGCATAGAAAGGGGTGAAGTGTTTCCCGAGGTGTTGTACTTTAATTTGATCATCTACTTCATACTCTTTATTGAACTCAATTGTAAGTTAAACAGCTAGTTTGTGGACTGAAGTCTCAAGTTTATTATTTTGCTACTACCACTTTGGATTTTTTTTTAAACTGTTTAACCAAAACTTTGTATGCTAACGAAAAAATGTCAGTTACACATTTTCCCTTCTCTAAACGTTGTCCTGCTTTGACTTTAAATGGGACTATAGTTTGCTTAATTAACGTCATACTGTTTTAAGAACATAATCCTGTTAGTAAAATGTACACTGAGGCCTTAAATAATGTGAGAATGTAAGTCATTTCTCAAAGCAATCGAAGTATGTTACAAGCGCACGGTTCCGCTACCTGCTGGAAACTGAAAAGAATGCAGGTTTATATCATTTTGTTATGGCTTAGCATTTCAGACATAGGGGGCCATGCCCATGTTTAACAAATAATGTGGTATGCTGTGTTAGATAAACAACAGTATCTCACATGGAGGTTCTAAAACAAAAAAACTGCAACAAAATTGATCAATTCGAGCCATTTTAAAGGTTTGAATGGCTATTAGCAGGTCACTTTCTGTTCCATTAAAACTCTCGCTAACCCTTTAATTTCGTCTGTAGCTAATTCTTAGTTTTGTTAATGTTTAAAAATGGACTGGATTATATTGGATTGGATTTGTGGACATGTTTGGTTTGGGTACTATAAATATGCAATATGTTTAAGAATTAAACTTGGCTATGGTTTTAAATAATCTTAGTTTAGGATAAAAACATTCTTTCCTTGTTTATATCTTGTTACAGAAGGCCATTTTTGTTTTTTGTTTTTTGTACTGCAAGAAAAAGAAAAGATTTCGTGCTTTTTCATGTGACCGTTGAATGTGTTCTAATACTTGCTTGAGAAGCCACTACTAATCTTTTTAGTATGGCAAAAGCCCCGTTCTGGAAATGTACGATACCAGCACTGTGTGGGTAACCACAGAGTAATCGTTATTTCATTGGATACAAAGATTTTAGGTCTCTGCATTCAGGCAAAAATGGCTCAAATCTGACATTTTTGGCTCATAGATAAATCTGATGCATATTCAAAGCGTCCTGAATGTCGAATTTCATCCGACTTTCATGTCATTGAGATGAGACAGACATCCCAATTCTGCAACGGAGGAGGCGAGACACGAAAAGGTCAACATTATTTTAGTAATGTAAGAAAGGGGGAGCCATATATAAGCTGAGGCTTCTGCTCCTACCCTTTGGTTGTGATCTAAGTTTGCATGCTTGGTGGTGACCAATAAATTTCATTCATTCATTCATCGAATGTAAACAATAGATGGAACTATGTTTTATCATAATTTGATTGCACAACAGCTTCAAAACTGATGCACACAAGCTAACAAGTTCAGCATCTATATTTACCTCTATAACCAGCGTGCCACATGTGATGTCACGTTTTCCTCTGCACATACAGGTCACTTCAGGGCAGTGTACAGTTCACAATGAAGTATAATAGACATAGCATTTAAAAAATAATATGCATCCTCCACAAAACAATACAAAAAAATTTGACTTCTGCAAAACAACGGATTTGAGCATTGATACCTGTGAAAGTGTGAAACAATTGTAATGACAAACAAACAAACAAAGTGGTGAAAGAATATACAGAATAAACCCTGGAAAATGTGAAAATCATGCTAGCTTAGCTGGTCGCACGTTGGTGGTTAGCTTAAAATCTAGACACTCCCTGTAATAATTGTCACTATCTTTTAGCATTTGGGTCCAAGCATATCATTTCATAAAGTCTCTATAGGTTTTACAGGAGTACTTTTGTTATCTTTTTTTTTCTTTTTTTTAGTTGTTTACTTGTCTGCAAAACATACAATATGGGGGGAAAGTATTTAGAGTTGAAAGCAACCATGAATTGAAACGATGGGTCATGCCCTCATATACTATAGACTGCAACAGATCTGTTAAAATATGACTTATAATTTATTATAAGAAAACTGCTGTAAAAAATATGCTGCATGCACTTATGCCAGAGATTATATTGTGTGATGAAATCACAATCTTGTATAAAAAAATAAAAACCTGCGTCTGGCACTACATGACAGCACCTGGGTCCAACTGGACTCACAGCAGTCTTACTACTACTTAATTTCGATGTTGCACCCTATTTGAATTCTTGCTTGTGTTCTTCTTATTCTCAGATGTAAGTCGCTTTGGACAAAAGTGTCTGCCAAATGACTGTAGAATAGAATAAAAATACAAACACGAAGTGGTCAAGAACAACAATTCTGAGCTATATTATGTAGATTTTACTAAAGATGTCAAAATGTTAAAAGTCTTGCTCTTCCTTGTTAGGGTTTAAACAGTAAATACAGCTTACATCTATCTATCTTAGTTTCTATCTGAATCTTGACCAGGTCAGAGGAATTATACATTATGTATCTCCCATGTACAGTGTCTATTTAATTGCAGATTTCACGTGATTACAAGGCACATATGGACTTGTGTTCCAGTGTAATCCCTATAAACACTATTCTTCTGGCATGTGGTGAAAGTCAGCATGTTTTTGTATGATTGGCAATACCTAATTAATTACTTTAATAATTTGAGTACTTGTATGTGCATGTGAGGCTACACTAAAGCTTCAATCCATCTAAAGTTAGCAATTTATTTAAGGAATGTATTTTGGCTTCATACGCAATTTGCTGATTGTCTGTAGGTGTATGAACATTCATACGACATGCATGTGAAGATATGCAGCTTTGCGGACAAAATGTGAACATATGTGTGTTTACATGACTTCATAGTCTCACCGGGTGTCATGTGGGCAACGGCTCAGAAAGCGCTATCCCTTCAAGAGGATTGTCACATATAATAAAGATGCTGTTATCAACGTGGTGTGTGGTGCATGTGTGTGTCTTTATTGAGAAGTCTATCATCTGCTGGATTAATGCCTGTGGATTGAGACTGAGATTAAATTCATCAAGCAGGGGTTCCTACCGAGGAAAAACAGATTAATGTCAGTATCTGTGCATGTGGGAGGTCCTTTACCACTGGTGACACATTCAAAGAAGAGAGACAAGATAAGATAAAATAAGGCCATTTTAAAGAGTTCATCAAACTTGAGAGAAGTTTGTTATGTTCTTTGTTTGTTTGTTTTTGTTTTGTTTTTTTTAACAATTTAGACATTCAGTCATTATAGGTACATGAAGCAAGATTAACAGAAGCAAGAAAAAAGTAACACATTTAGCTGAGGATATACTGATTCCAGGTAAAAGCAAGAAGACTAATAAAAAAACAATCTACAAACAGTTAAAACTCCAATACAGTCCCAGTTACGTTATTAAAAATCTTCCACATTATCATATACTGACTGTCCTGGAACACAACTTACTTGTTTTTCTCTCAAAATTTCTTTCTTTCTTCATGTATGTGGAAACATGACTGAATAAAGAAAACAGAGTGCTTACAGATTTTCGAGTGTGAAAAACCAGTCTTGCCAGTCGGAGCCAGTACCAGTACAATCTACAAAATTTGTTTTCATCACTGCTTAATTCAGTCATCATTTAGTTTCACTGGCTGTTTGGCTGAATTTACCAATTAAAAATAGGGTAATTATTGTTAAAAAAATTAAAAAAGAAAATGTCATATCTTCCCTTAAAGTTCCAATTTTATGCAAAATTCCCTTTCTAAAGATTTACTAACAGTCATATGTGTCCTCATAGCCTGCGTATAAGGACCTAAAATAAGAAAAGTCTGTCTCCTCTCTCACTTGCTTGCTCCACTATTTTTTTAGGGAGAAAACCACTGTCCTCAGTAGTGGATACTGCCATTGACCCGCCCCCTTGGCTAGCTGAGCCTGCCCTCTAAAGTCACCTGGCGGGCGCCAGCAAAAGCTGGCTCCTCTCTCAGAGAGGGGCGTGGACAGGCACCATTCATGAACATTTAAAGGTATAGACATAGAAACAGCTCGTTCTCAGTAAAGCTCACAAGAGTCACATCTAAAATGGCTGAAATTAAGAACCAAGGCTGAATTTGGGGTAATACA
>JBAMHW010000005.1:7333320-7350237 GCA_037177495.1 Rhadinocentrus ornatus
AATCTGCTTGTAACAAAATTGCCCATACTGAATGTATCCCTTACAAGTCTTAATTAAGTGAAGAGAAAGATTGTTCTGAATGACACACACTCAATTGCAAGTGAATGCAGCATCTCTTGTACTTCTGTGTGTTGTTGTTTATGATGTTTTGCATCAGTATTACCATGTTTTTCTTAATAATGGACCATGCATACAGGAACATCTTGTCAACTTCTTATGCAGGTGAAATTTTTTTTATCTGAACTTTTTACATTTTATAAAATAGAAGCAAAATGTATAAAACCAACAGATTACTCTACAAAATAAACCCTTTAGGCGATGGAGTTAGTTAGTTTGCTTGTTAAAGAGAAAAAAATGTTGAACGTGAACCAGAGATTATGATGGCAGAAAAATTACTCATATAATTTCATATTGTGGAATCAGAGGTTGGCAGCCGCATTGGCAGGCCAATCAAAATCAATTAGTCAATTAGTTGTGTCACCATGATGATACTTTATAGGGAAATTTTAAAACATGTATGAGTTATTTGTATAATGTGTATTTTCCATGCACGATTGTTTTCTTTCCTATTTGTTATGTTTTTAACATTCTTTGGGCTCTAGTGTTCTTTATTGTTCAACAGGTAGATGAGAAAGTGGGCCAGGAAGACGCTGGAATCGAACCTGGTCTGCTTGTGTTTATGAGGCAGCTAGAACACCAAAGGGAACTAAACACTGCGGCAACCAGAGCGTTAAGCAACAACAAAACCAGTTATTCTTTCCGTCTGGTCTTGTAACTCCTGAGGCACAACATTTCTGAGGGTTTAGTAATGGTAAATGGTAAATGGACTTGTACTTATATAGCGCTTTTCCAGTCAGCTTGACCACTCAAAGCGCTTTACGCTACTTGTCACATTCACCCATTCACACACACACTCATACCCCGATTGTCACATCGGGAGGCAAGCCAGGGTTAAGTGTCTTGCCTAAGGACACTTCGATATATAGTCAGGGAAAGCCTGGAATCGATCCACCAACCTCTGCTCTTCCTCCTGAGCTACAGCCGCAGTAAATGGGCTGCTGTGGTCTGTTGCCTTCACTATCGCTGAAACTCCAACAGAAAAAGCTGGTAAACTTTCCTGTTTCAGGTCAGGAGGCAGAGACGAGGTGATTACACCTGGGTGAAGCTGCAGCTAGCATCAGGGTTAGCTCCTTTCACTTTACCCAGCAGTGGTGAAGCAGACACGGCACTCTGCTGGAACTAGAACAGCTGTGTGGTGTTTAATGCTAAAGCTTGTAGCAAAAACATTAGCAAAAACTAAGCAGGAAATTTCTCACAGTAACTTTCTCTGCTATGACCGACCGCCGACAGCAGAGACGGCCAGTTCTCTACGAATGATTCACATGTCTGATATCCAGCAGTGGAAACTGGAAACAGGTTTAAGTTCTCTGGCCTGGCGCTCGTTGCAGTTTTGTAACTTTGGCACGTAAAGGGTTAATTGGCCAAGAACATTGAAAAAGACAGTGATATAACTTGTGATTTGGCAAGTATTTTCCCCTTATTAATGAAGTCTAAGTTTCTGTGCAGCAGTAAATAAAAGGTATGCAATGCAAAATAATCCCAAGTAAAGAATTGCTGATTTAAAAAATAAAACAGGTTGTTTGGTTTTACATTAGATGACAGTGTTTTATTTTGTTTTGTTTTATTTTGTTTTCTCTTTTAAGGTCTCATTTAACATGTGCCACCCTTTTCCCAGTTTGTCATGCAAACAGACATCTGTTTGCCTGACTATGCAGGAGGAAAACTTCAAATCTAAGCCTATCTAAAAAAAAATAAACAAATAAATATAACTGAGCTGATCATTGACATTGTATTAACATTACAACCAATTTCATGATTATTACAAAACTATACAGCATGTACTTGCTAACAACACATGTAAACATCTGGTCAAGGTAAGGCATCTCGGCTTCACATTCTTCTTTGGGTATTTTTCAATTTTTTCATTTTCAGTGCAGTATGTCAAGTGAGAATTTCTTTAAACAATCTCTTCTTTTTCACCGAGCACTACACTGTGACATCAAACTTCAAGGTCAGCAGTGTCACAAACTAAACAAATCAGTAACCTTAAACTATGAAAAATATCAATGTGTCCCAGTCAAGGTTCTAGTGATCCATTACCCTGTGTGTCTTAGATATTCCCCTCACAGCCAATCAGGACGCTTCCTCCCTCCTCTTCCTACTCCAGAGGCGTCTGTTTCATTTTATGCAATTCACTGGAAGCAAAGCTTAAAAACAAGAGAAACTCTCTTCAGAGCATCATATCAGCTCCATGTCTGCGTGCAGCAACATTAATGTTCAACGTGGAGGAAGTCGGCTCCCCGGGGTTTGAACCGGAACGGTTAAAATTCCAGGTTCAGCCCACACACGACATTCCCGAGTTGAAACATTCCAAGTCAGAGAAGGTTAGAGGTGTTCTTGGAATTCCAGAGACTGAGCTGTACAGATCAGCCCTTTAACATTTTCACACTTTTTTTTCTTTATTTCTTGGTCCAGAATCAGAAATGTGCTCATCAGAGCCATTAAACTGTTACAATAAGAAGAAGAAGAAGAAAAAAAAAAGATGTTCCCCTCATCCAGTGCACCGAATTCCAATTTTAACCATAAGCTCATAAGCTTCTGATCAAGCTCTTAAAAGCCTGAGAACTACATATTACTGTAACACAAACACATGTACTTTGAGCCTTCAGAACACTTGACACATAAAAGCATGTTGTCATCCGTCTAGACAGTCACAGGATCACGCCAAAATGCAGTGACCTCCAAAGCCAGTCAACTGAGAAACACTGATGCCTCGAAGCAACAATGTCTCACAACAATTGGATTGAAGCAGAATTAATACTTAAAAACAGCCCTCAAACCTGTCTATCCTTTTCTGTAATCCTCTTCCCCAATTCACAATAAAAACATTCTCCAATTAATCAGCTTAAGGGTGGAGCTCTTTATTTTATCTTAAGTTCACTGTTCAAAATTCCCATGCTTCAAAGCAAGAATTAGAAATAATCTATATTAGTTCTTTTGCTCACAATTCAGTCTGCTAAAGTGTAGTTGATTCTTTTTTAAGATTTTATTTTTATTGTTTAGCACAAATCATCCAGATCTTACTCATGCTGACCTTCATTTTATTATTTTGAACATGAAAAACTGTAATCCATCTCAACCTTTAACCTTCTGTGTAGATTTTAATGACATCATGTTAACCCCATCAAAGTCCCAATTGTATTTGTTATTAGCTCGGATTGGATCAATGGGGCTGATTTTATTCACACTGGGGGCAATCGATATTTGTAAACGATACTAGTTTAGATGTAAATTATTCCTATCCAAACAATATAATCTAAGTCAAGGTCATTGGAGGATGAGAGACTCATGATATGAAGAGTGAGTTCTAGTGGATCAACAACAAACTGAGCATTGCATGTGGCGCAGAACATAACAATGTGGCATGAAAACTATCAAATATCCCCTGCAGTTCATTCTGTAACAAGTACTGGGTTCCATTATGCTTCTGATTTGGTGATTTGGGCTTTACACATTCAGAAAACAAACATTGGTGTTGATTTCTGACAATTATTATTGATTTGAGGGATGAATAATACCAGAATTTGTGTAACAATTCACACATTTTAACATAGCATACTAATTTGCTTAAAATAATGACTGTAATGTTTACCACGTGTTCACCTTCTTATTTGACATTTACTAATTAGTACTAAACACACTTATTCCTTCTCATAGGTGATGTAATTAGATTAGTATTGGATCATTAAAACCTGCTGAAATGAACACCGTTATATAGCATCCTTCTATGTGCCATAAATTGTGTCTACCAGCATTAAGTTTGGTTATGTTTAGGCATTAAATGACTTTATTAGGTTTAGTAAACACTTCTTATTTGGCTTAAGATAAGAAGCATTCAGATAATACTTGTTTACATTACCACATTAGGTTTCCTGCAGTAGGTTGCTTTCTGTTTATCAGAAATCAGTATGGATTACAGATAACAGCTCTGGGGTGAAAAACATCTAAAAATATCCAACCAATGAGCTCACTGAATAGAATTGAATAGAATAGAATAGAACTTTATTTTTATTGCAACAAAAGTGCATGAAATTACAAGCCATTCAGTCAGTGCGAAACAGAATAATAAAATAGAAAAAAATAGAATAATTGCAACAACATGATAAATAAGACAAAATACAAAGTATAGTTAATAGGATAAAATAAAGTTAAAAAGTATAATATATAATATATAATCCCATTTGTCCTTCCAGTGATTGATCTGTACCGCCTGCCTGACAGTAACAGATTAAACATGTGGTGACCGGGGTGAGTCCTGGATTATTTTACTATTTTTGTAGTTGTTATTTAGTCTGAGTAGGATAGACCACATAAAATTTGGTTCTAGACTGATGAAGAGTTCATGTGGAGGGCGAAAGATGCAGAAAGCATCAGCCAATATGTAATCTTGAAACAATCAGCTATCAAATGACAATGAAAATGTAGCTTTATTTTTTGCCAGGTCTAACCAGAAATCCTATTAGTCCAGTTTATAATAGTATTACAATCTGTTGTTCTAAATTGTGGGTTGGGAATGTAGTTCAAGGCTGTTGCTTTCTTAGGTGTTAACAGGAATTAGAGGATCCCATCTGTACAAAAATAGGTTAATATATGCTGATTTGATTCATATTATAGCGATTACTGGGAATTTAAAACGACTAATGTGCCACAATATGTCCTGAATAGACCATGATCGTTGGTATTGCAACAACTCTAGAGTTAATGATGTTGGTTGCTGTGATCTAGGCAGCCATTGTGGTGAATTATGCGATCAGGAACGCACCATTTTGTATTTGGAATCAGCTACTATGTTTGTTGGAGAACAATTATGTTGTCTAATTCTGGCCCGAAATCATTAGCCTTGCATGTATATGTGCATTTATGAGTGTGTTTGTAGAGGGTGGGCTGGGGCAGTGGAGAGAGAGAGGGGTGGAAGTCACTGCAGGCCTGTATAGCCCTTAGACACGAGTTTAATCCCCAGGGAGGAGCCCCTGGTGTCCTGACACACACACACCACCTACACAAACACACAGCTGGCCGATCATAAGACACACTCCCCACAGCGTGGGAACAAACTCCCTTGACAGAAAACAAGAAAGTGCTACAGAGTGTGTGTGTGTTGATGCTTGCATGTGCATATTTATATGTGTTTGTGTGTGGCAGTGTTTGTGCTTATTCCGTGTTCAGTCACCTTCATATGTTTGATCATTCATTATTTCTGCTTGTGTGTATCTCCGTGTTTCAAAGGGGAGATCAGGAGACAAATACTAACAATGATATCACTTCAGGCTCTATAAATCTCTCCCTACCTCCCACAGGGCGAGGAGTGGTGTTCGATCCTGGTGGGTGAAGAGTACGTGAAAGAAAAAACACGAGATGAAGGGAAAAGGAACAGCAAGAGAAAAGAGCTGTTGGTGGCATGATAAGAGCATGTAAATCAAAGCAGAAAGAAACCGACTTTATGAAAGGATCAGGATAAAAACAGTCTCCTATAATCTTTACTATCTCCAAGGATCTCTGTGTACTGAGAAACACTACAGCTGTTAATCTGTGTTCTCAAGAAATGTGATTATTATCTGTCAAAATTACAATAGACATTAAATTCTTGTTTAAGTGCCTTAAATGATGATAATTAAAACTGTATGCCTCATCATTCATTTCTTTATAAAAAAAAATCTAACAATGACAGGAGCATTTATGGTTTCACCTACAGGCAGGAAGGATAATCATTTATCAGACTTGTTTGGGGGAAATTAAGTCTTTAAACGTAATGTATAATCTATGTTTTGGGACTTTAAGATTCATTAGTTTAAATATAAATAACAATAACAAGTCTCTCCATATCTTTCAATCTAAAGAAAGGTTTGTTTTTAACAACAAGCCCTCAATCCATTATCTTGTATCTTTCCTTTTTTTAAGAAAAAAAGTTGACGAAATAACAAAAGTTACCATTTAGCTTTCTGCAAACCATGGCTAAGTATTATCTCACCCATTCTTAACCAAAATAATTACATTTAGAAATGTGTTTGAGATATTTTTTAGTAACCATACCATTGATGGTGCTATTGGTTTTTTAGAGTTTAACTATTTAAAACAATTGCATCTATATATTGCATAACAACGTACATATTTTAAACTTGCAACGCAAATTTTTGTTCAGATCTAACAAGCTTTTTTGTTTGTAACCAAAAACTTTAAATAGATTTCCTGGTAAACACCACAAAGAGTTATAAAAGAAAAGGAGGAACAAAACAATGTGATACATTTCTGTGTTTTAATCAACAGGCTGCACAAACTATGATATTATTAAATTATTATGTTATTAAACATAAAGGTTGGCAGATTTCCTGTAATTGATTAATATCAGTTTAGTTTTTCATATCCAATTTATGTAAATAATTTCACTTCTGTAGTGTGAGAACTATTAAACTTAAATAAATAGTAATTTCTGGTTACTTTAATTTCTGGTTACTTTAATCCTTGAGGCTGCTTATCTGTAGTTAAAATTATTAGTTTTTTTGTTGTAAATGACGCATGACAAATATAATAGTGGCACAAACATTAAATATAGTTCTGTTCTCATTACATCAAGAGTGTTCTGAAATCAGCTTTAAAAAGAATTAAAACATCTGATACTTTATAACTCAGCTTTTTAAATTTACATCTGTTATCAGAGCTTTGGTGTTTAATGTGCATTTTAATCACTTTCATTTTATCATTTCAATTCTGTTAATTTGCCTACAGGCATAAAGCTTTCATTTGAATTCAGCTTTCATTATGTGTACAGCACTTTGGTCGACATATGTTCTACAAATAAAATTGGATTGGACCATTATGTTTCCATTTTTTGTTGATGTTAGTGGTACTATTGATGTATAAATAAACATATTAAGATAGTATGAGGAGTACATGATATTTTATCAAAGATTGTATTGTAAGATTTTATTTAGCTTTTTATTTATTTATTTTGTCTTTCTCTGAGATAGAGACCAGTGGTTCCATCACCAGTCATACAAATGTGACTGGAATGATTGGTAGAGATGACCACACAGATTTATTAATGGTTTTATTGATAAATTAACAAAGTGAAAATGTTTGTTTGTTTGCAGATGGGGAATGGCCATCTGGCCTGTTAACAAAATTTTTTATAGAAAATGTTAACTTTGTTATATTTCTAAGTGTGTAAAATTTTAAGCTTAAGAAATTAATGGCAATACTCACCTCTTGTTGTCTTCTTGGCAGGGCAGCAAAGGTAAAAGAGGGAAGTAAGCCCAATTTCCTGCTTAAGAGCTTTTGGAGCAAACCATGTTAACGAGGAGGGGTGGGAAGTAGTTTACATGAATTAAATGTGTATTTGAAGTATGCTGCAAAATCATTCATTGAATTATGTATAGGTATGTATATATGTAAATATTTATTCATGGTGTTTGCTTTGCAAGTTATTTTAAGTAGACATTTTTGTGGATACTTTTGAGCTTGTATAATCTAGTCCCACCTCAACAGGTTGTTCCAGTTTGCAAGAGGGTATAAAAGTTGTATTTTGGAAAGTGATGGCGGTTGTGGTGAAGACATTTAATAAACTTTGCCAACAATGGCTTTAATGGACTCAAGTCTCACGCCTCTTCTTAAAAATTGTTGGGATCGGTGGCCAAATTGACAAGTGGTGTCAGAAGTGTGGTTTAAAAAATAAAAATTAAACAAAGGAGAGAAAAGACATGATGACCAGAGGTGGGAAAAAGACTGATTCCAAGGAAGTAGAGGACGACGATGAAGCTGGTCCATGTGACAGACTGAATGAATTAGCTGACATGGTTAAGTTGCTAACTCAATCTCAAGCAGCAAGAGACCAGAAAATGGATAAAGAATCAGCTCTCCAAGAACAAAGATGGAAGAGTATGCAACATCAATTCCAGCAGATCCAAATCCAAGTGAGAGAAATGAGAGAGGAAAAGGAGCTGGACCAGGCTGAACATGATATGGAAAATGAGACGTATGGTGAGGATGAGGAGGATCCAGATATGGGCCCAAGTCAAAAAATGGTGCCAAGACGGGAACCTCCCACCCACAGAGACCTTAATTACTTCCACTTACTGGAGAGGATGATGTTGAGCACTTTCTGACTACATTTTAGAGGGTGGCTCAGGTCTGTCGTTGGCCTAGAAAGTGGACTGTCCGACAGGTTCCCTTGCTCACCGGTAAAGCACCAAGTGCCTATGTTCACATGGACATTAAAGATTCTGAAGCTGATGACAAAGTGAAAGATGCCATTCTTGCCAAATATGAGATAACTGCAGACACCTATTGACAACGGTTTTGATCCCTGGATGTTCATCATGGTGAAACGCCAAGAGAACTCTATGTTCATGCAGCTGGAGTCAGGGATACGGGCTTTTGGCCAGTGGTGATATTTGCATTATTTCCAGTTCAGTCCAGTTTCAGTCCAAACTTGTGATGAAAGATCCTGCTCGCCGGTCAGTGGAAGGAGTCCTTCAGCAGTCGACCCCTCCTAAACAAGTTAAGCTGAAGGGGAGGGGGGATCATTTTAAGCGTTGTCTGTGGTAATACAGACTAGTTTCTTTCCACCAGGTTCCAGTAGCTATTGTTTGTCTCAGATTAGCAGCAGCTATGTTCTGCCAGGTGTGATCTGGAATAAATGAGACTGAAGACATATCGTTTTCACGTTGAAATCCACGTCATACACGGCTCTGTGGTGCGGCTTGACCACAGGTCCGTATGGGTGGCGAAACATTGAACTGTAGGCCCTCGATTTGCAACTGAAAACAGCACAAGAGTAAACTGCAAAGCAGCAAAATAATCGGACCATTTCATTTTTATGATCGTTGTGATGATTTTGCAACTTTGGATCATTTGGCAAATGAGAGAGAAAAGAGCTACTTAACACTAAGATATTTGGGTGGATATTTTTCTCAGCAGGTGATAAGAATTATAATGAGACAATGTTTTGGTTGGCAGCTGTTATGTGCAGGCTATCACATCTTAAAACAAGAGCCAATACCAGGGTGTATCCAACAATCAAATCAATGTTTGCAGAAGAGTGCTTGTAAGTAAAGCTGTCCGGTTACTTTTATTGACAACTACTGCTGCCTTTTTAGCTTTGGAAGAGACGGCAAAAGAAAGGTTGGACCATAACAGATGAAACTGAATCACTCCACTGAATGCTAAATGTGCTAATTAACAAGCTGCTTTGTACCAAAATATGATTGCCAACAAATTCTGTTCCTCTTTCTTTTTTTTTTGTCGTTGTAAATTTGTCAATGAAAACGAATTCATATCTAAACATATCATTATTAAAATACTTCCAAACACATTCAACAATCTCGTTATTTTATAGAGATAGTGGTTTTTATCGGTTATATCCTGAAAATACAAATGTGTTTGACTCTAACAACTCATCAAATATGTATTTCTTTTTATCAATAAATGAAGTGGTATGTTCAACAGTCGCTTATAAGGGTTAGAAGTTGACTTAGACACGATTTTAGAGGCTACAGCTTGAGTGTAGAAACACTGCTGAAGCTAGAATTCAGGGTGCAAAAAACAGCCTCAGAGCAAGCACGAACACAATACAGTTTCTTAATAGATACATGACTTCAACTTCACATTTTCTTTTGCTTCTTGTAATATCCACCATGTATTTTTCAACATATAAACCTATCCATATACATTAATTCCAAACTTAATCTGTACTTTTAACTCTAATCCCTGAACATAAGTGAGTGAGAATTAGTAAAGCAAGCATCTAAAATGGCTGTGGAAAAGTACAGGACATAATCTGAACTTGCAGTCTCTCAATGGAAGTTCAGGTTTTTGACACTTTACAAAAATCCCGTTTTACTGTTAATACACATTTTTATCTTTGTTGCCAGTAGCAGCTGTTGCTGTCGTTACATGAGCATCAGAGTCATCAGGTTGCAACAAGATCAGTATCATCAGTAGTACAATTGGAGCTATGTCACGCAGGAGAACTGAAGAAAGAAAATGTAGCTACTGTACAGGTTCTGAACCTGAGAATCATGGAGATCCCTCCTTGTATTCCTGTAAACCAGCACATGTTTTACTGTCATAAGATCTAGTAAACTACTATATATCCCAAATAAAAAACTCTTTCCTTCTGAAGGACCTGTTGTTTGCTTCAGTTAACTGTATGAATGCAAAATCGTATTTCCCTTCCCCTGAACTTTGTCATTAGTAGAACAGCACACATTTTCCAAAGTAGTATGAAAATGACATTTTCTTTTGACGAAACCACAAAGATGTTCTGTTATTTGCTTTTTGCTTTAATGTCCTTTCTTCCTCTTCCACCTTCTCCTCTCTCTGCTCCACCTTCTTTTTTTCTCCCTTTCTTGTGTTGGGTCTTTCATGTTCTGATCAGAGTAGCCTGCCACTTATCACAGGGGTCTAGAGAGGCTTTCCTCTAAAAGCTGGTGTTATATGCCTGATTTAACAAGGCACACACACAAAGAGACTCCTATTCCCCCATCTTTCTCATCCATAGGATATCCCTCTCGCTTCCTTCTTTTAAACACACTTTCTCCACATTGAAACGTCGCTCACTCACAGACACTCACTGTCCTTTGAGCGCGCACACACTCAGACATATTGGCCTGCTTTAGCTCTTGTTCTATCACAATGGGATTAGTGGTGTGATTCTTCCACTCCTTTTAAGTGGGCGCACTACCAATCCACTCACGATAGACTCCACTGAATACTAAAAGGAGTGAAGAGGAGTGAAAGAGAAAGGAAGAGATAAGTTGAAAGGAGAAGGTAGGAAGAAGGGAAAACTCTAAAAGGGTATTGATAGAAGATGAACAGAGTTGGATGAGGAGGATAGAGTGAAGGGGAAGAGATGGACAAGGAGGCAAAATAGAGAAAACTCCCCTGTGACTATTCTTGTGCTTTATAAATGATTGGATACATTCAAGATGACAAACCACATCTGAGTTGGAGAAGAATAAAGAATTAAAAAAAGCAGAAATGATAAAAAAAAAAAAAAAAATGGCAGTGAGCTCATTGGCAGAGGTTTCTGCATATTTTAAACAAGTGAACCTGTTGCCAGGGTGACAAGAGGTAGTTGAGGCCTCACCCTCCACTGCCATGTTTCACACTGTGATGTCATTAGATGCTGCTGGGGCCAGATGGGCCCTCAGCCAATGGGACAAAAGCAGTTGAGGAAAAAGCTGTCGTCGTCTGTATTTTTAAGATTCTATTTAGTCTTACTTTTATTTTTTTCCCCCATCATCAGTGCTCTCTTGCCCACCCTCTCGTTTTCTGCCTCACTTTCTTTTAGACCTATTCAACTCTGTCAGCAGGCAGCTGGAGAAGCTGAAGCTTTAGGTTTACCACCACTGATGAGAAATGAGGGTGATTAGACCGTCTGGACGAAAGAGTCACGGCAGGAGAGGCAACAGCAATTGTTAAAGTCCAGGAAGGAGAGGGCCGGAGATAAAATTTAGTTTTTTTCTTTAGTCAGCTTTATATTGGAGCACTTTTCGTCTTTCAAACCATATTTCAGCCATGCTGGCAGTTATATGAGACTGTAACAATAAAAAAACAAGGAAAGAAAAGAAAAGAGAAACAGCAAATGACTACATAAAATATACAGATACAACTTGTTAGTGGTATCTTTATATGGAGTAAGAACTAAGGCTGCAAAGGTAAGGGAATTAATCCAGCAACGATTTTGAGTGGCTCAGTAGCTCTGCAGCATGTGCAGCTGTGTTGAATTTTTTTTATTTCTTCCATAGAATTATCCATATCAATGTCTATAATATAAAATGAAGCTTAAATAACTTTGACTGTATTTCTGACTCTGGACATCCACATGGATCCACTGGTTCACGTGATCCACATAATCCACTTTAGATTAAAGCCATGAGACTGACAAAGTTAATATTTAGTTTTGTTCTTGGTGTTGTCATAAAAAGTTGTAGTTATTGCATGTGTGTTTGGCCAGCCGGGCTCTCTTCTTACCTTCTCCTGTGGTGGCTGTGGTTTGGCATGGCAAAGGCGAGGCAAAATGGCAGAGTGCCATGTAGTGGCCAGGAGAGAGACAACCTCCGACCATACATGTATTGTGTATATTTTGTGAAACAATGACATCCTGCCCTTTTACCACATTTAGAACCGATTGGCATGATATTTTAATAGCATAAAAGGGTACAGCAAAGATTTACAAGAATATAAATGACACACAAAGGGCCCATGCTATTCACATGCATTGCCGTGAGATCATGTAGGCGGACCCCCCAGTTTTTGTGACCTGTTGTGCACTATGCTGATAGCACTCTTAAAAAAAAACAGAAAGTACTTGGGGTGGGAGGGGAGGCTCACTTTTTCAAGCATTTGCACAACCCATCAAAGCAGAAGAAATTAATATAAAAGAAAAGAAATACATCTTTACAAAAACATAAAAAATTGTCTGACATGTTGAAACTGTGAACCTACATTTATACATAAATACGTACCAGAGATGGGGACTTAATCTATGGTTATATATAATATTGTTTTAATAACATTAACAATAAATAAAATAACATACATAACTTTTTGCCCATCCTCTCTACATTTAGAAGAGCAGGTAATAAAAACTGCAGTATTTGTTTTGAAAGGTTCTCTTAGGTCCAGATGGAGTTTGGTAAAAATATTTACATACATACATACATATAAAACTTATTTATTAATCTGAATAAATGTTCATGTTCATTCCAGGTGCTGTCATGTATTTCTGGTCTTTTAGTCATAGCTACATTTTTTATTAGACATATCAAGGAGTATTGCATCCTACATTTTACACTTAGCCAGGGTAGATATTAATTCAATATACTAATAAGAACATTAAAAAACTAAGCTAGCTGCTTTGTTCTGAGCTACCTGCAGCCTGTTACAAAAAGCAAAATGTATTTTAAATTCTTTCTTAGAGAAACAGATGGCAAACGTCATAGGGCATATTACTCATTTCACTAAAAGTGGCTTGCAGCTTGAGCCCCAAGACTTGAGATTTGACTTGTAAACATCTCTATACTGTAGTTCCTGCCCATCTAGTGCCATTCCAGCCGTGTAGCATTGTCTTTTTTTTCAGTAACACCACCTACCGTTTGGGGGGGAAGACTGCAGTGAATCAAGTCCACCTTAAGCTCTGGTGTAAACAATTATCATGATGTGCTAATGTAACAATGCTCTCACATCATCAATGGCCAGTGCTTAACACTCTTGAGTGGTTTGGACAGGCAGTCACAGGACAGGTACCCTGTGTCTAGTTCTCGTGTGCACAAGTCAGTTAAGCCCTGGAAAAAGTCGACTGGCACAATCGTGGAGTGGATCGCAAGGCCTAGGATAGCGTTTTGATAACTGTTTTCCAAAAAGACTCACTAAAATGAACTTTTATAATGTTGTCTAATGTGGGGAGCACAGCAGGCTAAAAGATAATCTAAAGTAACATTTTGAGTTGATTGATGGTCCTCCCTATGCTGCTGATCCAAGTAGCTAAACTACAATGGGTTTAACAATAAAATCAAAGAGTTTTGAAGCCGAGTAAACACATTTTTTTTGTTCAGCCTGCTTTTTGTTGAAGAGACCATGACCTGCATGGGTACCCTGCCTTCCATCGTTTCTTGTGACCAGTACAGCAGGCCTTCGCCTCCGACTGCTCAGGATGCACCTGATTCTTAGCAAGATGGATTCTCTGTAAAGTGGTATATTGTAAACAACAAATATATCTGACTACCAGACTATTTTGTTTTCCTTGCTCCGCTAAACACACTGTTTTTCTCTGCTGTCCTGGCTCTGCCCGTTTCCATCAGCATTCAAGACTGTGGTAACTTCCTTCCTGCTGTCAGAATCCAACAAATTAATGTCAGGAGGCATTTTTCTTTAATGTGGTAACCTTGCTAAATGACCTTCATAAATCAAACAAGATGTTATTGTTGCTTCCTCATCTGCACTAAAGAACTGCTTCGTTGTTGATGGCACTTTGAAGACTGTTGTACTTTTTACATATGAAGCCAAATAGGAGGAGAGGTTGATAATGTAAAATTTTTAAATTGTATCCATATTTGCGTCTTCCAGTTCACTGTAATCTCATTTCATTGTGATTAATCAAATTTCTGAACCATTATAATGTATCTCTGTGCTTTTTGGTTCCGAAGCTGCAGCATATGAAGACTTTTAACTGATAAGAGTATTCTATATGACATATATATATGTAGATCTTGGTAGATAAGAAACTCTTCTTTTAAAATGACTGACCATTATGCAGCCAGGTCAGTGTGTGTGTGTTCGTAAATGACGTTGTGTTCCAGGTTAGTGAAGTAAACCACTGGAGCGAGACTGTTTGCTAATTACTGCATTGGATGTTGGCGGCATGTGGCCAGATGATGAGTAAATCAGTGGTGCAGAGCTGTCAAAGTCCAGTTTCTGACATATACATGCACAAAGCTAAAGCACATGTTCTAAAACTATGTCTTATGTCCACCTGTACATGCACGTCTGCACCCAGGGTTTGTGGGATTGTTTTCCAATTAAAATTTTAAACATATTTTGATAGAACAAAATCTGATGTGTGCGTCACTTTTTCTAGTTTTTTTTCTGGTGACTGCTTAGAAAGTCTCCAGTGCGCAGTAGTGAATGTATTTTTAACCAACTTTTTAATAACACATTAGGGATACAATGTCAGCATATTGTGCTGCTTGTTATTGACAGAGAGCTGCATGTTGACCCCTTTGGCAGCCACTGGTCACACTTTCTTTGTTGCTTAACAAGACAGGAAGCAGGTACACCAAAAGGAGGTCTGTCATCCTGTCTAAAAATGGCACCAAGCCATAACATACAATATTGGAAATATTAACTAACAGCAGCTTAAAATCAGTACAAAGATACAAACTTTTCTTTCAGAGGCACCGTAGTAAAAATGCTGGCTCAAATATGGTAGTTGCCGTGTATGTCAACCCATAACAGGTAGATATATATGGCTCATTCTAATAGATTAAGAGCATAACAGTTAAGTTAATATAGTGATTATATACCAATAGGAACACGTTTTTTAAGGATCTGTTACATTTTTCTGTCATTGACTTTTGATTTTGTAACATAGTGTACTTTTAAAGTTTTGCTTATTTGCATTGTCTGTGGACAACAACTAGAATTATGTGATGAACCAAGGGATGGCAGAAACAATACTTTTCTCAGAGTACCAGGGACTACATCACTATTAACAATTATATTAATGTTTAATTCTCAATTAAATGCACTTTGAAACATGCATTCTGGAGTTTTGCTGCTGTAGCCTTACTTGTTCTGGTTCCACCATCGACTGTAAATGCAAAAACAGTCAGTTATCCAGCGCAAGTAGGGATACTAACTCAGAAGTGCCTTGAACCACCAAACCACTGACAAACACCAGATGCTGGTTCCAAAGGATCTCTGTCTACAAAAAATTCCATGCATAAATATCAGGCCTCAAAAATCCTTTTGTCCAATAAGTATTTAGCCATTACTCCCTCTCTGCCCTCTGGTCAATTGCAAGTCTAAAAGAGACCAAGAACATGATGACCAAATGCCAAACTTAAGGATTAGAAGCACCAGTTTACAAACCAATGGATGACATTCTACAGTTTATGGGTTCAAACGTATAGGAACTTTAGCTAATGCTAAACTTAGCAGAACTAGAGTAGCATGAAATACAAGGATTGTGAAATGAAAGGAAATTTAATTAAAAATAAATGAATCCCCAAAGTGGAAATAATAAAAACATATCATTTAGAATTAGACTTGAATTCTTTCTTTGTCAAAGTTATCTCAACTTGGCTGCAAAGATAATTTGTTTTGCCATTTATGTAACAATCTACCACACTTCTTAGCAAAAGTTGCATAAACTTATAGTACAAATTATTTACTCAACTGAAGAAAAATCATAAAGCTAAATTAAAAGCCAAATCAGATAAAAGCTTATTGATCAAAAGCTGGAGAGCAATCAAACTGCCTGCAGGGTGTGTGGGAAAACAATCCCACAAACCCTGGGTGCAGACATGCATGTACAGTTGGGGACATAAGACATGGTTTGAGAACTGCTTTGGCTTTGTGCATGTTTATGTCAGAAACTGGACTTTAAAAACAGAATGCATGATTATAGATCCATTAACTGAGCTTAGGCCATGGGTTGCATAAAATTGTACATCGAAGCTCATATTTTCGGTATTCAGAAAGCAAGTAAAACCAACTTGATTTTTCACCATTCTTTTACTGTAAGATGGATCTGCTGAAAGACACAATTTTAGCAGAAAATACAGTTACTCCTATTTTTATTTTGTGCTGATTTATTGCTGATGCTAATTGCTAATGCTTTCCAGATAAGCCAAATCTGATCTAAACTGAGACGTTCATACTTATAAACTGTGGCAGATGATTATTTTCTACCCTGATAAATCTTAATTTTAGATGTAAACCTGCTAGCTAACTTGTGACAAGCAAACAGACTCGACTCATCTATTAACACTAATAGGCTAAATGACAGGCAGGATGCAACCTGTTATAAAACAATTAATTAATTGACAATGAACAGGAAATATTGCACGATATTCTGTCAGACAAATAAATAAAATTGAAAAAAAAAATCCCTTTTTCTTCTCTTAATCAAGGTCTAAGTTTCCCCACATGTGTGTCATATGATTGCTTCACTCTCTTTTCAGGCAAGAGAAGCTTCTGGCAGAACAGATGATGTTTCATAAGGTCGAGAGGAACACAGGACTCATTGAAATATGATTAGATCTCTGTCTCCACTTGACAGATATCAAAGGCCGTCCA
>JBAMHW010000005.1:7374837-7419835 GCA_037177495.1 Rhadinocentrus ornatus
TATAGATATATATATAGATATATATATATTCAATCTATTTTTGTTGTTTGGATTGTGTTATTTTTGTGGTGCTTTGATTTTGATTAAAGGAATACATTTTTTACCCCAATATAGTATCGAAAATAGTATCGAGTATCGAGCATCATTCTTAGTATCTATATCGAGTTTCAAATTTTTGTATCGTGACAACCCTAGTAGCTTCAGGGCCAGCACATCTGGGAGAACGGTGTTAAAGACTGAGCTGAAGTCCACAACAGCATCTTAACATAGATGTTGGGAAGCTACAGGTGAGACAGGACTGTGTGAATTGCAAATTAACACAATCTCAATCTGAAGCCAGAAATGTCAGTACAGACATAAAGTAGAAATAGTAAGTCAGCAGTCTTCTCATTTTCACTACTACCAATAGGCTGATGCTCTGTTGTTAAGTGAGATCAATTTAAGGCAGGCCTCTTCAATTCCAGTTTTTAAGGGTCACTTACCTGCCGTTTTTAGACGCTGTCCTGCTTCAACATACATGATTCAGATTAATGGGTCATTAAGAAGAATTTGAATCAGGTGTGCTGGAACAGGAATACACCTGAAACATGCAGGACATTTGTGGAGGAGTTGTGGTTTAAGGTGTTTATTGTATTGCCAGTGTGAATGGCAGGGAGCTGAAGATTGATAGAATCATCTGGAATCCTCTGACCACATGATGATTTTACTACAGTTTTGAACTACCTGATGTTTAGTAAATTTTCAGTGTAAGGCTTCAAGCATGTAGCATGCTCAACAAATGAGTAGCAAAATGTCGGCATTCTGTATATCAGCCAAAAATCCAATATCGTGCATCCCCTAAAAAAGACCCCGTGACTTGATTGCTTCTTTCTGTTACTGTCCTGCTACAGCTTCCCAACCAGGCAGCAACAATTTTCATTTGCTTAAGCCTTTTTTTTTTTTAAAGAAAAACTATATCATGGTACGTCTGATGTGCTCACATTACTCAGAACTTCTGTGTGAGCTCAACACCTGTTGGATGTTAATGAAAACCATCCCACATTTTTGTGGAATTAGTTTTGTGATAAATCAGTTTTTCAATTTTTAACAGACTTTTCCTTTTCAGCTACTGTTACAACCACACAGACAGTCATTCAACACAGGATCGTTAAATCCCTCTGTTTGTCTTACTCTCCGTATCTCGCTTATGGTTAATTTTCCATCACAGTCAGCTTGTTCAGTTTGGTGTGTGGTAGCACAGGGGTGCTCAGAGGAAACTCCACCCAGACCTCCTGATGTATGCACACTCACATAACTGCAACTACTGCAAACCACTTGCAGCAGACACTCAGATCATTTTGACTCATAACCAGGAAGAAACAAAATGAGACCTGTTTTTTTTTTTCTCAGTCATTAATTGAATTATATGCTGTATGCACATGCACTTAGTGCCAAGGTCAGACTCTTCACACCTCTGCATTTACAGAACAGCAGGTGGTCACACAAATGGAGACCAGCATCTGTTTACACCAGAATATGGAACACATTAGTCCCTCAGTTTCACTGGCTTGCTGCTCTGCATCATGCACACACGAAAACACACATCTTTTGTTTATATATTCTGTCCCAACATATTAACTATCAGTTTATCTTCTTTTAATAATTGGTTCTTTTTTGTCTTTCTGTTTGCACAATTCACAAGCAAGCAAATATTATATGTACGTCTGCACCATATCTGAATGCACTCATGCTAGATTACTTCCAACAAAGGGTGTGGTGACAGATGTTTTGTATCACTATAGCTGTGGTTTTGCAGATTCACATTTTGACTGCCAAAAGAAACAGTTTTAGTTACTCTGTAAAGCAAACAGCACAAAGGAGGTTTTGTAAAGGGAATGTGGAGATACAAGTGAAACTAAGAAAAAGTTCCTCAGAGAGGTTCACAGCTATTAAACACCCCAACTGTGTTAGACACTCTTCTCTCTATTCTCTAGCTGCCGTCCTCTGTTAATCCTATCCATTTTCAGCCTTCAGCAACCCCAGGATTAGAGTCAGAAGCATCATGATTTGTTGAGGTATGATACTGATTTTAGTCCACAAAGCCTGTTTCCGATGACTCCTAGAATTTGGCTTTTATTTTAGCACTACTAATTAAGTGTTGTAAACGATGTTTAAACCATGCAGCTGGTATTTCTCATCGTCTCGTCTCTGGTTTCTGTTTCTTCTCTTTCATGTGCCTTCTTGATATGCAGTGTTCTTCATATTCTTGGCCCTCTTGTTGCTTTCTAGTGCTTCAAAGAATTCAGCCGGCTGTCGTCCTCTGGGCCTCAGTGTCCTTCTCCTCCATCTAACCATTTCCTTTATTTAAAAGATTTCCCAGAATCACCTCAGTGGATATTTTGCGCATGCCTCATTCAATTGTGGACATTGTTTTCCAATTTTTGTAAAAATTGAGCTGCTTACATTTCTTATATGTAACCTTGTAGCACTCAGAGTTATCATGATGAACACATGACTATTTATACAAGTAAAGCTTGCAGGCTTTTCCTTCATTTAGTCTGCCACATACAGTTTTTTAACTTTTTATGCATAATAGAATCTATCAGTAAACAATATTTTCATGCATTTTGCTGCTCGTCTCATTTTCAGGTTGTTAAAATTCAACCTAATTAACAGGTGGTCAAAAACTAAACTGAATCTCTTCGTTGGTATCTCTGTACTCAGTAAGTTTGTATATTAAAAGCTAAATTTAATGTTAATAATGTGTCAGTAACCCCTAACATTAATGTGTGACCTAAGAAAATCATAGTGTTTTGTTTTAGAGCATCGAACACTGACATTATTAAATGAAACCTTAGGTTATACATTGTAAACTTTAGGTCATACTCAACAAAGTAGAGGTGTTAACTGGAGGAAACACTAGCGTGTATCTCATTTCTACAAAGTGTGGTTTTTCAGAGAAAAACTTCAGAGCAGGAAATACATTAAAGCATCTTTCTAAGAACATTGATACACTACCCAAAATCTAAGAAGGCTTCACATAAGAATATTTCCCTCTCTAATAAGGATGTCCCATTATTCAACTTTCCCTGGAACATTTCTTCTGTCTGTCCCTAAACATCCAGATAACAGAGGTGTTCTTTCCCTTCATCCTCATATCCTTTTAAAGCATCTGCTTTAATTGTCCTTATGACCGAATGGCTTTGACAGCAATGACTGGGAGGCAATTATGTAACACAGCCGCTGGTTCTGTGAGACCATGTTTCAGACCAGATGATCAATGTCCTATTTGTTGCCGTCTAACAACATCAATGAGCTATTCATTATTGATGTTCACGCAGACAGGCGAAGACACAGTGTGTGCTCTCAGTGTCACTTTGTGAGAGAGATGATGATGTCAGAGGGAAATTCCTCATCAACACTTGCTTCATGTTTATAAGCATGTTGTAAACTTGATGCCAGAGGGATACATTAGGGTAAAAGTTCACTTTCATGTTAGTTTGACACATGGTCACTAGAACAAATACATTCATATAATACCTGGTTTACCTAAACCACAACAACATGTTATATTGCCTATATGGAAACAATAAGTCATGTTTATTTTTAGTGATACAATGACACCTAAAAGCTAGCTAACTTAGTTAGGACAAAGCTATTATAACCGCACCTACAGAAATTAGATTAGTTACAATAAACACGAAAAAAATCCTGTGTGTTAAAATGATAATAAATCGTTAACTTCAGTGAGAAACTGAGACAATAAAATCAGCCGGGAATCAAACCTGTGTCGACTTCTCTGAAAACAGTGCTTAGTGCTCCTGCTAACACCAAAGGCTATCATCCTAGATGAATTAGGAAATGTTTGCTAGAAGCTTTTAGGAGGATCCCCACCATTAGGCACAATGTCCATTATCCCTATCAGGAGATGATTATCTGAGAGTGAAAACAGAGCTGGAGAAGAGAGCTCAGCTTCCTTCTCTTGTAGAACATTAGTGTCATTACTTAAAATGCACAAGCGGATGCTAAATTGGTCAATGGTCATGAGGACAAGGCACTCCTCCTAATGCATAGATAAAAGGAAGCATTGCTGGATGAGGGTCAAATAGAGTGTTTTAGCCTCACTGACTGAAGGGAAGAACGGTATCTCTTAAAGAAAGCAACAAGTAGTTATTTAGTAGTAATGTTGTAGTCATTTAATCTTCTCTTATTTCTGTACATATTTGTATTTATGTACTGTACATACTCAATCTGTCAGACCATATACTGTACATATTTATTAAAATGTATTTATATGGTGCCAGATAGATAGCACTCTCCTTGGGAGGCTGTCATTTCTAATAAATTTCACATTTGAAAAGTATTTCCATTTTCTTCCCTCTGTTGTGCAAAAAGTGACAAAATGACAGCCATGCCCCTGTGAAAAATAAACCAGTATTCTTTAAAAATGCTCACCAGCCTGACAATGTTGAGGGAAATAGCCACAAATCATGACTGAAATCTTTCTGAAGATGTTCATCAGGTTTAATTTGTCTTTTATGTAAGCATGTGTAGATCATATGTTTGTTTTTAAATTAGTCCAAAACAAGCAACATGCCAAATCTGCAGTGGTTTTAGATTGCATTTGTTCATATCACTGTTGGTTGTTTTTATATTTGCTAATTTATTTTATTTCATATTTCAGGATATTGTGTTTTGTATTTTATCCATGATATTTATTACTGCCTCTTTTGCTCTTTAATTAACAAAATACAGTTTGAACATAGGTTCATGCCAGATACACACACACTTAATGGGATTTGACTGCCATCCAGTCATGCTTACCTCAGCATGCATGTCACAAATACACACATAGTCCCACGGAGGACATTTTAACGAGATGCAGGAGCACAATTAGACTTGTAGATCAGGGGGATGGGTGACTAGCTCTGGTTCATGATTGCATAGTTTCCTAATCTCAGATCAGAAACAGGAGAGAAGGTGCTATGCAGATGGGAAATAATATAACTGATTCCTTTTTATATATTTATATATATATAATCTTGTATACCTGTAGTAAACACACTCTTAATGAACTCAGTCGAGAGTGAGAAGGGTCCATCTGTAGAAGGATTTAACAGTGTAAACACATTCTTTTTCATGAGCGGAGATAAGCACACCAGAGAGAAACCGAATGCCTCATTATTTCAGCTCTTTACCATCTCACACAGCACATTTATTGGGGTTAACTATCACCTCTGTCTGTAATGGATTACTCTAGAAACATAGTCGTTCAGGCCTCTTGGAGATGCAGTACACCTCCGTTTTGCTCATCCTTTCCTCTTTATCTCACGTAGAGACGTACAAATACAGCTTCACTCGGTGGTCTATTTACAAGCACTGCTGACAGTGTGGTCCTTCATCCATCACCCACCCAACCCATCCATCTCTTTTCTATTTCATCTTATCTTCAGCTGCCTCTGCTGTTTATTCCGCCTGGTATTTCTCTGTATTTATGTTCAAACTCCCATATTTCCTTCTCTCTTCTGTCCTTCACTGGATTTAATCTGCCTTCTTCTCCATCCATTTGTGCTCCCCAGACAGACATTATCGCAGGGAATGGCCATCGATTTGCTCCAACCTACTTTCCTCCATCTATTGCTTTATCTTGAGGATCTTTCTCTTGAATCTCTGTTACCATTTCTGTAAAGGCAAGAACCCACCCTGTCTTGCTTTTCTGTTTCTTCACCTTTAGTTCTACACATATTTGTTATATTGATAAACTCATATCTAATTTCTTTCTGCCACATTTAGATTTTTGGAGAGGTGAAGATTAATGTGGAATAATACTAAATCTTCCCAACCATTTCTTCATCTTTCCCTCTTTCTTTACACTTTTTCTCTAAGTCATTCTGTACTCGTATACATAATGTAAACAACTGTTGATCCCAAAAACCAGAGAATTACCAAGAGTTCTTTATTGTTAGGAGCTAGAGCAATGTATCCTGTGACACAACAAAAAGCATTTTGACTTTACAGTATGGCTTCTCAACATGTAAAAGGAGAACTTGTGAAGTTAAAAAAGTTATTAGTTTACACTTTATTGTGCTTTAAATCTTCTTTCTCTTTCAGCTTTCAACCCTTCTGCCCTCAACTGGCAGGGATAACGCCACAGACAACCAGCAGCAAAATACAGCAGCTGACATAATTCTTTCCCTTCATATTTAGCTGCTTATTTCTAGATGAAACACTTCTGCAAGCTTTTGCCCAGAATCAAAAATGTCTTCCAAACTGTAGCCACATCTGACAAGTATATGAAAAGAGCACTGACATATTTTAGTCTGCTATAGGAATTTAAAGTTGCCAAATTTCTTCCTGGCGAGGAAAGTCAAGCGTATATCCATCCATCTTCTTTGCCCTGTCTCCAACTTATCCTTCCTTCTGTCAACCTCATGATCCTCTGTTCTCCCTCTAGTCCCATCGCTCATCTCCTGAGGGGTCATTAAGTATTAAAGAGGAGGCAAAAGTACTGAGAGGCGAGGGGAGTTTTGCAAGTCTTGTGTCTAGAATGCAATAACTAAATGGAAATGAGGGGATGAGAACAGAAAGAGAATGTGTGATGAGGGCAAGACAGGGCCACTGGGTCTTTTTTCCTATATTATGTAATGCTAAGTGAAAACCAGAGCTCAAAATAACGATTAGCAGTTTGCTTGAGGGATAGGCACAGAAATAAAAGAGGAATCATCACAACAACAAATTTTTCTTGGATCTCCTGTTTTCTGAAATTTGACTTCATTAAATCATTTCGAGCTCCTCTCATCCAGAAAAGAGTGAAAAGTCTTTCAAACTATGCAGAGACCATAAAGCCTTCAAACGACAACAAGCTCAGATGTCTGTTTGGTTCGCTGAGGTCATCAGCTGCTCAATCTGTTGGATTTATTGAATATTGCCGCCATCTGGTGGTAACAAATGTTTGTCTCAACAGTGTTCTCAGGCAATCTGGTTTCCCTTTGCACATATCTGCAGATGCTCTGATGTTGGGCACAGAGGTCAACCTCCAGCAGGTGGAGAACAGCGTGTTCGCCATGGAGACTGTATTAAAGGCGTGGCTTCAAGACCAAGGAGGAGACAGAGAGCGTCTCCACCTTCTGCTACCAAGCCCCTGTGATAATCCCATTCCAGGCTAGACTTACTTATACAAACACAAGTCTTCTTTGTTTCTTTTAATTCAGAAATAAATAAAAATGCAGGAAATGTATTTATGTGATTATATTCTGTGCATCTTTCAGTGTGCGTGAAGTGTGACATGCAGGATCGTCTGATTAGCCCCACTCTGATACCCCTGACCCCCAACCGTGGAGTAAAGACTGAGAGCATTAGAGACTTCCTGCCTGTCATTAAGGACTCGGCCAATCAGAGCCCCACACCACAGAAACTGAAGGCAGTCAAGTAAGTGAGCATCAGATGTGGAAGACAAAAACCAACTAATTGTACCGTTTTGTTAACCACTGGTTCTTTTTTTTTTTTTTTTTTTTTTTACATTTTACCTTCTGAAGAATAACTTTTCAGCCCAGTACCGCCTAAACCAGGGGCCACACATTTAGTTCATACAGCACAACCTTATCTCAAGGCAGTAAAAATAACTGCAAAATACCATGTTTTATTTTCCAATGTATACTTTTTATTGTAAATAATTTTTATATATAAAAAATATAAGATATTGAGATTTTTATCAAATATGTACATTTATTAAATTAATGTACATTTATTTCAATATGTTTATAAAACTGATTCTTTCATATATTTCTTTAATAATTTTAATAACTTAATATGTATTTAATATATTATTATATACAATATATTTCTATCTTAAATCTGTATAAATGTTTATTTTCTAGATCTTTTCTTATATTCATTCTAACTTACAGATTACAATGGATCTACAAAGTCAGGCAACTTTTAATCACAGGTGTCTGGAACTGAAAAAAACAGTGTTTTCACATTGTGATTAAAGTAACTTTCAAGATCTAAAAGTCATTTTAAATGTGCATACCTGTACATATCCACATGTGTGTAGTAATCCTGACCACCTGGACTGACCCACTTCATAACACAAACTAAGGTCAGATCTATTAAGAAAGACGTAAAAGATAGAGCAAGTTATCCCTCATTTTTTAGTTTTTCATGTACACCCTTGAGTGTCTCCAAGTACCGCAGATAAGGGTACACTTACCCCTGCCTGCAATCACTGCCTTTTACTGATTTTTCTTTCAGCTGTGATGAAATCTTCATCACAGATTTTTATGTTAAACATGAATAAACCATGCTAATAAATACTGACCTATATTTTCATACGATTGAATGAGTTGATATGTGTTGAAATGTTTGATAAATTGATATTACTCTTCAAAAATATGCTACATCTATGACAAAGGCAGTTAAAAGAAATTCTGACAGAGGACAAGTTTAACTTCTTTTTTTTTTTCTTTTTTTTTATGTAAAGGAAATATCCTATTTTTGTGTCACATCCACCCTTCATTATCTTTTGGACTGCTGAAACTTTGGGAGGGAGGATGCGTTCAGGCCATGTGCCGTTTGTGTACTGTTGCATGTTTCCAGTAATATCCCTCCGTCTATGAATGGCTTCTTTCTAACACTAGAGTAGTGTAATATTTCATAGATGAAACTCTCTCATTGCATCAAAGCATGCTTTGTTTTGCTGGGATCTTTTAAATATAGCAAAACAGCTTTAGATGAGCAGAAAATACCCCCCACCCTTGTTTATAGCCTTAAATTTAAAAGATTCAAGTTAAGTGGTGCACAAGGAAAAGGCAGTCTGAATTAACACAAAAAGAGATTTTTTTTTTCTTTCTTCCTTTAAAGTTTCATTTATCTCCATCCATGATTAAGGGTAGACACTGGATGGATCGCCAGTCAATCACTGGGCCAACAAAGACAAACAACCACTCAAGCTCACTCTGAAAACAAATAAAACAAAATATAAATTATTGTCTTTAGAGCTGTACAGCTGATACTGTCATGGTGTGAGAAAAGTTACCTTAGAACCTAACCACAGACTCAGGAGGATGAGGACTTGGGTATAATTTGTGTCGGTTTACTGGCACCCAGATTTGCATTAGTTTTGCATTTTCTGGCAGGTGAAAGTAATGTGTCCGTGAGTGAAGGTGTGTTTGTGTTCAGGATACAGATTACTGTGCTGTGTTTGCGTGTTTTTCAAACAAATGACTTATAGTTTTTATATCAGTCACACTGTTACCAAGTTCACCTTGGCCGGGATGATGTCATTCTCTGTGCCTCTGCTCATGATGTCATGCACTGTACTTGAAAAGTGACTGCTTTCTGCTGAGCAAAGCAGGTTTTCTTTGACACAAAGAACCTTTAGAAGTTTTCTGTAATTAAGTTCTTTGTGGTAGAAACATCAGTCTATCAAGATTCTTATGGGAGCCATGGCTGTGTGTGCTCATATGCTGCAGGCTGCTACGTGCAGACGGAGTGTGTGAGAGCGTGTTGTACGGCCTGCCGCTAGTCATCCGCCCCACCACCTGCTGGAGGCTGGACTGGGATGAGATGGAGACCAACCACAGCTTGTTCCACGCTCTCTGTCACACACTCAGGGTGTGAAAACTTTACCGATTTTCTTATCTTGTGACATTTAAATTTACAGCTTAGACTTTGTATATTTCAGCAGTAGAAACAGACATCTCATTTTATGTGTCATTGTTTTTAGGAATCTTCTCAATTATCCCATATTTGCAATATACCCAGTCCTATGTTAAGAAAACAGCCACAGGATGGTACAAGTCACTGTAAACCTGAACAAGCGAACCAGGCTGTTTCCTCTTTAAAGGATTCATGCTGTTTAACTTGTTGTCTGCTTATTTTTTTGTTCTGTTTCATAAAAATCATAAGTGCAATGACCACAGAGATGTTTAAAGCAACGTTTATATAGATCATGTCTGAAAAGAAAACTTACTTAATTGTGGATTATCAGATTGGCTGACGTGAACATTATTCTGTGTTCTCCTCTGCAAAACAAGTAATAACCATTTCTAATATTATTGTATTTGCTTTTCTGGCTTTAGAGTCGTGACTTGTTCCTGCTGCTGCAGATGGAGTCTGATCAGAGGTCTGCAGCTGGAGCCTCAGGTCTCTGTGTTAAGAGTCAACCTAAGTCATACTGGCAATCTGTCAGTCTTGTGTATGCACTCATTTTGCCCTCTCTATGTTTGCATACAACATAGGTGTGCATTCTCACTATATCCTCCAGCCGTCCCCATCCCTCTCCCTCCTCTTGAAGCCTGTCGTCTCCAGAGAGTTGCTGCTGCCCTGCTCACAGCCTGTCTCAGCTCAGGACCCAACACCTTCTGCCTTGCAGACTGTACAGGTTGGATAATACTTGATCAAGTTAAGCAAAGGCATCAAGAACTCAGAGTTAAAATGGGCAATTTACTTGTGGATACTTGCAGTCTATATTTAAAAATGAGAATTTGACTTTATTTATCTTAATATGTCATGTGGTCAGGCTTTATTACAGGACATCCTGATGATCTGATAGCATGTAAACGATGCTTGTTTGCCTGAGTGTCCTGTGTTTTCTGTCCGTGTCAGGGTTGTCTTGCTCAGCTCAATGAGGAGTTTGTGTTGAACCCGTTCTCACTGAGCAGTAACCTGTACCAGCACCTCAGGCACAGAGGCCTGCGCTCACAGCCACGGTACCCATACAGGTCAGCAGCAACAGAAGCCATGTCAGAAAGGAAGACTCAGTTATGTATCCCTTGTGATAATTTTAGATAATATTATTAAATTTATTGACAGACGTACGCATGCATAGGTAGATAATGTTGACCAGGATAAAATCAGATATAAGTACAAACACTAACACGGTATGATTGGTTGTCATGAAGCATGACTATGATTAATATGAAACTGCTGCTTATGGTTTCAGACTTCAGTCAGCAGCTGCACACAGAGAGCATCCTCAGACACTACAGAGCCCCAGAAACACAGCCAGCCGACATCCACGACAGGTAAAAACAACAGTCGCTGTCTGGTGCTCATAGAGATCATAACATAAATTCCACTCCATCCACACACACCTCACGACTGCACCTCTTTGTTAAGTGTACACACTCACACTCATCCTACCTAGCAGTTACACTACAGCTCAGTGTGAATGTTTACAAAGAAAGTAATTTAAAGTAGCATGTGTTTTCTCATTCTATCTTAAATTACTTTATTTCTTTTTTCAATGCACTGCTAATGTATTCTTGGAATATTTCTGTGTGAAATGACCATAAACAGATCTTGAATCTTGAACTGGAGGCGTTGGCTTGAGTGAATGTTTGACAACACAAAACAGGACAGTTTAATTATTAATGCAGGGAAGGTTCTAATTATGTAACTTCCTCCAAACATTTTACTTCCTTATATTTTCACTAGGTGGCAGCATGCAGAGCATGGAGAAACACGTGGGACAATCATCTCATAACTTTCTCAACACTGTTTGAAACACTAGTTCTTCGTGAGAAGTGGGAAGGAAACTCTTCAGATGCAACAGTTTTTCATAGTGTCCTCTGGAGTCAGATCATCAGGCAGTGTACACAACTTTTTGTTGTTGCAGTTTTTTTATGCACATCAGAGTACTTTAGCCAAGATTACAGGATGACCCATGCTGCAAAATATCAGCTAAATGATTGTTTTAGGTTCCAGTGTAAAACACAGATTTTGGGCCTTTTAATATTTATTGTGGAATATTAAAATTAATCAAAGCTACGATTGAAGCTATTAAAGCAAAAATAAGCCTGCAAAAAGAAGTTTGATTCTGACTCTGTAAAGGGCTCAAAGCTGTTTTTTTAAGGGTTTCCAGACACCTAAAATTCCCTTTATTTCTCACCCTGATTGTAACTAGAATTAACATTGATCCTACTGGACGTGTAGTTACAGCTTTCGGTTGATTGGCTGGCCCATTAAAAATGTTTCTGACATAAACAAAGTGCAGCTGAGTGAAATTTTAACTAAATAACCATTGTGTAAATGTAAAAAGCGTGGCAGTGGTTCCATGCTGTAAGAACGAGGCTGGTTAGTAACTGGTTAGTAAGTTATTTTGTTCCTTGCTGGAAAAGAGAATGCTGAGAGAATCTAGTTGCTGTTGTCGTTTGGTATTTTCATTAAAAACGTCAATAAAATCTCTAGCGACATAGCCTAAAGGATGGCTTTGTAAGTCAGGAAGAGGTGATGTCTCAGTACTCCTCCTGTGGTAAGTGAAGGTTTATCCGCTTTGACATACTGGTCACAGATGAGTCATAACTCAATGGTTGACTTTAAAACATCAGTTGTTTCACAGGCTACTTAAGTGAAATCTCTCACTATTTCCAGCTGAACTGAAGAAGCTCATCTGGGTAAGAGCTAAACATCTTCAAGAAACTAAACCCAGTCCAGTTCACTTGACTCACTACATTTGATACCATGACGTGGATTAATGGGAGCCTCAAAGACGTCAATAAAAACAGTTTAAAGAAGCATATGATTAAATAAATTCACTTACACTTACAATCTGGCTTATTTTCCTCCTAAAAAAGAATGGCTATTAAAAAAGTTAGATTTTTTTTTTTTTTTTTTTTTTTTAAAGAGCCCTGCCAACAAAACCAACACACAAGAGCTGCCTACAGCTCTAATTGTTCCATTTATTTCTGAGACTGCCCCCAAATGGCAACAAAATGCTGTAACATGTAAAAGTGTGTTTGTGAAAAGAACACAGAAATATGTTTGGACCTTTGAAATCATACACACTCAAATTAAACCATCACAGAAGTTTATCAAAATTCTATGTTATCAATTCTAATTCCTTTCCTTGGCCCTAACTTTGTTTTGAAGTGGGGATCTTAAGGCGTAGTGGTCATCTAGCTATCCAAATACTTCTTGGACCATCAGTGTGAATTCGTACTGGGCCGTTGTTATAAAAAAGCTGGTACTCTTTAACAGTTGCTTGTATTGGATCATCTTATCATGTTTCTTTTCGCTAAAAGAAATTATTCTTTAAAAAGTTATTACAAGTTGAAGCTGTCAAAAAATACAGCAGGGTAAATTATAAAAGATCTTTAGATGCTAAGTAAACGGAAACACGACCATGACTGTAAAAAAAATAAAAAATAAAATCCATCTAAAATCAGTCCTGGAGCTTTATGCAAACCCAAAACTAAAATGTTGAGTAAAACCTTATCTGTGTTTTTATGCTGCAACAGATAATATTCTGAGTCATTCTGCTTTTTTATCTAGTATCTTTATAATGAGCCATACATACTGATTAAACACACTGACAGAGCAGTACTGCGGTCCTTGCTGATACTCTGCATCACTTTAAATAAAATATTTTTTCCTTTAAAAAGAGTTTAGATTTAATTTAATTTAATAGTATTTGTTTCATGAAAAAAATACAAATATTCTATTGATATAAAAAGAGTTGGTTTCTTTGGGAAAATTTAAATGGACTTTCATGAAGTTGGTGTGGATGCAAAGATACTAACAGTCTGAAGGCTTTAAGTATGACTCAAACTGTCATACTGTAAGTTATCACTTGTTCAAATGTGACCAATTTATGAAACAATATCTTACCTAACTTGCATTTCATCCATTTATATTGTTCCACTACCTCAGCTGAGCCTCCCTGAGGCTGAATGTGTAGCGGTTGGCTGTGTGACTCATCAGGGCTGATAAGGCTGCTGGCATGCAAATAGTACGCTTTAGTTAAAAACAAAGAAAATGTTCATTGCTCTACTTGTTTTGTCCTGCTCTTTAGTTTAACTCTGACATCTGATCATAGCATGGGTTGTTTTTATTCATTTTTTGTGTGTCCTTCCTCTTTTTTACTCTTGTATTGGTTAAACTTACAGCTTAAACTTACAGCATGTGTATGTTGTTTCCATTCAGCTACAAAACCAGGGTCGCCAACTGGGCTCCAACAGCAAGGTCAGGGCCACCGTGGCTCCTCTGCCCTCAGTCGCCTCCTCCTTCTCTTCTTCCTCCTCCCTGGGACCTCCTCCTACAAAGAATTCCCGCCCAGCTCTGAGCTTCCTCAGCAGCAGCTGTTGGACCCGGGCCTCAGCTCAGCATGAGGAAGACGGTGATGGCAGCTCTGTGATAATACAGTAACTGAAGGGTGAACGGAAGAAAGAGGGCAGTAAAAAAATCCTTAAAATACACACTATGAAATCTTGACCTTCAGAGGGGTTTCCACACATTAATAGCAAAGCTTAGTCAGCATATAGGCACAAACACACGCACGTTTGCTAATTGGGCTACATTGTAAAGCCTGTGAGCAATTATGCAGCTAATAAAGCCTTTTAAAGACGTTGTAAAGCAGGGGAAGACATAATGATTTGCGCATAAATACACAGACAGTAACTTGCTGTGAACACACCCTTACTCTGCATTACACTCATTTGACATTTCTTTTCATCTCTATTTTCACCACACAAGCAGTTTTAGCACATCTGACTAGACCTTAATTTAACAACACCTTTGATGTGCGTGCAAACATGGTTGTTTGTGTATGTGTTAGAAAAGGAAAGTTTAAACTCACTGCCATGTGTGGACTGCTGACGCAGCAAACTTCAGACCTGCACAGCATAACCAATGACAAAGCAGGAGTAAAGATGAGAAGAAAGGAAACAGCAGAACAATGAAAGCCCCAAATGTTAAAAAAAAAAACAGAAAGTAGATGATATGAAGATTAAAAGCTGATAGACATTTTTTTAAAGTACTTCCACAGTACAGTAAAACTTGCGAAAACACATAATTTAGGCCTAAAAAAGTACCGATAATATGACGACTCAGGCGTAATATGTCAGATGCTCTGTGTTGCAAAGCTCTGTGAGTATAAGGACTTATAGACAAACACACACATATGCACATTCCTCTTTCGTTTTGCCCTTAAGCCCTGGTTTGAACACAGCTTCACTGTTTTAATGAGACAGAGAATAAAGCAGCAGACAGAGAGGCCTCTCTGCTCTCCTTCACCCCCACAGTGAGCTCCCGCTCTGGGGGCTGAAAGGCTGCATGAGTGGAGGGGAACAGACATTAGAAGAGAGAAACTGATGAAATCTCCAGCATGTTCTATGAACTAGTGGAAATGACAAGTTTGTAAAGTTGACACATTTCCTTTGTGTGTTGGTGTGTCAAGAGGTTGATTTGAGTTCATGAGGGGCATCATTTTTTGCAAAGTGTTGGTTACCAACATGTAGGCTGTGATTCAAGTTCATACGTAGATACTGATGTAAGTTATGCCTTCCGTCATTTTAGTCATCGTCAAAGAGCTTGTCATTCACATACACACTCACACTCAATAGGGCTTAATGAGTTTCCCGCCAGTCCGCCCCCTTGTTGAACCTTTTAACATTAAGAGACAACCCAGCAGCAAATGACTTCATGACACTACAGCGTCAGAGGACTTCCGCATTCACATATTAAAACCACAACGACGCTTTTGTCCCAACAAGAATTCCAATTCACTCACATTTTACTGGCTTCACCATCCCGCCGCCCTTCTGTCACATTCATAGTTTGTAATTAATCGTTTTGCGCTCTGAGAAGTTGAGTCAACATGTGTGAATATCATAAATTTATTGCAAAGGAAAAACAGCAGCTTTTCCAGGTCAAAAGGTCAAAGGGCTAAAACTGGAGCTCCTCTGTTTGACCCAAACTTTATCAGACACACTTCACTTTAAATGTCACAACTCAGTGAGATGAGTGGGACGTGACCGAGAGCTGGACGAAGTGTAACTGCAAGTGCTTTAAATTCGCTCAGAGCCACTGTTCTCCTCTTAGAAAAGTTCTGTTTTTTTCTTGTTGTTCCTTATAACTAACATCTAACAAACACCCTTATCTCAGTGTTGACTCAGTCGTGTTCCTGTTCAGCCTTCGCATTGTGTTTACTCGACATATTCAATCTGATGTATTGTCTTTGCTACAAATGGAATTGACACGTATCTATGCTGTTTGTTCACCCTGTCAGTGTTTTACCAGCTATGTGATAATTCAGCAAGTTAGGGCATTTTAGGATTTTAAATATGTTCATTATCATCATATTGATACTTGTTACTGTGAGCTGTAACCCAATAAAAGGAGCAGTTTGTGGGAGGTTTTTCATGATCACATTTTTTGTGAGACAAAGAAGCTGTTGAAAAAAAGAAGGAACCAACCATCTTTAACCTTTACCACCCACTGGTCTGTCTGCAGAATCATACAGCAGCATTAAACTAGGCCAGCACAGATAGGAAACAGTATGAACATATGACATCCAGTGATTGAATGTTGCAAATCTTTCAAAAATAAGGACTTCTTAAAATGATTTTGGCAGTCTATGGCTAAAAATTTAAATATCTGTTACATTTTGGTGGAATTACTACCGAAGTGGACCTTTTACAGAGTGCCACAACTATTACAGTAACATGAAATATATTTTACAACAGACTGAAACAGACTGCATGATGAAGATTTGGCTCATTTACAGTTTTGGCAGAAGTTGTACACTGTAAAACCTCAGCCATCAAAAACAAGAAACAAAACTGAAGTAAATTTATTTTAGATTAATTAAAATAAGCTAAATTATCTGCCGACAGATCAGGACAATTTGACTTGCCAAGATTTTGGGGGGAAATGGGAATATTTTCTAGACTCAGAGGCTCTAAAGAAACTCAAACAAGGCATCAAACAATAGTTTTTTTTTACTTGTCAGTGTTGATCAAATAGCAAAATGATGTTGGGTTTTCTAGAACCAAATTCAGGACTAAAGAACTAAAATCATAGCAAATTTTCTCACACACACAATGTAGCTGCTACATAACATGGATGCAACCTAGACATTTAATCAACAATGTATTACATTTAACTGACACTTTCATCCAAAGCACCTTACAATGGTTAGGCAGTAGCGTTAAGGGTCTTGCCTAAGGACCCAACCGGGGGGATTCAAACCCTGGTCTCCCACATGGAAAACTGATGCTCTACCAATTGAGCTAACCAGCTGCTGCAGCTGCTTAGAGGTTATCAGGTCTTTAAGCCACAGACACCCTCACCCAGGTGGTCCAGGGGGGTTAATCAGAGCCCAGCTTGTATCTAGGTTGCTTATCTGCTACATGGACCTAGCTCGGCTAGGGAAGAAGGAAGTAAGAAAAGCATGATGCCCTGATGTAAGGGGAAAAATCAAGGAATTAATGGTCCCAGGTGGCAGGTTGAATGAAAAAAACAAGACAAAAAACAAACAAGAGGGATGGGTGGGTGGTACTGCTCAAATCAAAAAAATAAAACAGAAAATACTAAAATGTAAAATAACAGCCAGTCTTACTGACGTCCAAAACAAAGAAACAAAACCTGACTGCATTGACCTATCAACAGGAAGCAGCACAGCTAAACTAAGGATATAATAAACAAAAACTACTGTGAAATGATACCCAAGTCTAACTGGCCCAGTCTCCAACAATTTCATTGATACACAGAAGTCGAGCAAAAACTCTTAAAGGCTTAACACTAGATCTCAGGGGTATTAGCTAAGAGGTCAGACACAAACCAAAAACTTCCATTTACAATACAATCAGAATCACACCGCAAAGATTCTATAAAACTGGCCAAGCTGTCAACCAGAACACAGCTGCCACTGAAAGAGCGGATTTCTTGTCCTTTTATCCTTGGTTCAAGTTAGCAGCAGCAGCGTTTGGTCCGGGGGGCAGCAAACCGGAAGGCAGGTGGAGAAGGTATGGTGGTGTGCAGCCAATCCCTGCCAGGCAACAAAACAGGGTGCTTTACATGCCGGGTAAGAGCAATAATTAGGTCAACGGGTGCCAACTGTAATACCAGGTGACAAGGCTGAAAATTAAAACTAGTTTCTCGAAAACCAAGGCTTCCCTCAGCAATGTGCTGCTTTAAAAAGAGGCCTTATTCTCTACTGGCAATCACTGCAGGGGCTAAGGAAGACTTCCAGAAATCACTTTCCGTGAACACAGTTCCCCATCTAATCCACAAATGCAGGTTAAAGATCATGCTGTCAGGGCCCAAACAGTAAAGCAACAAGGACACAAAGTAATTTAAAAAACTGGGTTTTTATTGACCCAAAATAATACAAAAATCTAAAAGGATGAATAAACTAGCTGGCCAATAAAAGAGGTCAACTAATAACGATACTCAAAAGTGTAACTTAAATAAAATCAAACTTAACTGAGGGAAAAACTGACCTAACACAATGACACAATGAGGGTAACTTATAGTGGTTTGGCCAAACCAAATAACACACAGAGGAAAACAAAATGGACAACAATTACTAGACAAAGACTCAAACTAACTAAACTTGAAAACCCCACCGATCCAGCAGCACATGGTAGAGCCTGACAAGCCGGCGCCCAGATTTAAGGATCCACAGCCCTTTCATCAACCAGGAAATGAAGCTTGCCCCCATAATTGCCTCAAAATAATTTTTTATTGTTAATAGTGTGCACTCCAAACCAACAATGCAAGGTAAAACATGAATACAAATACTGGTTAATATTTATCTGCAAATAAATGTATAATGAAAAAATTTTGAAAAACATTACCCTTGTAGGGCTTAAGCCATCACACACACACCCTCTTCAGGACTCTCACTAGTAGAGCAAAAGAGACAATCAGCTGTGGTGTTATCCTTTGCTTGTGCTTGATGCTGGCGCAGAAGGGTTGCAGCGGCAGGTACCAGCGGGTGATCCTGCTATTTGTGTCTTTCATTCTCTCCATCCACTGCAGCCCCCTGTGGTCTGTTTCCAGGGTAAATTCTCTTCCCAGGAGGTAGTACTGAAAAGAGTCCAGGACACATTTAATGGCTAGTGCCTCCTTTTCCACAGTCAAATAGCGAACCTCCCCAGGGAACAACTTTCGGCTGATGTAGGCTACTGGATGCCTTTTCCCTAGTGGACCCTGCAGAAGTACCGCCCCCAAACCCTCGTCGGAAGCATCAGTCTGGAGGATAAAGAGTTCATTAAAATTGGGACTATACAACACAAGCTTCCTACTCAATAACTGACGAATGTTGTAGAAAGCTGTTGTAGACTTCTCTGTAGACTGAATCTGGAGGGGACACTTTGAGCCAACAAGATCTGTAGGCGGCAAGTAAGGCGGCCCTGGTGGAGAACTGTGGTATAAAACAATGGTAAAAGCCTGCTATTTCCAGGAAGGATCTCAGTTGTTTCTTTGTTTGAGGCAGAACACAAGACTCAAGGGTTTGGATCTTACTGACCTGTGACCTCACATCCCCATGCCCAATAACATGTCCCAAGTACACCGTCTCAGCAGCAGCAAAGATGCATTTGGATGAATTCACTATATTTGAATATATATAGTGAATATATATATATATATATATGTATATATATTTTAATATCAGCCCAGCAGCCAAAAGACGATCCAAAACTGAATGCAGATGTGCCTGGTGCTCCTCCCAGGTGTCACTGTAAATGACAATATCATCAAGGTAAGCGGCTGCAAAACCAGAGACGTCACAAAGCACCTGGTTCGTTAGCCTCTGAAAAGTTGCCGGAGCCCCATGCAGCCCAAATGACATAACTGTGAACTGGAACAGACCCCATGGTGTTCAGCTTCCTCGACCTCTCAGTCAGTGGGACCTGCCAGTAACCCTTGCACAAATCAATTCTTGTCAAGTATTTTGCTCTTCCCAGCCGTTCAAGCAGTTCATCAATCCTTGATGTTGAATAGGAATCAAACAGTGAGATGAAATTCAGGTTCCTGAAGTCGATACAGAACCTCATGCTGCCATCTTTTTTTGGCACCAGGACCACTGAATTACACAACTCACTTTTTGAAGTCTCGATGATCTCCAGGGACAGCATCAGATCCAGCTCCTTTGTCAGAGATGCCAGCAAATGTTCAGGAACCCTGTAACTGAGACGTCTTAAAGAGGCTCCTTCCCTAAGTATAATACCATGTTCCACAAAATCTGTTCTCCCAGGATTTTCCTGAAATACTGGAGAGTTACAAACTTCTCTCACCTGCTGCTGCTTATCCTCTGTCAGGTGGGTGAGATCACAGTCCAGAGCACCTCAACTTTCTCAGGTCGCTGCACCCACTCCTTCAGGAGATTTATATGTAGCACCTTGCTGGAGCATGGCTGCCCTGGGGTGGAAACCTGGTAAGTAGTGGGTCCAAGTCTTCAAAATTTCAACAGGCCCTTGCCACTCAGCTAGCAGCTTGTTGCCATCATTAGGGAGGAGAACTAGCACTTTTTTGTCCAAGGCTGAAGGATTGCTGTCGGGTTGAACAGTCATACCAGGCCTTTTGCTGCTGTTGGACCTCTGTCATGTGTGACTGGGCAAGCTCAGTCATTCACTGGGCAAAGATACGGCAGCCACTGATCCCAGTTCATTAGTCTTTGTAACTCAGCTATATCTGCTGGAATTTTGAAGTCCCAAAAGCAAGTCTGACTCAATGTTCCTTAAGGGTTTCCTGGCTGTGCTGGAACTTTTCTTGCCTTCGCTGCCTGCAACTTTTATTGGGTTTCCCCGGTATTATTTCCATTGAAGAAGGGAAGTGCCCTGAGAACCTCAGAATTATCAGATTTGCATGCTTGTGCTCTAGTAGCAGCAACATTGCATTTCTGTTTATGATCCGAGTCCAACAAGTCAAAAAGTATCGGAAGGTTCCATCCCAACACAGCAGGATAAGGCAAGTTTAAACCATCACACATGCAAAGAAGAAGCCAAATGTGAACATGATCCAGAAATGCTGCTGTCTTTTGGCTAAAAGTCATTTAAAATGGTCTGAGTCAAAAACTGCTCTGAGGTCAGATAAATCAAAAATTGAAATTCTTTCTGGAAACAATGGACATCATGTTGCAGACTTAAGAGGGAGGGAGCACCAAGCTTGTTATCACCATCTCTGATGGTGTGGGGTTGCATTAGAACGTATGGTTTGGGCAGCTTCCATATCTGTGAAACCTCTTTTTTTTGGGGCAACATCTGCTTCCATCCAGACAACGTCTCTTTCGCGGAAGGCCTTGCGGACAATACAAAACCACATACCACATCCATCACAACAGCATGGCTTTAGAGAAGAGCTGAACTGTCCTGTCAGGACCAGTGAGCAGCTAGAATCCTGCATCAAACCAGAATGGGACAACGTTCCTCTCCTAAAACTCCAGTAACTGGTTTCCTCACTTCCCAGATGTTTACAGACCGTTGTTAAAAGAAGAAGAGATGCTGCACAATGGTAAACATCAACCTGATCCACTCTTTTTTTTTAGATGTGTTGCCATCAAATTCAACATGTTTATGTTCTAATGGGATTAAAATCTTGGTTTATGAGATTTACAAATCATTGTATTCTTTTTTTGGATTCGGGGTTGTAAGTGTTGATGACTTTTGTCCTCCATGTTTTTAATCCAAGCCTGTATTTAGTGTTTTTTTGTTTTATTTTGTTTTTATGTAGGTTGCTTCTTCGTTAAGTAATGTCAATCTGTCATTTTAGCAATAATTATTAATTCAGTAAAAACCACAGGAGATTTAAACTCTTCATTTAAGTGATATTTTGCTAGCAGCAACATTGGAATAACCTCTAAAACTTCAGTTCTTATTGGAGACTTTAAAAATTTGAAGTCTGTCTTCTCTCAAGGCATGCTTGCAGTCCTTCGGGAGTTTAAGAAGAAAAATCTTGTGACAGGGTAATGTTTTTCATCAAAAGAAACCAGAACAATGAGGCAGTTGGAAGGTGTTCGCAATGTGATAACTAACAGCCGTGTCTTTGTTTCCTACTTTCGTTGTGGCCTTTCACTGCACTATTTTGTCTCATTTTGGAGTTTGTGTATTTAAGTCAACCTGAACAGGATTCAGTAGTTATGGTCCCACATGCACAAGCTTTTTCTCTGGCTTTCTTTAAATATTTTGTACCAAAAATAACTTCTTTTTTTTCCAATTTTTTCCATTGTGGTCCATAAAAAAACTATGGTCGAACTGTTGAAAATTGCGGTAGTATTATTTTCTGTCTTCTCTATGTATGTGTCAGGATCATATTAGTGCTGTGACTTCCTGTTTCATTGTCAATGTTCCATTTCCTTTTTTGCTGCAATCTGCAGCACAGACAGAAAGAAGAAAAGTGTCTCGCAAACTGTAAACCAAGTCTCTTTCCTGTAATTGTTCTTACTAGACTCTAAAACGCCACACATTAAGAAGAAAAAAGCAGGAACACGCATTTCATACACAGAAAATAATCATTTCTTTTACTAGCAAAGCTGAGCAAAAACTGGAAGAGAAAGTTCATCTTTGTGAGGGGGAAGTAGGGAACCTTATAGGTCCTGAACTATTTTTTTTATGACAGAAATCCAAAAATCCCTTCTAGGGCTGGGCGATATAATCCAAATCTTATATCTCGATATTTTTTACCTGAATCACGATATATATTAAATATATATATCTTGACATATATATTTATTTTTGTCAAGTAACCAAAGAGTCAATTCTAATTCACAGCCTTCAGTGCTAAATATACTTTGATTAAGGATCAGTAGCACATGTGCATTAAAACAGCTGACTGAAATTAAAGTACCTTTATTTTAAATTGAATGCTCCTAAAACAAAATAGAAGAAAACTACTTTTCAATGACCATAACAAAAATACAGCTGTGCAAAATGCAAAAGAAAATGTGCTTTTAACCACAAACAAGCTATCTTGATATAAACAATATTCCCTTTCTATATTGCGTCTGATTAACTCTCGATATATTTCAAAATCCTAATATATTGCCCAGCCCTGGTCCCTTTCTATACTGCTTGAATAAACTAGAAGACTTCAAATAGTTTTCATCTATAAGAAAATCTCATTAACAAAACCACGGCAAACATAAAATTTGCCCCAGAAATAAAGCACTGCAAACAGCACTTTTAGGTTAGTTTGGTCCATCACAACTTCTTTATCACTTATGTAGATTTACCAGAAAGGAATTATTGTTTTAGCTGAGTTACAAAGTCACTGATGCTGCCTTAAAATCCATCACATTTCTCCTGCAAGTGCACAATAAAGCATGCTTTGTGCAGACATACCTTTTATTTATGATGCAGCAAAGTTGCAATATGAATAAAAGGCTGTCATCTCCTCAGAGCTAAAAGAATGAATGAAACCCTTTCTCAGGCACATGACTAAAAGGGTTTACCCATGCAAAGCTAAAAATAAAAGATGGAGGTCTGCAAAGTCAAAGAAAAGGAAACCTAATAGTTTCAGGTGTGTTTGAAGACCTGAGAACAAACCACGTTAAGATGTGCAAAACAGAAAGGTCTCATGTTCTGTCTAGCCCAGAAACAGAATGAGGAAATGCAGCCGAGTTTCAGCTAAAATTGATTAAGAAGTGCAGCTGGCAGCTGTGGCATTTTCTTCAGATTTATAAAAAAAAAAAAACTATGTGGCATTAATAAATTAAGCATTTTTGGCTCATGAACTTCTGTTTTAGTTAAAGGCTTTAAAATAACACACTTAGTGGTAAAATTGTTGCATTAACATTCTCTTCGACGTCAGAAACGTTACAGCTTTCAGGGAGTTTTCGGACTCTTTGAAGGCCTCCACATAGTGTCACTCACTATGGAGAACTTGTGCAACCTAATAGTCATACAAGATTTGTGTTTTATGATGTGCTTTTAAAACTTTACCAGATTCCACACATTCTTTTTTACTTTTACTGGAATTAACCAGGAAAACCAAGTCATCAGGTAGAGAGTTGTCCATCGTCCAAAAGCACAGAAGCCTTAGTAATGGTAAAATGGAAAAGGTTCTGAAGCAGCAGAAGTCCTTCTTGGTTTAGTTGCCATGCCAAAATAATCAGTAGGACTGGTAATCAATCAAACAGTCTTTCTGCCCAATCAGGTTTATAATTGACTGGAAAATATTAAAGTGGGAGCTATGAAGGTTGAGTAAATGTACACAATCGCTTACTTTCTGACCTGGTCACGGACCCCTGATTATGTCTGTGCACAACGTTATTGGACCAGTCCTGTTCTCTTTCCGCAAGTTTGACATGACCTTTACATGAAGGGGTAGAACAAGAGATGGACAGGAAGAAGACAGCTAAACAATGCAGAGGACAGACAGTAAAGGAGACAGGAAGACTGTCATGTGATGATAGCTGAAGATTGTATGAGTGCTTGTGCAGAAATGCAGTAATAAAGTGACCTCAAAGCTGCTAAAAATAAAACTGTCTGGCCAAAGCGCTGTTTCTTGCCATAGAGACTTGTGTTGCCACAAACAGAACGCAACCACGCCTACGCTCATGTATCATGTCTGTTTAAGTAAAACCAGTCTATCAATACTAAAAGAACAATGTACATTAAAGTGCCTTCTGTTGATTTGATTTTCTTTCTAAATCTGAATAAACCTTTAATGACGTTGATTTGAAACTATGAAGAGAGGTCTTGGATGCAGTGGGCTTCCACACACGTTAGCATGGCAGCAATAATATGTTGCATGCAAAATCCCACACTGATATGCAAGCAGCAGGCCTGTTTGTACATTTTTACATGCTTGTAGAAAACAAACATACAATGGAGCTGCTCTGCAGATGTATGTGAAGTCAAAACATGAAAAGAAAATGTGAAGAAAGAAGAAGTGGAGGTGCAAGAAAGCACAGAGGAGCATTTAATAAGAAAACAAGAGAGTAGTTTGTTAAATATGAAGGCTGCAGCCTTTAGTTTGGTCTGGTGTGCCATCAGTGTGAAACTCCAGGAAGTCACAGGACTCACTGCATGCAAAAGTGAAGCACTTAACATCCTGTAAAACCAAAGGTAAGCACATAAAACAAAATGTGTCTAGGTTTAATGTACTGGTCTGTGTTGTTTTGTCACCTTCACACAGAAGATGGTTAAATGTTTCTCTCAGGTTTATGCAGAGGTAAGCTTGATATCAGCACATTTTATCTACTTTCATTTGCAAATATTATAAATGTTTCCCTAAAAAGCTAATTAATTTCTTCTACAGCTTTATTCTCACACTTTGTTTCATTTTTTTTGTTGTTTTTTTTGCACATAAGGGGAGAGGATTCTCATGCAAACATGCAACTTTACTCACATGACAGTGACATCACATAATGATTAGCTGTTTTCCTTTTCTAGACAATAGACAAATGACTGAAAATCGCTCCTGAAGACCTTTGTCCATCTTTTATCCGATATAGCCAAGGCGACTGATATTGTTTAGGTTTTCTTTCTTAAGTTTTGTTTCAGGTTAGCTACAGCCAATCTCAACTTAATTTAATTTGTTGTTGTTTTTTTACTGATTAAAGCATAAATATACAAAAATGTGTTTCAGCTTTCTGCTCAAACAGATAAAAAAGTGAAATTATGTTCTTAGGCCTTGTACACACATAAGGATTTTTTTTTATCTTATGAGATTTTTTAATGTGGTCGAGATAAAAAATGAGGCATTTAACAGTTTTGATCATACTGTGTGTGGTGTGGTCCGATAATCTCATCGCAGAACAACACGCACGTAACGATGTTCTCCCGCAATCGATCGAGAATCTAGTCCTCCGAGCTAGAAATTTGTCGCGGTCAAACGTGTTTTTCTAATGAAAAACAAAGAAGAAGAAACATAGCAACAACCGGAAAATCGAAGGAGGAGAACCTTGGCAACAACTGGAAAACACAACACCCAGCATGGAAGAGGATATACAAGACAAGGGAACGATGGTAGTCTTGGGACTATTGTTCCACTATTTTAATTTTTATTGAATTTAACCAGGAAAGTCCCATTGAGATTAAAAACCTCTTTTGGAAGGGAGTCCTGGCAAAGAGGCAGCAAAAAGTATCAATTACAACAATTAACAATTAAATTTACTTAAAAAGTAAGAAAAACAGTTACAAGTTAAGGAGGCTGTCTCAAGTGCTCTCAGTCTGGATTTAAAGCCATTCAATGAAATAAGCACTATTAATTTCCAGTCCTTTTGCATGTCCCATGTGGAAGGGAAGACAAAGGCCCTTTTTCCCAGTTCAGTGCGGGCAAATGGTACAGAGAGCAACAAATGATTACTTGATCGCAAACCATTCATTTCTCTGTATGATTAAGTCACAAACATAGAAGGGCAGTAGTCCAAGCCTGGCCTTGTAGATAAAAGTGTACCAGTGTCCCAACCTCCTAGTGGACCAAGAAGGCCAACCCACTCAAAAACACAGTTCACAGTGATGGGTCAGGGCTCTACGATCTGTAATAAACCTCAAAAAAGCATGATAAACAGGGTCAAGCTTTCTCAGACATTAAGCTGAAGAATTCATATACAGCAGATTATCATAATCTAAAATGGATTTTTTTTTTTTAAATTGCAATGACAAGCCGCTTTTTCGCCTCAAAAGAAAAACTAAATTTATTTAGAAAGAAAAAACCCAATTTCAGTTTGAGTTTCTGCACAAGATTATCAGTATGGGGTTTGAAAGTGAGAGCGTTATCAAGCAGGATACCAGGATACTCGTACATATGAACTACTTCAATTTCATTTCCCTCAAGAGTGGACACTGTGGGGATAGTTTGAGGAACCTTCTTAGAATTTGAGAACAGCATTAATATAGTTTTGTCAGCATTAAGAATTAGTTTTGGGACAGAAAAATCCAGAACTGAAAAAATAGCAGACTGGAGACGGCGTGAAACTTGGACTTTAAATCCTTCCTTGCTCTCCAGCCAGCTCGCTCTCTGATTGGCTACATTCGGTTCCGTCACAATCCACACAATCACAACTCAGAAGTCGTCGGCTTTCCTCACACACAGGAAGATTTTTGGTCGTAAATATTGAACATGTTCAATACTTCCGATTGTCGACCACGACCAGTTTCGGAGCCGATTATCGGGACGAATTTGCTGGTAACACACCTCAGACCAAATAAAAATCTATAAGAAAATCTTATAAGATTCAAGATAATCGGGCGTTTGCTGTCCTTCGCCAGGAAGGGGCAAAATCAGACAAAAATCTTTGTGTGTACCAGGCCTTCATTAACTGTACTTTACAATACTGCGAAAGTGCAAAGAAAAACTTGGAAAGACCACTTCATAAGATCACCAGAAAAAGGCTGGCACTGTATTGTGTCAACAAAAAATTCAGATAAAAGAACCTCTAGTTTGTGTGGTAAATATAAAGCTTGCCTTTATACAGTGATGAAGAAGTCCATGGGGGGAAGTCCTCTGTGTAAATAAAATGATAAATGACGCGTTTCCAGTTTGTAAAACTGAAACTCAAACAACAAAGTCAGTGAAGATAAAACTGCCAATGAAACCGAATCAAAGTTTGTGTCGTGTGATTTATGTTTTATGAGCAGATTTTGGTCTCTCCACACAAACAGTCTGTAAATGTGTAAACGGCTTGTTGAGAATTTCCAAAGAGGAAGTGTTGAAGCATGTAAAAGAAATGTTGACAGTAGTGTGCAGTGTGCCCTTTCCCCACCATCTTTGTTTTTTCCAATGAGGTCAACCAGAGTTTAATGAAAGACATTTGCTGCACTTTAACCTTCTGTTTTTCTTCCCTCACTCTGTCTGAGATGTAATCCAGTTACTTTTCGTGTGCTGAAAGTACTCGAGCAGCAGGTGAAGGGGGGAAAAAAGGGAAAATATAGGGATGAAGGGGATAGAAAAGCAGCAGTGGCAGCAGTAAAAGGAACAGTCTGTACCTGTCTGCGAGCCAAGCAGACAGAGACAGGTTCATCCAGCAAGCATTCATCATGCCAACATCTTTTTTATGTCCTCTCTCTGTCTTTAAATCCCTTTTTCTTACTCTTTCGTCATCCTCAGCTCAGGACAAACATCCACATGCTCCCCCCTTCTTCTCTCCAGCAGTTTCCAGAATATCAATTAGCTGTTTTTCCCTACTTTCCTTCCATCTTTTTCTTCTGTTTCAGTCTCGTGTCCCTGCCATCTTCTTACGGTGTCTTTCGGCAGTTAAAATGCACGGCATGTCCGACACAAACCAGCCACCATTATTTGTCGCCAGGGCAACCAAACAACACAATTAATGGTGAGATGGGGTGAGGAATAAAGAAAGAAAAGAAAGAAAGAACGTCTTTGTTTTTTGTGTGCGTGTGTGTGTGTGTGTTTTGTGGCTTAGCTTTAACAGTGTGCTTAAGTGGTTGGAAACCGACTGAAAAAACCAAAACAAGTGTGGCAGAAGGAGAGAAGCGAAGGATGAGGTCAGTCTTTACTGTCTAGTTCAGTCCAAAAACAGAAAAGTCTTTTAAACACAAATAACAGACTCTGATTGGCTCTTGGACAAACACATTGAAGGGGAGGCAGCAATTAGAGGAACTGTGTTTGTTTAAAAATTTACTGTGGGAAAAAAAAATCAGAAGTTTTTCTAGTCACTTTTATTTTTAGTTATACTTACAGACAGCACAGCTGTATCTGACGCAAACACACACATACTGACACACTTGCAAGAATTGATTAGTTTCATTTTTAGTTCATCTATACATAGAAACATTCAGGTTTTCCAAAAAAATAAAAAATATCTTGTGCAGATTCAGAATGCAACCTCGCCTCATTTTAGTATCCTGGGCTGAAAGTTTATCCCTAGATAATAAAGGTAATAAAGTCAGCCCAGAAAACACAGAAAAAGATCAGCTTCTTTTTCCAGGTCCTTGTTGCAAAGATTTTTCAGTCCTGTGAAATGATGACCTCTAGACATCACACTGTCTCGTATTTCAGAGAAAACTGAATAGCGGCAGTGCAAAAACTGCTGCTTCAGAAGCACAGCAGACTTATGGCGGAAAAAGAAGAGCCAAGCCCGTCTTTCAGCTTGTTAAACCAAAGGCCCTAGGCTGGGATCGTTCTAGAGAATCTATCCAGTTCCTGTGCGAGATTGTGTGTGTTCCGGTGAAGCGGCTGGTTCCAACCACACTGTGGCTTGGTAGGACAATTATGGCTTTGACCATGCAAACACACACACACACACACAGGGTGGCCCAGCTATGATTGTACTACATATTTTAAAATGCATCCAGAATGTGGTTTTCTCATGGTTGTGAGCTAATCCACACAGAATGAATGGAGTGTCACATATAATTATTGCTGTTCACAGATGGAATAAATGTGAAATGAGAAAGAGCTGATCGTCTCTTCCTGCAAGCACACTGGTACACAGGCTTGTTTTTCAACTTCTTCTTTTCTCTTAGGCTCTGTTTTCTTTAAGGGGGTAAACACTTCTTTAAAGTCTATTAGGAACTAGAATAAAGTCAAATATCTCCCAAGTTGTCATAAATTATGTCAGGTGATCTTAATTGTGCCTGGTGGTTCTGGTTGTACCACAAATTAGTGGTAGAAGGTTTCTGTTTGGATACTTTGCTGTAAAGCTCCTTCCCCCCTCCTCCTGCGCTCCACATGTTGTTGTTGTTGTTGTTTATGTTACCACCGAGACCTCCATGTTTCCCAGTGGGCAGTGGCACTGGCTCCTTCCGAGCAAAAGCACCTTTGCCTGGCTTGGGAGCGGTGACGGGCTTAGGCCACTTTGGCACCGGAGGGTGCGGCGTGCCACGACTCGGACCCATGGGAGACTGTCTTTGTGGATCTGCTGGCTTCCCCTGAGAGGGGGTTCTGTAATTCCCCTCCAGGCTCGATGGAGCCGCCACTTCTTCTTGTCTAATCTGAATGCGGGGCTCCAAGCGGGCTTCATCGTAAATACTCATCGCTAAGCTAACTGGTATTTTGCCGCTTCCTTTGGCGCAACCCTCCGGTTCATCATATATGTGCTCCAGAGAAGGGGCAGGAGGCGATGAATGATGAGGTGATGATGATTCTGTTTGACCTCCTGGAGGTCTCTTGTTACTATTTATCCCTCTTCCTCCATCTCTTCCTCCCCCTGCAGCTCCGTTTAGACTCAGCATACTTGTTTTCAGGTTCAGCTCCAGGCTGATGTGGTCATACACATGTGAATACAGGTCAGGGGGATTCCTGTGGCTACCTCCCCCATGATGATGATGATCTCCTTGGCCACCACCTCCAGAGGAATTATCTCCTACTGGTCGTAGACGTGGAGTGGGTACAGGGGTGGAGCATAGGTTGCTGGTTTGGTTCTGGCCTTTGATGCTGTCCACTGGGTCAGAATAGAGGCAATCGGAGCTGTGAAGGCGCAGACGGACTGAATCTGCCGGCTCAGAATAAAAACCTGCATGTTCATCAGATGAGGACACACCTTTCTTTCTATCCCCTCTAGGAGACCGCGGAGGTGTTTCACCGCCTCCCATAACCCCCAGCATCCCTGGAGGTTCTGGTAAACTCCTCCCCTTGTGCCCTGCTCCACCTCCTTGCCCTCTTCCTCCATCTCCTCCCTCTCTCTTCCCAAGTACGCCATCAGCTGAGCCTGGTTTGCTGCCACCTGAGTCGCCATCTGCTTCCCGACTGCTGCAGCTGCTGCTGTCGCCGCTTCCTGTCGTCACGGCACCAGGAACAGCGTTTCGTATATGCTGCAGTGACGAGGGGCAGTCTGGGTCCAAATTCATGGGGCCGCTAAGGTGGCGCTCCTCCGCCAGGGCCTTTTGCGACTGGATGGCCTGCTCCACCAACTCGAAGATCTCGTTACCTTTTTTTGTTTCAAAGGTGAAGTTGCCAGGGCCAGAGTCACACCTGCGGCCAGCTTCAAACGAAAACATCATCTAGAGATGAAAAAAAAAAAGTTTCAGTGGTTAAATATATGTGAACATGCACCAAAATAATGCATCCTTCTATTTTCCTCTCAACCTTTTTTTACATTACATCTATTTTTAATCTTTTTTTTTTATAAATATATTAAAGCCATTTTAGCTTAATTTATGCACATATGATCAAGATTTATAAGTCTTGATATATGATAAATAAACATTGCATGCAGACAAATGCACAAACAAAACACACACTTTAAAGGTCGTGTCAGTTTTAGATCTGATGGTTGCGTACTAAAATGTCATACTGACACAAATGCAACCACAGACTAAAGCTAAATATACTCATATACACATGCAGACAAGGTGATGTTATTTACACTTCTAACTTGTGATCAGTCGTGCAGCCTGAGCTAAAAGTTTATCAGATTTCCCTGCCATCCATTTTGGTGTATCAGAAACCAGTTTTGAGCCTCTTTGGAGATTTCTCTGTGTTTCTGTGCAGCAGGCACCCACCCGGTCCCTCCCGTATCTTCTCAGTAGCTTGTAGGGCCACACCAGAACATTCCTCTTTGTCTTTGGGTCTTTTAAAATTAGTATGTCGCTTTCGGCTTTCAACCAATAGCTTCCCGCTAGCCCGCAGCGTTCCGATGCCTCAGTACGTTGAATTGCCACCCAGAACTCATTTACTGCAAAAAAAAAAAGCATTATTCCATTTTTCATTGACAATGTCAAATAGGAATAAATTGCCTTCATTTCAGCATTTGATGGGCACCCAAAATATACTTTTTAGTGCCCTTACCCTTTTCTCTGGAATAGTAGATCTGGTTTTCAGACATCTGCAGGTTCTGGAGTCCTTCGTTAGAGTCTACAGCACTGCTGCTACCACTTCCTCCCTGTTCAAACAGACGGTGAATCCGCTAAGAAAGATATCATCTTAAGACTGTTATAGTATGCCCTCAGGTTACCAGGAGTTCTCTGATGCGTGCACAAAAAAAAGGCTGAGCATGCAAAGAGTTGGAGAGGCTGAGGGTGCAACAGAGAACAAAGTAAAATACGTTTTCCTCCTGGAAACTCCCTTTTGCTTCCTCTCTGCAAAAGTGTTTGGGATTGAGTTTATGAGAAGCACTCTGTACTCAGGGGGTGTGTAGGAAAATTTGGAAGATTTTTATTAAAAATAATAAATCAAGAAATCAAGCTGCATCACAATTTGAAATAAATCTAAAACAACTGCTTTTTTTTCCCATAAAACATTTTTTTTAATGGAGAGGGTACAAAGTGAAGATTGTCTAATTAAAACACTGAGCTTGCTTGTTATCCTGCACGTAGAGGTGGAAACATACCTGAAACGCGATGTCACACATGGTGTCCATCCACTCTTTGGCAGCGCTCCTTTCTGCTGCAAACATGTGCATTTTATCATTTGTTTCCACAGAAAATGCTGCCATGTTTTCTTTAGGACAGCTCTCCATCAGAGCGGGCAGGATGGAGATGCACTCCGACAAGCGGATGATCTTCTTGTCCAGCTTCCTGGTTTTCTCGTTCCCCCCGCCTCCCGAGCCTCCGCCGGATCCACCTCCTCCTGAAGGTGAGTCGAAGAACTCGAGGCGAGCGATGCCGTTTTGGCTGGCAGGGTAAAGGACGAACCAGTTCTTCTTCCATTTCTGATGAGTGAAAAAGAAGGCCAAGTTACAGTTGAGCAGAGCTGCACAATCCATGTCAAATGAGTGGGTGTAATGTGAAAGGTAACGAAGCCATGGAAACTAAGACGCAGTTTCGTTTTAATAACATTTTAACTTGTTTTATCTTTGCTCCTATTTACAAAAGTCAAATAAGCCCGTAGCTCACTTTTTCCCTACTCGGTCATAAAGAGGTGAAACCAGAGCTTCAAGGGACATTTATATTGCAAATTAATCGTATGAAATTGATACCTAAAACACTTACCATCCAGCTTTAGAAGATGGTATATTATCATTTAAAGTCCTTTATAAGTGCCCTAATGTTCTTGTAACTATTTTCTTTTTTTTTATTATTATTATTATCCTTTCCCTTCTTTTTTATGCTTTTTATTATTTATGGCACAAGCAGCACACACCTTTGTTCCATCCAGAGATTGGGAAGCCCGCATTTAACGCAAGGCTTTAAGCTAAAAGTGAAGCTCTCAGAACTGGGTGGGAAGGCTGGAAGGATGTGAGCAGAGGAGGTTGGCAAACAGACTCAGAAAAATGTTTTTCTTTGTGTCTTGCAAAACTCATCTTTCGTGTCAATATCTAAGAAGGAAAAAGCTATTTGCATGTGGCTTGTTGAGTAAGCTATGGGGAAAGAAAAAGCTAAAACCAGGTATAGCCACAAATAATTGAAATCTGATAAAGAGAGAAGAGGAGATTAATAACAATTAAACAACTTAGCATTTGAGTCAAAGTGTAATTTTTACAATTTTTTCAATTTTTACCTACTTTAGTGGCTGTGGCTTAATGTAGGAGGAATGTTGTGATAAAATCTAATGCAGTTTGACTCAGAGATGCTGCACACTATCGTTTCTCCTAAATTTAATCAGCAGCAGCACATCACAGTGACAGTCCTTCAGTACTCATCCCTCCTCATCCACTCCTACCCCAAAATCAAAGCCTATACTAGTTAGCTTGAGAAGATAAAATAAGATACAGATCTATTGTTATAAGTACATGTAGTGCATTCCAAGTTAATTTCAGTGTAAGTCATTTCAGTTATAACATAATTACTCCCACCCAACATGCCTCTATATGCGTACATATAATGTCAGTCAATAAGCGTGTACCGCTTATTTCATTACGGGTCGCGAGGTAAGCTGGAGCCCATCCCAGCATTGTTTTAGGTGAGAGGCAGGGTACACCCTGGACAGGTCACCAGTCCATTGCAGGGCCAACATAGATAGAGACAAACAACCATTCACGCACGCACTCATTCCGAGGGAGAATTTAGAGTCACCATACATGTCTTTGGACAGTGGGAGGAAGCCGGAGAGAACCCACGCATTCACGGGGAGAACATGCAAACTCCACACAGAAAGGCCACCAGCCCCCCACATTCGAACCTCCTCCCAGCTGAGGCTCGAACCAGCAACCTTCTTGCTGTGAGGCTGTGGTGCTAACCACCACACCACCATGCCGCCCCATACATATAATGCTAGTGGTAGCCACTGTTTATCTGCATGCTGGAAGTGGAGAGGGTGAGCAGCTTTAAATATTTGGGGGTCCACATCAGCGAGGACCTCACCTGGACACTCAACACCACACAGCTAGGAAAGAGAGCTCAGCAGCGGCTGTACTTCCTGAGGAGACTGAGGAAGTTTGGCATGTCACCAAATATCTTCAGAAACTTCTACAGCTGCATTGTTGAGTCCATCCTGACTAGCTGCATCACCGTGTGGTACGGCAGCTCTACTGTCACAGACCGCAAACGCCTGCAGAGAGTGGTGAAGACTGCATCCAAGAACACCAGGACTCCGCTGCCCTCTTTATAGAATATTTACCAGCACAGAGTCCAAAGGAGAGCTCCCTCCATCATCAAAGACCCCACCCACCCCCAACAGTTCACTCTCCTCCCGTCAGGCAGGAGATACAGGAGTCTGAAATGCAGGACAACCAGACTCAGAAACTCTTTCTTTCCCTCGGCCATCAGACTCCTTAACAGCTCATAGGAGTCTGTAACAACAACAATGGCCTGCACCCTGCACACACTGACTTTTTATATTGTCAACCACAGTAACTGTAATATTGTTTACTGTTTTATGTGTTTATCATTTATAATAGATATTGCACATACATCTTACCATCTACCTCATGACAGTTTTTTGCACAGCTCATTCATTGCTGAATGTAGCACACTGCACAATTATGTACTCAGCTTATTTACTTAGAGTTTTTATCTTATCTCTATCTTCTATCTAGTTTTTTTATTATTATTATTTTTATTTTCCAATCTTTAATGGCATTCAGAGAGAATGGCAAAGTAAGAATTTTATTGTTCAGGGAAACTAGTTTCCATACTGTGCAAATGACAAACGCTTTGAATCTTGAATAAATTCAAGCTGAAATTCACTGTTGACGGTGGGTTTCCGATAAAATAACAAGAATGCTGAAATAAAATTTTATCACCGTGAGGGTATTAGGAAAAGACAATGAGAGTGTTATTAGAACTGAGTTGGTGCATCTAAATCCCTTCCCATTTCCATTCCTGGGAGTAGCATGTTTAATGCTCAAATATCTACAACTCATTGGTCAGGTATACAGGTGTATCACTATGACAACATAACTCCGCCATGACTGTGAGGTATCTTGTTAATTAATTAAGTCTTTGCCAATTCTCCAAGAGAGCATGTTTTAGGTTCACAAATACAATGACATTCAGAAGTTACACTTCAACTTATCTTCAATTGTAAGTTGAAATTGAGCTAATGTTATTGCTAACTATTTAATGTGGACTCAACCTAACCTTTCCAAACACCCTTTATAATCTAGAAAATTGCATACAAGAGGCCACCACAGCAGCTGCACTAAAGGAGACAATTCTACTTTTTAATAAAAGTGACTTTTTTAAAACTAGGTGGGAACAAATAAAGGATGTAAGCAGAGCAGGTCGATGAGCAGACAGAAAACTTCCATATATGTATCTTTATAACATTCATCTTTCCTATTAACAGAGAAAAAAAATAATTGCAGTTGGACACTTTTAAAGTTAGCATGTCTAAACTTTTAATAGGCACGGTATATTTCCACATATATGGCATTTTATAGAAAGAATGAGATACCAGTTTCCATAGTTTTCCAGAAAAACTAAAAACATTTACTAATACTTTTTTTTTTTACTTTAAATGACAACAGATGTTGTTTTGTTTGTTTGTTTTTTATTATAAAAAACATATATGTGCTTTGTCACACACTGATGGTACTGCATTTTAACTTTTTTTTAAAAAAATAAATAAATAAATAAGTTCAGATAGTATTTCAACTGGTCTTCAAATGTAAATTAAGGCTGTTTTGATAATAGTGGGATAGAGGTTCTAAAATAAATGTTCAACTAGGTACCCAAAGGTTCAATCCTGGGGCCCCTGTTATTCTTGGTTTATGTTGATGATATCAGCTGGCACACAGTGCAAGTTACTTTTGTATGCCAATGATGCTGTTTTACTTGTCCCAGCTAGTAATGTTACGGACATGGAAATTACTCTTAGAAAAGAGCTTAAGTCAGTCAACCAGTGACTGGTTGATAATATGCTCTCTATACATCTGGGTAAGCTGTTCTGCTGCCAATCCATCTGAGGGTAGGGCTGGACGATATGGCCAAAACTTGCATCACGATATATTTCTTAATTTCGGTCGATACGATAAAATTCTGATATCAATATAAACAATATAAAAACCTCAGAAAAACTACCAAAAATGCCCACAACAGATGCCTGTAAAACAAAAAATTTTGTTCACCTTTAATTTGTATTTAGCAAGGCTAAATTAGCCTTTAAACAAAGAAATAAGAAATCACCATCAAAGGTCAAATAAAATTTTTACCTTCCTCAATAGCAATAGCTTTAACATTAAACTACAACATAGGCTTATAATGTAATTCTTATAGATTGAAACAAAGGTGCTTCAGCTAGGCTTAAAAATAGAAGTGCTCAGAATTTCTACAATAAACAAAGAGTGAGCAACAATTGGTGTTTCACCTTCTGACTCAGCATATTCTATGAGCAGAAATGCTTCAGATGCACTGTTGCCAACTCCTCAATGAGAAAAGTAGCTATTGGCTGTCCTAAAAGTCCTAGAAGTTGCTAATTCTTCAGTCAATTTTTTCTTTGTTTTTTAGTTTAATTTTATTAAATGTAATTCTTTTAATAATAAATTAAATACTTTTCTCCAAAAGTGTCCAATACTACCAGAAAAAGTCACCAGATCTGTCTCTAGTCTTTAAAAAAATTATTTTTTAAAAAGTCGCTAGAGGGAAGTGAAAATTCGCTAAATATAGCGACAAAGCAAAGTTGGCAACACTGAGCCAAACCACTTCTGGTCGGGATTGAATGCCAGTCAGTGAAACGCAGTAATCATATACTGTATGTATATCCAAAATGTGTTCAAAACTCATATCACCATTGTTGAATAAAAGTATATTGTGATATACAGTATATTGATATTGAATTATTGTCCAGCCCTATCTGAGGGTAGAGCAACTCAAGTTAAATCACATGCATAATATCATCAATGGTCATGCCCCAAAGCACTTGTGCTCTATTATATTCATGGTTCACACACGACACAATCATATTACAAGGGCTAGTATCCGTTACTGTATAGTGCCATGAGTTAATAATGCAGCTAGAAACTCTTGTTTTTACACTGGTATTATGGGATGGACCAACCTCCATAAAACTTATCACAGAGAAGTTTTAACAGCCAGGTTTAACAGCTTTTATGGAATGTTAAGAGAAGTCATGGGCTTTTACTGCTGTTTTGTATTGAGACTTGTGACTTGTTTATAGAATGTATGTGATTTTATACTCCATATGTCTTTTTAAAGTAAGGCTGTCTTGCTCTTGTTTCTGTTGTTTTGTTTTAATACCAAGGACTATGCTGGAAGTTTTATGCTTTAGCATGTTATCCTTTGGAATGCCTTTTTATCCTTTGATTCCGGAAATAAATCAATCTATCTAGCAAGCAATAAAAAGGTTGAAATCTAATTACTACTAAAACTCTTTGCATTTTCATTCTCATTAGGACTTATGCACACTATGAATGAAAGCATTGTCAGTCGGGAAGAGACCATTGCCATTACAACTGATAAAGGTAATCACTCAGCACAGGTTTGTATTTGAAGGGCCATGCCAGCAAAACACCTCCCCCAGCGTAACAGTATGGGGCCTGCTTCTTCAGTGGGAGGTTTGTTTATTAATTATATTTGTCTACTATGTGAATTTTTTCAATGTGCCTTGATCTCCAAATAGGTGAAACATATGGCTAGACTATGTCCAAAACAGGTGGCAGGTTCATGATTTCACCAAGAGGAAAGCAGTGAGGAAACAACAGCTGACAACAATCTCGTCCTCTGAGAGAACAAACAGCAAAACACCCGATACTGAACAATGAGAAGTACAGCAGGCGTGTAACACTCCAGATGTTCAGAGCTAATAATAGACACGCTGACATCTTATAGCCATTATTTTGTGAAGTCAACACAATCATATACAAATGGTAAATGGTCTGTACTTATATAGCGCTTTTATCCAAAAAAACTGTACATTATACATCACATTAACACACTGATGGCGGTAGCTGCCATGCAAGGTGCTCACCATGACCCATCAGGAGCAATTAGGGGTCTAAGGACACCTTGACATGAACTTGACTTGGCTGAGGATTGAACCGGCAACCGTTGGGTTACAAGACAACCGCTCTACCTTGCTGAGCCACGCCACCCCCATACAGAAGGCATGGTTGAGCTGTGTGACATAATAGCTTACAGATCGCCCCATCTTAACACACGTGTGCACACAGATCAGCCCCATTATACTAAGCATCCTCTTAGTTACAACACTCCAGAGTAGAGGCTGACATTTTTTCAGGAATCCCATGGGTCACGGGATTCCCGCGGGATGCGAGTCATATTCCCAATAAATCACGTGATTGGGACGGTACAGGATAAAAAGTTAAAGGGAGCAGACGGGAGTGGGAACCAAACAAAACAAAAAAAGAAAAAAAAAAAGACAGGCGCTGCCATTTTGTAGTTTTTGCTCAATAAACCTACACTGTAACCAAGTAAAAAAAGAACTACACTACCCAGAAGCCAACACTCCTTTCAGTGCTCTGCTTCCCCACCGGTGTTGTGCCCTAAAGTGAATGTCTGCCAGAAATTGATTAGACAGCTTGTTATAGCTATATCGCTCAGTTTTCTCTCTGGTCTGCGGCTATTCCTCTCGGTATAAAACCGACATAACATGGATTAATTACAGACATTGGTCAGACATTCACTTTAGGGTACAACACTGGAATGGAAATAAGAAAATGAATGGAGTTGGCAAACACCGCGGAGAAACCAATATGGCAAAAAAATGATTTACAAAGCAAAGTCAGAAGTAATGATGCGTCTGTTATGTTGGCAGAACCGGTAGGAAAGATGGACATGATGAACTTCACGAGAGTCGAGTGTTAACACAATGTATGCCACTTGTAAAACATGTTTAGTTAATGACATTTAGAAATGAGTGAAATACAACTTTATATGTTCTGTTTGGGTTTATTCAACTTTGGAAGACATGGTGTGAACCACGTACTTTTTTATTGTTGTTCCCGTTTTTTATTGTTACTGACCTCCAAAAAAAGCTAGAAAAACATAGCAGCTGGTCTAAAAAAGAATGGTGAGAACATTTAATCGAATTCAAGGTATTGCCTAAAGACTTAATACATTTTTTTTTAAATGGGAGCGGGAATCATTCTAAATGAGAGTGGGATGGGATCAGGAGAAAATTTATCAGGATTGGGATGGGACAAGATTTTTTTCTGTGGAAGTGGGACGGGACAAGAAAATCCACTCCCGTGTCACCCTCTACTTTCCCCTAATTTCACACGGTGTAACTGAAAGCTGCACGACAGACAGAGAGCTGAGCTCAGCGGTTTTAAAAACCTTTGCCCAGCATGGAAAATTCAACTATGACACTTTAATGCCACAACTGTATGCCATCAAATAAAGGTCCATGGAGGTCTGTGTTGAGAAAGTCATTGTATTGATGCAACCTGTAATATGAGACATAAAATAAGCAAATAATGACAATGATTTGTTTATATTCAAATATCCCATTTACACCTGACAGTGTGAGACTAAGCCAGCATAGATAACAACAATTTCTATGATTTTACTATAATAGCATGCACAGGTTCCCTTCAAAGGCTTACAATTGTAAACTTATGTGGAAATTAAATTATTGTAGTTAAGTTTTCAACCAATTACAACTGTGTTGATACACATACAAATGCTGGATCATGTCAGCCTGCCCATTTGTAGCTCAGGCGGATGTAATAGAGAGCATACTACTGCTTACATGAACATATAGAGAACACACATGAGAAATATGACCTGTTTATATGAAATACTTGTATCAAGTACACAATTATTGAACTGGGTTTCACTGCATATGCTTTGTGGCAGATTAATCCACAACAATACAACATATTTTATTTACAGTCATCACGTATTTTGTTTGCTATGTGAAATCTTAACTGCAATGTAACTGTGCTCCAAATTGTGATGAAGTAAAAGTACCGACTGTGCATAATCGCATTGTACTATCAGGTTCTGGTTGTGACTGAACGCTAAAAACATCTCGGTTCATCACTATCATTCGCAGCATGAAAATAAGAGACATGCAAGTCAGTACATTACAGAATTATGGTATTTGCATGATAGGCCCGGTACAATCATTGCCACAGGGAATTTTTATCTACTATCAACTGAGTTCTTGTTTTTCTTCCTGAGGTTTCAATTTCCTGTTTAAGGTTTCATGTTTTTGTTTTGTTTTTGTTTTTTTAAGTTGAATGAAAAGTCTTCAATGCCCACGTGGGCAATGAAACGAGACCTGGAGGGGCGTGATTGGGAGGAATGGCCCCCCTGATCTAAATCGGAGTGGTGTTTTGTTGTTGGACTTCTGTGCTCGTCATGGATTGTCTATAACAAACACCTTGTTCAGGCATAAGATTGTCCACATGTGCACTTGGCACCAGGACACTCTAGGCCGCAGCTCAATGATCGACGTTGTAGCCATATCGTTGGACTTGCGGCCGCATGTCTTGGACACTAAGGTGAAGTGTGGGGTGGAGCTATCAACTGATCACCACCTAGTGGTGAGTTGCCTCAGATGGTGGGGGAGGATGCCAGTCAGGCCTGGCAGGCCCAAGTGTGTTGTTATGGTCTGCTGGGAACGTCTGGCGGGGTCCCCTGTCAGAAAGAGTTTCAACTCCCATCTCCAGCAGAGCTTCAACCATGTCCCGGGTCAGGCGGGGAACATTGAGTCCGAGTGGGCTGTGTTCCGTGCCTCTATTGTTGAAGGGGCCATCCACAGCTGTGGCCTGTTGTGCCGGTAACCCCCGAACTCGTTGGTGGACACTAGCAGTGAAGGATGCCGTCAAGCTGACGAAGGAGTCCAATCAGGCCTTTGTGGTTTGTGGGACTCCAGAGGCAGCTGATGGATATCGGCAGGCTAAGTGGAACGCAGCTTCGGCGGTCACTGAGGCAAAAACTCGGGCATAGGAGGAATTTGGAAAGGCCATGAAGAATGACTTCCAGATGGCTTCGAGAAGATTCTGGTCCACCATCCGGCGGCTAAGGTGGACGAAGCAGTGCTCCATCAAAACTGCGTACAGTGGGGATGGAGGGCTGCTGACCTTGACTCGGGACGTTGTAAGGTGGTGGAGGGAATACTTTGAAGGCCTTCTCAATCCCACCAATACGTCTTCCGATGAGGAAGCAGAGTCTGGGGACCCTGGTGTTGGCTCTCCCATCTCTGGGGCTGAGATTGCTGAGGTGATTAAAAAGCTCCTCAGTGGCAGGGCCCTGGTGATGGATGAGGTCCACCCAAGGCTCTGGATGCTGTAGGGCTGTCTTGGCTGACACGGCTCTGCGGAATCGCATGGACATCGAGGACAGTTCCCCTGGACTAGTAGGCTGGGGTGGTGGTCCCCCTCTTCAAAAAGAGGGGCCAGACGGTGTGCTCCAACTACAGGGGGATCACACTCCTCAGCCTCCCTGGTCAGGTCTATTCAGGGGTGCTGGAGAGGAGGGTCTCTCGGATAGTTGAACTTCAGATTGAGGAGGAGCAGTGTTTTTCTTGTCCTGGTTGTGGAACAGTGGACCAGCTCTATACCCTCTTCAGGGTCTTGGAGGGGGCATTGGAGTTTGCTCAACCAGTCTACATGTGCTTTGTGGACCCCCAGGGACTCCTGTGGGGGGTACTCCGGGAGTATGGAGTGCCGGAGCCCCTTGTTCGACCTGTCCGGTCCCTGTACGACCGGTGTCAGAGCTTGGTCTGCATTGCTGGCAGCAAATCAGAATCATTTCCAGTGAGGGTTGGACGTTGCCAAGGCTGCCCTTTGTCATCAATTCTGTTCATAAGTTTTATGGACTGAATTTCTAGGTGCAGCCGACGTGTTGATGGGATCTGGTTTGGTGGCCTCAGGATTGCGGTTCTGTTGTCTTCATCGGGCCGTGATCTTCAGCTCTCACTGGAGCGATTCGCAGCCGAGTGTGAAGTGGCTGGGATGAAAATCAGCACCTCCAAATCCGAGACCATGGTCCTCAGCCAGAAAAGGATGGAGTTCTCTCTCCGGGTCGGCAATGGGGTGCTGAGGAGTCCACGTATCTCGGGGTCTTGTTCACGACAGGCGGATCGGTGAGGCGTCAGCAGTGATGCGGACTCTGCATCGGTCTGTCGTGGTGAAGAGGGAGCTGAGCCAAAAGGCAAAGCTGTCAATTTACTGTTCGATCTATGTTCCTACCCTCACCTATAGTCAGGAGCTGTGGGTAGTGACCGAAAGAACAAGATCGCCTACAAGCGGCCTAAATGAGTTTTCTCCGCAGGGTGGCCGGGCTCTGCCTTAGGGATAGGGTGACAAGCTCGGTGATCAGGGAGGGGCTCAGAGTAAAGTCGCTGCTCCTGCCATCGAAAGGAGCCAGATGAGGTGGCTCGGGCCTCTGGTCAGGATGCTTCCTGGACGCCTCCCTGGTGAGGTGTTTCAGGCACGTCCCACAGGGAAAAGGCCCCGGGGAAAACTCAGGACAAGCTGGACGGGCTACATCTCTCAGCTGGCCTGGGAACGCCTTGGGATCCCCCTGGATGAGCTGGTGAATGTGGCAGAGAGAGGGAAGTCTGGGTTTTCCTACTTAGGCGGCTGCCCCTGCGACCCTAACTCCGGATAAGCGGCAGACAATGGATGGATGGATGAAAAGCCTGAGAACAAACAATGTTGTATAGTCTAAAGACTGTATAGCCTCTTGAAGTAAACTGAGCTTAACAACTGGCACAACTACAGAGGTGTCTGCATTCATGCACAGCAGTTCTATTCGTTTTCATGGTTTTTTAAGTGCATGCACACACTGAAACCCTTAAAACTAACTGCCAAAGAGGACAGGAAATGTGTGGGATGGCCATTACCCAGGATTCTCTTTGCTTCCTTATTCTGCATCCAGGTGTGGCTCAGTATATATATGTGTGTGCGTGCACATATGAAAGTCTGTTTGTATTGTTATTATTCCTCGGGCTCTTTAGGCCATCTGGAATTGTGCATAACTGAATGCACATGTACAGTATACAGGCTCAGTACAAACATCACATTACTACTGTTCTTGGATGAGGTGTAAAAACTTTAAACCTTATTGCAACATGGCTTTAACACACGTGTGTGTGTGTGTGTGTGTGTGTGTGTGTGTGTGTGTGTGTGTGTGTGTGTGTGTGTGTGTGTGTGGTGTGTGTGTGTGGTGTGTGTGTGTGTGTGTGTGGCTGTTAAACTACTGGTCCATATAAGGCAACAGAGCGTTATCAGTCTCTACGTTAGGTGGAAATTATGCAAAAAAAAAAAAGGCCATGGTAGCGAGACGGAGAGAAACTTCCTCACTGATACTCTGCCTGTTAGCAAGAATCAATTTTCAGAATTAACTAAGATATAAGAGAATGAGTTTGCCTTTCTCCACATCTCTGCCTTGAAAAACGTCAGCTTTTGTATCTGTGGGCATGATCAAGACATGCAACACCTATCAAACTGTAACAGTAGAAAAGCTTAAAACATACAGAATGACTCTGCAGTTTGATTTCCATTTACAGATTATTTAGAGAAGTAAGTCATTCCAGTAAAGGTGACATTAGCTAATAATAGAACAACAGCACCATTTGGATGTCAATGCATGCATGTTAACCTCTTGCCAAACAGATGGATAACATACTGGAACTTAAGATCCTTTTAATATTTTGTAGTACTATGAAACTAAACCACTTTGAACTAAACATATCCCTACTGGCCACAAACAGACCAAACAGACAGAGCACATGCAGTTTGTGTGGTCATCTTTTGCGTGCATAGAAGTAAGAAAGTATTTTTGTTTCACAGTGTCAACGGGAAGAAGAGGGGGACAAAAGGCTGTGTTATCAGTGTGTATAATGATGCAATAAATAGAAGTTAGGGTATTAAAGGGAGGGCAAGTCTGCTGCTTTGGCCACAGAGTGAACTTTATTGATATATATTCATTTACTAGAATACACTTGATGTCAATGTCTCCCTGCTCAGCTGGACATTTGGTTGTGTGCTTCTTGTGCTAGTTATGACATTCTACCTCAGAAAACAGGGTATTTGTGAATGTTTAGCTTTGTGAACCGCAATCTCCAATCCAGATGAAAGATTACTTAAAAATACAAGAACAGCAGATATAATTATTTTTAAAGATAATCCTTAAAAGATGTGAAATAAAATTTTAAATCATCCCAGTTTTTTAAGACATGGTCACTGTGTAAGTGTGTTTAATAATCCCAATGTTCTCTGTAATGACAATATACACACCACAGAAATCATACATCGGTAAACTCAGACAAAAAGTTGAAAAGTAATAGGAGCATATGACAGTAATTTATCAAGCATGTAAGGGGAAAGATTTTTCTACTTCAATACATTAAATAATACATTGATATGACATGTTGAATAATCAATTGTGTGGTGAGTTCAGAATATAAGCTGTCATTGTACTAATGTCTCCATGAGTCCAGCACAAGCTTAACTATACCTTTCAGCTAGCATCAGCAAGTAACAGCATCAATATGTCCCAGAAACCTACCTACAGCAGAGTATATATATTAAGAATTACACATTTAACCTTTCAAGCTTCTGCGTCATTACTAATAATGATACACACTGCTTCATTTCTGGTAATTATGATTTAGAATCTAAGATGTCGCCTATGAAGAACAAAAGGAAACAAGAAGATCTGACATGAAAACTCATTAATCATTAGGCAGATTATAAACATGAATCATAGTTGTAAAAATGTGGCAGGAGTTTATAATTCTACTTTAATATGACACACCCTGCCACTCAATGAGCAGCAAGCTCTTGCCCGAGGCTGTCTATAACGCCAAGAAGAAAACAAGAGTGCCATTCCCACATTAACAGTTTTTACTTGTGGTTTTCAAGCAGCTGCCAACTGCACACTAGAAGATTATTGTAGCTCAACTAGGGCTGTGCAATTAATCGAATTTTAATCACAATTACGATCTGGGTTTTCAACGATCATAAAAATGAAATGGTCTAATTATTTTGCTCCTTTGCAGTTTACTCTTGTGCTGTTTTCAGTTGCAAATCGAGCGCCACTGGCATTGCTGCGCTGCGCTCTGCTGCAGACTC
>JBAMHW010000005.1:7431967-7454473 GCA_037177495.1 Rhadinocentrus ornatus
AATTCATTAATTTTTGCGAAGTTAAGGTAAATTATGGGGCTAAAAAAGATGCTAAATTAAGAGCCGTTTGGGAGCCAGAAGAGACGGCTTTTCTTTGGGAGCCGAGGCAAAAGAGTCGGCTCTCTGAAAAGAGCTGAGCATCCCATCACTATCAAGAATCTTCCTGTTTCCAACCTAGGCTGGCCTTTTTTGTGTTAAGGTTGCATGTTCTTCTAGTGGTGTGTGGGTTGTCATTGGGTACTCTGATTTTCTCCCACAGTCCAAAAGCATGCATGTTAGGTTAACTGGTGTTTCTAAATTTTCTCCAGTAGTGAGCATGAGCGCGAGTGATTGACTGTCTATGTTTGTCCTGTGATGGACTGGGAACCTTTCTAAGGTCTACCCTGCCTTTCACCTAGTAGCATCTGTCATATGCTCAAATTGGTAGATATTTATTTTTACAATGAAGTGGTTGTGCTTTTTTTAAATAATTATTTCTATAAAAACCATTGTTTCTGATGGGATTTATTAATCTGCATTTTATGTTTGACTACTTACTCACAGTGAAATTTTCATAAATGCCTGTTTTGTCCTCTCAGTCTGAGGGAACGACGACTTGGGGGAGATTTACCACCACCTACAGCAATGACTTTAAACCCATAAATGAACGTCAGCCACAGCTGAAGCCCAAAACTAAAGCCAAGCCTGGATTACTGCAGCGTTTCCCAACCTTTTTTGACTTGTGTACCCCCTGAGCCAATTTGTCAGACCACAAGTACCCATTTAGTCAAGTGTGTTGATGATTCTCTAAATCTCCACAGATGTAGCAGTGAATCCATAAAAAAAATAGTTTTCACTGTACTACCCAGGTTTAGGTTTGGCCTTTTTTTCGTTTTGTCTTCTCTCGCACGCCCTCTCTCGGTAGCGAAGCGTCATGCAGGTGCACAGCCCTGCTCTAGTCTTCCCAGATGTTGTTCATGCTTTTTTTGCTCTATTGATTGATAAAAGCTTGGTTTATTATTCATTTTGGGTCCCAGCCATACTCAAAATATTTTTATTTTTTATTGTTTTTTACCAGGGCACAGTAAATGTTGGGGAATGGGGTAAATAAAACATCAAATGTTTACACATACCACTAGGGGTACGAGTACCCCAGTTGAAAATCACTGGATTACTGGATGGTTAATCCAATCATTTTAATGGTATATTCATTCTTTACAGGTTGTGTTGTTTTTGTAGGCTAACGATGAAACTTTACCTGTATGTTTTCAGTACCTATGGCTCAGCTCTTAGCTCCCAGCTTAAACACAACTCTGCACAATTCCAGTAAAATCTGTTTATTTTTATGTAGTTTCTGTTACTAGCAGCAGCACAGCCCCCTCACTCCAGTCTCCCTTTAGCTCACACCTCCCTGCCTTCTTGCCTTTATTTGGCATCCCAGCTCCTTCCTTTTCCAAAGCAGTTGGGAATGCTGGCTCTACCCTGACAGAAGCTGGGACACAGGAAACAAGAGTTGCGAGGGAGAAAAGGCTTTCATTTGGTGGGGAAGATGAAGGTTAGTGGCACTATATTTGTGACATATCTCTGAGGCAGATGCACATGCACGATGAAGATGGCAAGAGTGGAAACGTTCCACTTATTTTCTTTTACTGACAGCAAACAAGATGAACAATCAGGAGTCAAAAGATGAACTACGGAATTCTGATGTTCACTATGAGGAAGGTAAAGTAAATTTATAAAAATATTTTACCATTAATTCAAGAGCTTTCAAAGAAAGTGGCTTTTTTTAAAATCCTATTTAAAATTTCTTCCCTTGCAGGTGTGATTGTCTTGTTCCCCTGTCTTGGTCTGGCCTGCTGTGATCATTTCCACAAATCTCTGTACAGAGAAGTCAGATCACTCAACATTCCAGTGGCTTCGACTCCCCTTATTACAGTGATTTATAACACAGGTGAAGCTGCATACTTTGACATACTCATTTGTTCCATGTTGCACCCTAAAACCATCCGTTACAGTGAAGCCATGGAAGTAGCATTTACTTATTTAATTAATAACTGGACAAGCACGAGTAAAAATAATTAACCAAACTGATTCAGTGATCCATTCATGAGCAGCAACTAAACATGTGAGCAGATAATTGACAGTGAACAAAAGATGATGAAGAGCAGGCATGATGTGGCATTACTGATGACCACCAGAAAACAAAGCTTAAAAACGGTCTTATTCAAGTCACCAGCATACAGAGTAATTAGTAGGTCCTCCTGTAACAGATGCAGAGCTGAACAGAACAAAACTTATTAGGAGTTTAAAACAGTTTAAAATGCCACAAACTGATATCTGCAGCAAATATGGTATTTTAATAAATGAAGTTTGCTTCTCACCTCTGATTAGATGATGGAAACAGGGAGAACAGCACCCACTTGTGGGACTTGAGTCCTGTTTTGGTGCTTCAGCCTCCCTCCAGGCAGTGCAGTCAGTAAGTCAGTGACACAAACGGTGCATTTGTAAATCTTCTGTGAATTATGTTCAAACACTGTCTCTCGCTTCCTGTCGTCGTCAGCTGTGCATGGGAAACTGAGTGTCCTGCTAGTTGCTGCTCTGAGATGCAAACTATCCCTCCTTACAGCCGTCAGAGCCGCACCCAGCCTCTGGCTTGTGCACAACCGGCTAGCTGCTGCACAGGGTCCTTTAGGAAGCTGCCGCTCACAGAGTACCAAGCCAGCTATTCTGCTGAGGTAAGGCGGCAGTGGCAAGGTCAGCAGAGCCTCTGCGTGTGTGTCTTTAATGGTTTCATTTATCTTCACTTTTTCTTGTTTATCTCCACCCAGCGGCCCAGGCCTAAGATTCAAAAGATTTATCATTGCATTCGTCCTTGTCACAGGAATAGTCATCCTTTACTCTGAATTTCAACCCTTATCTCAATACACAGCTGAAAGAAAACAACAGTTGTTTGTGTTTTGTGTTTGACATGACATACTATTAGTTCAAGTTCTACTTGTCAGTGCAAATGTTAAAAAAAGGTCTTTGCAGGAACAAAAAAGACAAATGTTTCTACATCTAGCTAAAAGAGTCTGAGCGCAAGTAATAACACAGTAGTAGCAAAAATAAGCCACGTCTGCAGTCACTCTTTGATTTACAGACACCGGTCTTCCCAATTTCCTGTAACTTATATATGCTAACTCGCATTCACAGCTTTTATAATCTATAACTCAAAAGTGTTCTTGCAGATTTTGGCCTTTTCATAATCTAATCTCAGTGCACTACAAAAGAAGCTGTGACACAAAAGAAACCTTATTTGTCATCATACAAAGCAACCTTTTAGACATTTTAATACTTTAATTTAAATTAGTTTTAGCTTTTTTAGGCTTGCAGTACTTTCCAAAGAAGTCGGCCAACTTTGAAAACAAAAAAACAATGTTCCCCAAGGAACTATCCAAATGAACTGGCCTCCCTGTGTGCTTCACATTAAACCAACAGACCTAACCTGGACAGGTGATCTAACCTTCAGTTGGTATTTTATCATGTTTTATAACACATTTTAAACATGGTTGGCAAAAGTGTGGTACAAATTAAGGTAAAAAGACAAGACCCAATCAGCTGAAACATGAATGTCTCCAGTCATAAATTGCAAGATTATTATCAGGAAGTCTTGTCAAGCACAATTGCATTACAGAAGTTAACCTTATCCCGAGGCAGCTCTGAATTTTCTCATGACATCTGGGATGGACCATCACATGGTGGAAATGTAAATTGTGGTCAGATCAGTTGGCATTCCAGGTCTTTTATGGAAGAAATAATTGGCTTGTTCTCTGGACTTAAGATGAAAAGGCCCTTTTAATGTTCTATGCCTCTTTACCTTGGTTTTTATATCACTGATTACTTTGTGTTGTACTTCTAGACATAATAGGTCTAGAAGTACAATACAAAGTAATCAGATACGTGACCAAGGTCATATGTGGTTACACTTAATATGGTAAGAATGATGCATTCGTGCAGTGGGGCAATGTAGGGGGTTGGTGCCTATCCCAGGATGGGAGGGTTACCAGCCAACAGGTTGCTACCTCATCACAGCACCAACTCAGAATTGTTTTTACATGCATGGAAACTCACACACACAGGTAATACACAAAAAATACCCAACTACAATCATCGCAACTTCACAAATTTTTACCCGATTTACTCATGGTTTGGTTTGTTACAAACAGCAGAGACGTATGATCCAGGTCTCTATTACACATTAAAAATACCTGCATTCATGCTGAAATAATTTTTATTATGCTCTTTAACAAAGACATGGTAAAATAATCAAAGTATAAATCAAACCTTTATTTATAAATGAACTGACACTTCAATAAACAAGTGTGATCATTATATCAATATCAGTAATCTGTTACATGCACGCACACACACAGAGCAAAATCCCTTGAAAAAGAACCGTTTTCCACTGCTTCTTGCGTGTGCTGGCACAAACTGCAGGTTAACGCAGCCTTACCTTAAGAAATACAGAGACAACAAAGGAAAAAAAGCATGAAATGGTGGTTCTCAATTCCAAATTGGGTTTCAGCAATGTGGGACCATGAGCCCACCACTGTTTCCAGCTGAAGCAGGTGGTAGCTCTGGTCAAGGGATGAGGGTTGCACAGCACACCTTTTTTAGTACATTTCTGACAACAAACCCTGAAATGTAGACCAGGGCGTAGTCCACAAGACTACCAAAGCGGACGGGCAGGTAACTGTGGTCCCATATGACTGCAGAAATGTTTGTAAATGGGAGGGGAGCTCTCCTTCTGCCATTAAAGCTATGACCGTCCACAGCTGATCGGGACACAGTCTCATCTTGTGTTGCCACATTGCCTGACCCACTTGGTGTGACACCACAACAGACCATCAGACGGTGAAAAATGCCCTGGAACTGGCCGGCAGTGGGATTGTTATTTCAGCCTCCTAAGAAAAACAAAAACGTTACAGAGTCATATATATATCTTTTGAGGGTAAATAAGGAAACATTTATGTTATGTAATACACAATAGATCAATAAATCCTAAGCATGCAGAAAGAACTGATGGTAAAAAACTCTTACTTGTGAAAGGTGATGCCATGCGATCGGCTTTCAATATTGCGTTGGTTATTGCAACCGTAGGCTGCACAAAAATACGGGCATAGTTGCTGAAACTGTCTCGACTCCGGTTAGTTCTGAAGCTAGCCTGGAAAGGTGACACCCATCAAATATGGCGGCGACGCTGCATCGCGCTCCAGTCTGTAATGAGGCGTCTACGTATATATGTCTATGGGTGTACCCTGCCTCTCGCCCGCTACCTGCTGGGACAGGCTCCAGCTTCCCATGACCCTCTATTAGACTAAGCAGTATAGAAAATGGATGACGGAAACCCAGTGAACCACAATGCTGGGTCAGCACCACATCACCTAAGGAAATAACGGAAGTAAACAAAATGTAACAAAAGATTTCAACAAAGTCATAGTAGTACAATTTTAAAAGGCTGACCTTTTTACTCTACATCAACTACAATGCATCAAGCAGTAAATATGTCCGTCCCAGGGCCACTTGAAGAAGTCTTAGGAACAACGTGGATCAGCGATGAGTCGGGTGAAGCTAAATGGTGTTCAGTTTTCCAGCTACGGATGTACAATTTATCACCCGCTGTTACTTAACTGTGAATTTAAAAACAGATGTAAATAAGGGGAAAAGACCACACTGACTAAAAAACACTTGTCTTTAACATCTTTATTCATCTTTTTTCATTATTTTTATCTGTATTGAAATTCATACTGTGTCTTCTGAACTTTTTTTTTTTCCTTTTTTAAAACAGCTTCTGTCATCTAACGCAAACAAAATCACCAAAAATGATTTCATGTTGTACAATCCACCTGGCGGACATTCCTATTGGCTTCTCCAGAGTGCCATTCCACAGCTGTGGTCTAACCCTGTGAGGAAGTTCCCCTTTAAACCAAGACTTCACTGTCTACTGCATTGTTGGGGAACCAGAAAAGCTGCTAGGGTGGACTGAAGTGCTACTTGTCAGATGACAAATTCAATGCAGCACATGTCTGCTTTACACCAGAAAAAAGGAAAAATATCACAGCTGTTAATACCACAAATGATCAGAACAAGGACAATACTATTTTGAAGCCAAAATATCTTAAATTGAGGGAACAAACAATATTGAAATTCAAGATTACTGTGGCAAAAAGGATTTCTGGGAAAGTTTTATTATATACAGAGTTTCTATTGGCTTACAACTTAATTGACACTCAACGATGGGGGGAGACTGATGAATCCAAGACTGCAAAGATTTATGGTTTAAAAGCTGAACTTCCTCATGGGGGCAAAGAAACAAAAAAACTGTCCTCAGATAGGACAAGAATGGCAAGTAGAAAATACTGTCCACCACAAGCTCCATACTGTATTAATCTGATACCTTTTCTCCCTACTCTTTCTTCCTACAAACAGGACTGCATGGACACCACAGGCTACTATACCCAGTGGAAACAAAATAAAATACCTCATCCTCAAAAATAAAAAAGGGGGAAAAAAAAAAGAAAGAAAAGAAAGGAGAGGCTATTTGAAAACCTGATCTGGATATGGACACTTAATCTGATGCTGAAGAAACCAAGCTGTTTCAGCAGAACGAGGTGGCTGCGTTCCACACCAAACACTTCTCATCTGAAACAAGGCTGAACACTTCATACCATAGTCGAGTTTGGATTTCTGAAGTGAGCCAACAAAAATGATAAAACTTGATAACACGTATCCTACTTAAATTCTATTTGAACTCAACGCGTGAATTCGACATTTGCCACCTTTGCTCTTTCAGACTGGATGTAAGATAAACTCAAGATTTCCACCTGAATTGGAAAAATAACTACAATTTCACAACACCTGTCCTCTGATCGCTTTATATAAAAAGGAGAAGGGTGGAGCAAGTATTTGGTTTGGAACGGAGTCGTCGTAGATACAAATAACGAAGCCGCATCTTTAGATGCACGAGAGCTGTGATGTCACAAGACGTTTGAGACATCATAGGAGCAAATATTAATGGATTTGAATGACTGATGACTTAACAGAGTAGCAGAAATCCAGTAAAGTCCCCTGAAATGTTAGTCTGCTTCTAACTTTATAGAAACCCTCAACATGCTGATGATATTTTCCCCAATTTGAAATCATAGAAACGAACACGTTTGTCAACATAAATTTAATAATATAATTCTTGGGATTTAGGTTTTGTTCTGGCATCACTCCTGGGTAGCTGCCTCAGTTCCAAGGAAACTTCACTGAGATCTGCGTGCTCTGCAAATGTCAAAAAGGTGTCACCTGAAATACAATGATGAGCTAGCGCCTGCAGTAGGGTGGTGCTGGTACCACACCCTCCCCCAACCCTGTTCCCAACGTTCCTCAGTTTACAAGAAACAAAAAGGAAACAAAAAAAATTAAAGGGGAAGAAAAAAGAAAAAAAAAAAAAAAGAAATCCCCCCACCCCCCAACTGGACCTGCCAGCACGCCAATGACTTCAAGTGTGTCAATGAGTGTATGCGTGCATGTGTGCGAAAGAATCTGTGTGTGCGGACGAGGCCGCAAGAGTCTCTGAAAATATATGAGGACTGGTGTGTGCGTGTGGAGGCTCCATGGGGGTGAGGGGGACTCCTAGTATTTCTTCCCCGGGATAAACTCCTTTGCTTCGGGATTCAAAATGCTCTTCCTCTGCAGAAGGACAAAAGATAAATAAATAAAAACAGCTAAAAACACTTCTACAAACTGAGTAACAAACTGAGTCTACAAATAAGCGTTTCCTACTCACCGCCACTTCCTCCAGGTTGCTGTGGTGATCGCTGACCGACAGACCGTTGAGCTGCTGCTGCAGCTGCCCCACTCCCTGGTTGTTGAGGTCACGTGATGGGATGAACCAATCCTGGTCCTCCTCCTCAAGCATTTCCTGGAAACAGCGTTCTAAAAACTCCTGCTCCAACAGTTCCTCTTCCACCTGAAAAGGGGGAGGAGACAATACAAGTGGGGAGAGGCAAAAGCAACACAATCATTTACAAATTCCAATTTAACCAAGTAACCAGTCAACAGGAACATCCTAAAACCAGCTCTGATCATATGTATTGCTTGCGGTTATATTTCAGCTTTCTGAGCTGTAGGGGGATATTTTAATTTTTTAAATAAAATAATTAAACATTTTAATACTCTCGTTTAGTGAATCCTAGAGTTTTGAAGCTCTTTTGTAGGTCAACAAGACCTGATGTTGGTACAGAAGCTACAAAAACCAGATCATGGACTTCAGGCAAGTTTCCCAAGACAATTTGAGCATAAGGAGAATGGACGTGGAAACAGTTAATAGTTAATATAACAGAGTAAATACACCAGGTCTGCAATTTTAAATTTTTCCAGATCAGTCACCTACTAAAACTGGATTATGTGCCATAACACGTACACCATGTGCACAAACCTGTCTGTTATACTCCTCTTCATTCTCCATCCACATGTACTCAGCAAATGGGTTGGCGTCATTGCCCTCTCCTGCATGCCCATTGGCCACTGGCTCCTTTCCTTCTTTTCCTGGAGCCCCGCCACCCGGTGTCTTGGCCACCTCTGGACCACTCATCTCAGCTGGCTCTGCATGAGGAATACACACAAGGATTACTGCTGATGCTCCCCAAATCCCATTTCAGCTCTAAACTTTGCTCTAGAGAACTTTAGGAATAAAGCCAACTATGTTTTTTCTAAAGTAGACAATTCAAGAATATCTCATTGTTTTATTCAATTTATTGAAGCCAACATGGACTCTTCACTAGGCTAATAGGTCTCATTAACTGTTCACTTTATCGTATATCATATTTAGGCTTTGACAATTCAGCCCAGAATCCAAATGTGAAACACTAAACAAATTATCATAGTCTCCTTTACATTTTAGCTCTAGCTTGAACCCCAAACACCAGATGATGTTGAAAACAAATAAATGAGCTTTAAAAAAAAACAGCTGGCTCTAATCTTGCTTTGTTCACTGATGCAAGTCCAAACAGCTCTGTCAGAAATATTCTTCCTAAAATGCAAATGAACCTCACGAGTAAAGTCTTTGACATTTCATGTTAGTCAATTTTTTTCTAAGCGCAAAAAAAGAAAAAAAAAGAAAAAATAACAGGTCAGTGTTTTATCATTGACAAGATCAGATACACTGGCCCTGACAAGCATACGCACACAGGTCACCAGTAACTAAACACCAGGCAACATCAATCGTTCGTAGAAACGCCCCTAAATTTAATCCTACACAGGATATTTAGAATATAGTCCCGAATAGGAAAAAATATATACAGATTTATCAAAGATGAAGAGGCCAGTCGTATGCACGTTAGCAAGAGTTAGGGTCAGCTACTGATATAATCATGTTCTATAATCACTTGTTCATGCCAGTTTCATGGGGTTTTTTTGCAGTCAGTGATGGAGAAAAAGAAATGATAAATATAACAAAATCATTTTACCAGTTTCAGTTTAATAGCTCTTAAAAAATAAGCTATAAAAAAGAAATACATTTGAAAAAGCGCTGCAGCACAGCTAGCGGACAGAAACCAACAGAACCTGAATGTTGCATTCCTATCCTGTAAAGCTCTTTGGTTAACCACTTGTTTTGTGGAGATGGAGACATGTTTAAATGCAACTTGCACACAAATTCCTATTGCAGCACTACCCTTTGATCCAATTTTGAATTGTTCAAGAGAAATTAAGGCAGTTTTGGTCCGGAGAAAAGACGCACCCACCACGGCTGGTGTAGCGGGGTTTCCATTACAGTTTTCTCAAAATAAAAGCGATATTTCTAACATTTGGACTAAGTGCAATTGCGTTTTGCAGGCATTTCCATTGAATGGTGTTTAGCGCATTAGCTGTTACGCTTGTAAAATCTCATCCCGTAAGACTCCACTTTGAGGAAGATGGAAATTTCTAAAACTCTGTTAAACGAAATCCATTGTTCGCTATTATTTATGACAATTATACATTTTCTTTAATTGTCAATTTTCCGTCTCCTTCTGCTTTGTTGCCATCTTTATTTGAAATGAACTGGTCATGTGACCCGCTATGTCACGTCCTGTAAAGCATAAATGCGAGAAAAGTATTTCCATTACACTTTTGTGATTTACTTCTATATCGACACGTTTGGAAAAACCACCTCAAATACTTTTTAGTGATATTTGAGAGTTTTTTTCTAAATGTAGGTGTTTCCATTACCGGTTTTATATTGTGATATTTAGTTTTTGCGCAATTCTAGGGGTAATGGAGACACACCTAGCTGTAGCCAGGGAATGTCAAAGCACCTGGATATTTGCCAGGTTAGAAGTCAATATACTATACGCAGACCCCAAACCACTGCAGAACTCTAAGAAGATCTTTTTCGGCATCAGATCTGAAATTATCTCAGCGATCAGATCGGCTAATAGTCAGTGGAGCTTAAATTATCTGATATCAGATCAATGATGCTTAGATTTCACCTCTGTCACAGGTGTGTTTTGCGACTTTTGAAACCAATTATGCTACAAGCCTGATTGTTAATTAAAAAAAGATTACTAATTAAGTAATCATCAGTAACAAAATAAAGAATGTTGAGGCTGAGATTGCTGTGACACCTGCAGAAATAATAGTGTCCCTGTTCCAATAGATTCTGGGCATATGCAAGGTCGGAGCTGTACTTATCTTTTTTTTTTTTTTAACAAAAAAAAAAAACACTTCTAAAGTATAAAGTTCAAGATGATAAATTCCACACTTCGCATGAAAATGTTCTGGGGAAGAAAAAAAAAAAAAAAAGTACACAAATCAGATGAGGCTCTTCGAACATTCATTCATGAGGCAATTTTCATGTCACTCAGTTACATATGCTGAAGCAAGTTATGGTGGTAGTGTGATGCAATTCATGACTCATTTAAACTGGTTTTTCCATGATGTTTTGAAGTGAAGCTGGGGGTTGCTTCCCCCCAGTCATCAAGAATATATCAGAGAGCTTCAGTATAACCAAGTGTTAAGTGTCCTAACATTTAGACCTGCTTAGGGCTGGACAATAATTCACTTTCAATATATAAATCGCAATATACTTTTATTCAATAACAGTGATATAAGTTTTAAAAAATTTTGATATTTCAATATACATACAGTATAAGATTACAGCGTTTCACTGACTGCCGGTCAAGCCGAACAGAAAGAGCTGCACATGGCTACGTAAGTGATGACGTACACCACAGACTGACCAATGAGCCCCGACCAAGCCCAGCAGCAGTAAAGAAAAAAAAAAATACAAACCCCAGCAGCAGTTGGCTGTGCTCAGCGCGAGGTAGAAGTTTAGGCTAAGCTCCTACGCTGCTAGTTTAACTACAAAGCGAGTGCTCATGTCTGTAATGCAAACGTGACTGAACAAGCTTCTACAAGCGAAGACAAAGCAGACAAGGTGGTTGATAAGAGGGGAAAGACTAACTCAGTGGTACGAAAGTGGTTTGGCTCAGTGTCGCCAACTTAGCGACTTTCTGCTGTTCGTTTTCACTCCCTTTTAGCATTTTTTTTTTTTTTTATTAAAGCGACTTGACAGATCTAGCAACTTTTTCTGGTAGTACTGGCCTCACGCAGCAGAAGCTGCATTCAGAGCAGAGCAGCTGGTTTACTGTCAGATAGTGATGTCTATTAATGAAGAGTTTGTAGTTTGGGGCGGCATGGCTCAGTGGGTACAGTGGTCGTCCAGTAACCCAAGGGTTGTCAGTTATATCCAGACCCAGAGAGCTTGTGTCGAGGTGCCTCTGAGCAAGACACGAAACCCCTAATTGTTCCTGATGGTTTGTGGTTGAGCGCCTTGCACGGCAACTTTCGCCATCAGTGTGTGACAGGGTGTACATGTACAGCGCTTTGGATAAAAGCACTCTATACGTACAGACCATTTAAGTTAAAGCTAACAATATTGAGAAAGGTAAAAGTTTTATTTGACCTTTGGTGGTGATTTCAAATTTCTTTGTTTGAAGGCCAATTCAGCCTTGCTAAATAAAAAAAAAAAAAAAAAAAAAAAAAAAAAGGTGAACATTCGTTTCTTGTCTGGTTGTTGTACAATATCTACAATGTTCTACTGGGGGAGTTTCCTTGACTTGGGAAAATACTTTTTATTTTTACAGACATCTGTTGTGGGCATTTTTGGCAGTTTTTCTGTGGCTTTTATGTTGTTTGTATCGATATTGGAATTTTATCGTATCGACCAAAATTAAGAAATATTGTGATACAAGTTATGGCCATACCGTCCAGCCCTAGACTTGCTTTATAGTGAAACATGAAAACTTTCTACCCTTGTGTTTATTTCTGAAAACTGCATTCTGTGGCATATGACCTTAATCTATGTATTGTATAGTGACTTACAAGGTTGTGTTAAATTTAACTACATGAAAATAACGCTCTCGTATTTTGTCAAATACTACAAAAAAAACAAACATACTTTCTCTATAATTGACTGTCTACACATTGCGTCTCAGGGTGTTAGTAACCCGATTGACCCATTTGATCTGAGCAGATGCCGAGACGTGTTTTCATTGTTTAGCATCCGCAGATCTCAGCTAGGCCTGTCACAATAACAAATTTAGCTGTGCAATAAATTCTCAGAAATTACAGCAATAATGTTGCGCAAAGCGATAATGTTTTCATTTTGAGACAATTTTCAACTAATATAATGGTAATGCCATAATAATGCAAGTACACCCTTTCAAAAGGTCAATAAACTTTCATTTCTAAAGAACATTTTACACTGGAACTGGAAGAAATTTTAAACAAAAACAGTGAAGAGAATGGATTTTGTCTCTAACAATAAATGAAAACCAAACAACCAAAAACAATAGGTTTGATGGATAATAATGTCTTTGTTCTGTAAACAAAATTGCCCTTCAAAAAAATATTTTAAAAAAAATTATAAACATGGGACTCAAAGGAAAAACCTATTTTTTTAAAATAGAAAAAAATACTGTAATTATCGTTGCTGTTTGTGAAGCTGAAATATCTCTCCTCATCACTGCGTGTCAGACTGATCTATGAGCAGTGACTGAACCGCGCTGCTGCGTCGCTGCACTTTCACATATGCCAGGATACCGGCCCAAAAGTAATGCGGCCCACTGAGAATCCTCCAAAACCTCTCGATTAGCCGGCATTGCTCTTGATGTGTATTTTTTCATATACGGTAATATAGGCTGACTATGTGTGTAATGTGCATGCGCATTACGGGGGTTATTACGGTAGACCAGGAAGTGGGGGCTTTGTACTGACGTTGTAGGCTACGTGTGTGTTCTGACTACAAGTGGGGAGCGGCAATACAATAAATGAGAAAGTGCTCGCAGCCATTTACCTCTATTAGACTTATTTACATGATTCAGTGTGAGAATCAGAGATTTAGCGCAAGAGCGTGAGAAGCCACTCAAATGCGCCACTCACAGCCGATGCGTGAGAGTTGGCAGCCCTGTAAAACAAATGCAGCATATTGGCTCGCACAGGTGCTACAGCAGCATGTTGCAGCACGAGAAATTGCTTGTCCAGTCTGCTAACGAGCCATTCGTTTGAGTCAGGTGTGTTTAAAGATGGACACCTCTAAAACATGCAGGGCAGTGGTCACTGAGGACCAGGATTGAGAAAGCAATTTAATTAATCTGAATCAAGTGTACTGGAGTTGGAAAGATCTAAAACATGCAGGGCAGTGGTCCCTAAAAAGGACCAGGATTGAGAAACACTGCACTGGAGATATCACTTCGCAAGAAACGAGCGTTCAGTCGAGATACTCCATAGTGAAACCTGATGTCATTACACAGTCTATGGTAAAGATGGAAGAAATAAGGAAAAAAAACTAATGAAAATTACTGCGGCCGGCAAACTTATCACGCTCATTTTTTCTGTGCAATTAATCGACTTATTGCAACAGGCCTAATCTCAGCGCATGATGCAATCACGGTAAATACACAGCTATATGTGATGGTGCTGCATGTTGCAATGTGGAAACCATGTGGTTATTAAAATTCAGTCTTTGGGTTAAGTAGTGATTTGCTTAAGATGTCTTTACAATAAAGTTATATTTTCCACATTTGGTTGCTTAGAGTAATTTTCAGAGTAGTTTTTCTATACTACAAAACAAAGCTTCCTCTTTCTGCAAGTTAATTGAATCTAAATGCACCTCTTCTCCCACCCTTGTATGTAGCATTTGGCTACATGCAAGCTCATCTCAAGGTCAAGAATAGGTTGCTTCTAACACAGCAACATGGTCCATGATATTTCCAAAGTGCCTAACCTCAGTCAAGAAAGAGTTGTGAATCGGGAATTTAAATGTCTTCAGTACTGGGAAAAAAAAATAAATAAACCTTTACAACTAGTTCTCCTTTTCCAAATACTTCCTGGCCCTCCTCCTTCGATGCTACAGCCCCGAATAAAAAATTTCCCATCTAAAAATGTGATTCTAAAAACATCCACAAGTTCACCCAGGTGAACATTCATGCGTTACACCTTTATCTTGTCGCTGCACTGACCGATGTTGGACAGCATTCAAACCACAAGGAATTCCCATCAATGCACCACAAGCCAACCAATGAATACAGTTACAACCGTTAAAACTTCAACTACATTTTTAGATGGAATATTTGTTCAAGGGAAGAACTCCATTTTATCATAAATGCATGTGCAGAAGACGTGATGCCACTCAACACGCTTGTTATTTGTTGTTATTTGTCAGATGAAATGTGACATGACCATTTGTCATGTATCCAATTTAGTACTAGATGTGAAAGTGGTCTGAGTCAGATTTAAAAAAAAGAATTTGTGTTGTTCAGACCTTCATAAAAAAGATCAGATATGGGTCACGTACAAGCAAAAAAAAAAAAAAATTTAGACTTGAGCCACTCTTGCCTGCAGTGTGAACTGCCAGCCAACTGGAACAGACTTTGTCATGACTTGCCTGATGCTAACATACAGTATTTCAGCAGGGATTAATTATTTATGACCCATCTACCAGAAATCTTCACATAATGTCCCAATTCCTAGCTTCTTTCTTATTCAAGCCATTTCTGTGCAGGTCAGTGTTACAGAATCAACATGTGTGAGCAGAGTTTGAACTTAGGCAGAGTGCACTGTTCAGTGAGTGGAGACAAGCAGTCTTTCAAAAGAGCTCCAAACATCCATAATCAAATTGTTTAGAAGACTAAGAAGAATTGTGTCTAACGTCAACAAATACGTCAAATAATCCAATGCAGTGGTTTCTACAAAGCTAAAAATAAAAAGGAGTGAAAAAGAGTAGAGTAAATGGCAAAGAAGCCAAAATCACTGGCATGTTTAAATCTTGTGCCAGTGTATTCAACCTTATCTTTACAACAGTCTATAAAGTTTTATGGAACAGAACAAACTCATCAAATTAAAAAAGCTTAGCTTAATGTTGAGCAGTATTAGCAATAAATGCCACCTTTGATGTTTCAGCATGTAAGAAAATAAAGTTAAGCATACAAAAGATGAGAAAGTGTTCCTGGGGGGGCTCTTGTTGCATTACCCTTTTATATTTCTGAAACTGTTGGAGAGTCAGTGAAAACCTCCATTCAGATGACACAAAACGCACAGCAGGTTAAACACAAGGAAAGAGTGAGAACAGCACATGTTCATGTTGCATTAAGATGTGCTGATCCCCATGTAATGTTTACTGAGCAAAGCCCAGAGCTGTGCATCCTGAGCCTGCAGGCAGAGGGTCATTTGATCCAACTCAATGGCCATGAAAGATAAACAAAAGGTGACATACAATTCTGTTCTGTAGGAGGGAAACACAGAAAATGTCCAAACTGTGGAAAAACATTTCTTACACTACAGATGATAGGAACATTTTCCATGACTAACTTTACAGTCATGTTTATTCACAAAAAAAATTGCTGCCCCTTGCTAAATACTAATCTATGTGTAATTATTTCAGTGAATTGCTGATGGTAATTCATTTGAAGTCGCATTTCTTCTATTTGTTGCATCTAAGGACGGCTGAAAAAATTAATATATTTGAAGCCTGTCAATTTCTATTTGGCTGTGAAGTTTTTAAGTACATTTTCTTCAGTGTCACAAACCTACTACGCATTATTGGCTCACTCCGACCTCATATTCTCTCCAAATACAATCATTTGTTCCTTTAAGCTTCTCTGCTGTGAAAAAACACAGTTTTCTCTGCTGTATCTCATTATCAAGTTTACCGCTTTGTTCTTGGAGTAAATTAAAAATATTTTTAAAAAAGTGTACTAGAAGATCTTAATGATTTTTACATTTTGCGGACCACGTTGTCAGAAGAAATAAAGTTTAAAATAAAAATACAAAAAAATTGATAAAACTAGCTGACTTAAGCAAATGAAAGCGACCACGATAATCGGACGTGGATCAGCCTTGTTTTGTAAACAGTTAAAATTGCTGAGATGATGACAATAATAATAATAATAATAATAATAATAATAATAATAATAATAATTTTAAAGTGCCAGTTATCAACGTGTTTTTTTAAACAAAGTTTTGTCTTTGGACACCTGCAGGTGGGGGAAAAACGAATCAGACTTAGAAGATTCAACTTGCGGAACGAAAAAAATGAATATATCCGTATGTTAAAGACTGTTTGTGTACAGAATAAGTGCTTCAAAACGCTGAAAACAAACTGCTTCATAAACGTTTATGTGATGTAACAGTGCTGAATGTAACAGGAGCTGTGTCGTCGTGGCTTACTGTTGGCTAACGTCTTCACACAGCTAACGGGCTAAACCAGGTGTACAGGCCTGCCTGAACAGTGGGTTAAAGGATTGTGTCGTTTAACTGAGGTAAGGCTAAGTAGCTAGTATACAGTGGTTGCAAATAGATCCACGTATCTGTGCTGTCAGTGAACGGGCCTAAGGGTAATAGCCATCCCAGCAGCACAACAAAAGGGTAGTGGGCTGGGTTGCAGAAAATTAGTTTTTCTCACAGTCGTCAAGAAGAAAAAAGTCCCCAAACCAAACAACGCATTAAACTAGAAGTAGGAATGTTAAGCAATACCAACACATGAAGATACACCGAGGACGAACAGCTTTTCTGTTTGAATTTTTGAGGCTACACAAAGTGGGCTCTGTAGCTCAGTTAGCAAGCTGCTAAAGCATGGCAGCATCCCTCAAGCAGGTCAACAAAACAAGCCTCCGCTCCGGGGATTACAACAGCTTCACAAACAAACACGACGTCCTTTTGCATTTTTACATTAAATGGTTATCGTTACCTGGCATTGTGTGGTTGGTGTTTGCTTCCAGGCGCAACGTTGGGCAAAATTAAGTGCACAACGAAGAGTGCGTGCTCGTCGTTTCTTCGGTGGGGATTTGACTGCTGCGATCATGCAACGTAACTCAAGTTAGCTAAATCCTGTTAGCTTCTCTGCTACCGTTAAAGATGGGTTGGTCATGTGGTCTAGTGAGGCGTTCGCGGACTTTATAGCGATGTGGACATGTCGCTCCCCCCTCTCCTGTAACCTAAGTGGACACTAAAGCATTTTACAGTCTGTGTTTTATGTTAATGTGGGGGCGGGATTTTCTAAAATAATTTCACATATATTGTAGCCATTTGACCAGTCCTTTTTTTCTGAAATCCATATTAATAGTGTTCATCAAAATGTAGGAAAAAACTAATGACATTTATGATTGAAGCTTGTTTTTACAGATACAGCACGAAGAGCTCAATTTCATGTAATTCATTATAGTGGAAAGTATCTATATAACCTGTGTTGATACTGGAAAATAAACCCAGTTGTACTGTGACAATGACTTCACCAGCTCTAGATATTATGTCTGCTTTTATCTTAACACTAACGTGTGATGATGCAGTTTTGAGGACGTTTTGTACATTTAAAAATACTTCATAAAAAAAAAAAGATAAAGTGCCAGTAGAAAGAGCTGAAACAGAGTAGCAACTAAATTTGTTTGTATCCTAGAAAAGTATTTCCAGTCCTGTCCCTCTGAGGCTTCAAGTTTGTGATTAAATGATGAATCTTATATTGAAAAAGATCTAGCTCTGATGCACTTTGAGCAGAAACACTAAATAATTGACTCTCATTTCTCATTGACATTGCAATAAAAAGTCCGTCTTTAATATTTTTATGTCAAGAACAAAAAAGAGAAGGTGTATTGAAACTTCTCCCATCATATTTAGTCAACAACGGATGACTGAAACAAATGACTATTAAAATAGAAACGATTCAGGCTTTTCAAATCAGATGTTCTTGAATGTTTTCAATTATGTTGTCAATTTTGCTAAGTGAGTGACTGACAGCAGCTGACACTTTGATTGCCAATCAGCTAATAAGGGATGCTCCAGCTGCTTCTGCCAGTAACAACATTGTTTTTACAAAATGTTGAAATAATGTAAAATGAAACTGAAATGAATGGAGATTTCTTAACTATTTAGGTTGACTGACAAGAGGTCAGTAACATTATTTATTGTAAAAGAACTTGTAATTATCTAATATGACTCAGAGGTAAAGATGGGGCTTCAGCAGCCATTGAAAGACAACTTCAGGGGGAAGCAAGTTTGGGCTTCAAGAGCCATAGTCCTGAAAGTTTTAGGTATTTCCCTTTTTTAACACACCTGACAAATTAATGAGTCACTGTACAAGATTGGATGAACTACTGGTTTCATTTAAATTGAGTCAGGTGGGTAAAAACAGGAAACCATTTAAAACCTGCAGGTCTGGAGTTGTCAACACCTGGACTACTGCAAACAATTAAAGAAAGTGCAAGGACTTAATTTGTTGAATTTTTCATAACCAAAACACAGAAATTGCCACATAGATATCATGTTAAATTTGACAGACATTTCATTAAGCTTTCTTTTAGAAGCTTAGAAAGAATTATTTGTTAAATCAGATCGAAAGAGTAATGTAAACATCTTCATAATGTTGGCCGCTACATTTTGTTTTACTTGTTGTGTTTGATAATTAAGTGTGGTTGTGCTCACTTTTTGTCCAAGTCACTCTTGGAAAAAAAATTTCTAATCTAAATGAGGCTTTTATTTGTATATGTTAATGTATATATATATATATACACACACACACACACACACCAGTCATTCATGTCTTCCTCAATTAATAGTAGTAGAAGATTTTTTTACAATCTCTCATATTTCTTTATTTAGTGTCAATGAAAACACCTTTGTTGTGGATTAAAATGTGGATTAAACCTACTTGGATAAATCTTGAAATGGCTGCAGAATGCAAATAAAATCAAATTAAGCATTTACTGTTTACCTTACTTTGTGTATATGTTAATTTATCTTTTAATAGGGATCTTGTGGTTATTAGGATGTGTTTTGTGTTTCCATTTAGTTTTCTTTATAATAGTGCTGTGTGGACCAGATTCTTCAATAACAAATATTCCTGTAAGTGTTAAGAAGGCTAAGTTAAGCTAACTGGCTAAGGACATAAACACTGCACGTCGTCGCAACGATTTAGCAAAATTTGGGCCCAGTTATAGGTACCTGAATGCGGCACATGAACAAACATCCACCACATTCTCTTTCAATCTGCTAAAAACATACATGACTGAGAGGCTGCATAAGAAAAAGCTATTTAACTATATTCATATTAACATTTAAATGATTGAAGCTTTAATTTACTTTTAAAAGGTCTAAATAAACACAATGAATGCTCTATTGTTCGACAAATTGTGTATACAGAGTAGATATCGATCAATCTTTCAAAATTGCACGTTTTCGTACCCTTAAAATTGCGCAAAATATTGCAGTAATAAATAAAAAAACTTTTAGTTGTCCCTAATCTCTTGAGTTGTCTTATCAATTTTAAGTGATGTATAGTTGTGCCTTCTTTCGGTTGTGATACTAGAGGTTGTCAACAGTTAAATACTTGTATTTATAATCATATATATGTACAGAAACCCGCTTGTTTAAATGCATTTCTTCGTTTTGTTTATATAAAGTCTGTCTGTGGTATTTTCCCTTGACGCTAGCTTCCTTTTTCTTTGCACCAGTAAGCAACACACTCACCACTGAACTTCAACTGCAAACAAGGGGGAATCCGCAAACCAGCTGTCGGAGGGTGAACCGCTCTTTTCCGGAGCAAATGTTACAAGAAAGAGGCGCTGTAGGGCAAATTCCTCCAGTAATCTCCAATATGCTGAATGAACACTGATCTCCCCGGTCGGTTTGCTCGTGTTATTTGACGAAAAAAAAAAAAGATAAATCCACTGTTTTCTGCCTTAACGTTCAGAGGGAAAACGGTGTGTCGTGGTCTCGCTTGTCCAGCTGTACCCTTCAGTCATTGGCTTAAGTCTACGTCAATCAATGCTTCCTGGCCACACTATTGGTCCAAATGGCCACATGCCCCGCCCTTGGCTCTCCATTCACGTAAGTAAACAAAATACAGCGACTCGCTGCCTTTTTTGTAATCAATATGACCAGTAAATATTTAACAATGTGGCTGTTTTAACGAAATTTAACCTTTAACAAATGTAATTCTATTTCATGCATTTAAAGAGTTTATCATATGTGTAATAAACAATGACAGTAGAACAACATTTAATATGATTGTGAGCTCTTGTGTGTGCATTCTAATAAAGGGTGAGGAAAGCTACTATTTCAAAGTCATTCAATAATCCTACATTTACACACATTCATTAACAAAAGTAGATATTAAGTGTTGAAAGTGCTCATTTGAAGCTTTAAATGAGGAATTCACAATGTAAAAGTGGCTGACATTTGACGTTTAGGTTTGCTTCAAAATGCTTGTGATTAAAAGACTGGCCTACTCAGTAAATTGGAAAATAAAGAATATGGTGATTACTTAAACATTTGGAGAAATCAGATCAAGGAAAAACAACAGCAGAACTCAGGGCTATGTTTCCACATGAACAATGCCAAGGGAACTCAAAGGATTGTGGCTGAACAACTGTGTAACCATCAGAAAACCACGTATCAGTGAGGCTAACCAGAGATAAAGACTTCACTTTGCTAGGTAGCATAAAGATTGGACTCTAGTGCAATGGAAGAAGGTCATGTGGTCTGATGAGAGTCATCCTGTGATGGAAGCCTCAGTATAAGAATAGAGACAGATGAAGTGATGCAGCCATCATGCCTAATGCCTTCTGTAAAAGCTTGTGGGGTAGTCTAGGATCTAGGGTTGTTGCAGGTGATCAGGTCTAGGTTCAGCAACATTATGTGTCCAAATAATGAGGTCAGTTGACTACCCGAAAATACTGAATCACCAGGTAATTCCATCAATGAATTATTCTTCCCTGATGGCACAAGCATATTCAGAGATGGCAATACCAGGATTCATTGGGCTTAAATTGTAAAAGAGTGGTTCAGGAAGCATGAGACATCATTTTCACACATGTATTGGCCTCCACGGAGTCCAGACCTGAACCCAATTGAGAATCTTTGGGATGTGCTGGAGAAGGATTTGCACATTTGTCAGATCTTTGTGAAAAATGTATGCAACACCAGATAAAAATAAATCTTGTGACATTGCAAAATCATATCGAAACAATGTCACAGAGGATGTGTGCTGTAGTCAAGACCCACTCAAAAATATTAGTCTGTGACCCTTATTTTGGTGGCAACTTTCCCTTTGGCTAGGCATAGTATCTCCCGTTTAGACATAGTATAACCTCTGCATGCAGCTTAATATTAAAAAAGTTTTATTTGGAAAACCCTCAGGCTTTTTTAGGCTGCTTTCAAACAATGTGGAGGATTTTAAATCCTTTTTAAAGAGCACTATTCATCTTAACAGGTAAAGGCTGTGCTTGATTTAATGCAGCATTTTTTTGCAGGGCCCCCTTTTCATTGACAAAAATAATGTCAAGCCCCCACGATACCAGTGCCACATGTACCCCAAAGCTTAAAAAGAAGCATATGAAAAAATGTGTCACGAAATAGTTTTTCTTTATTGGCTGCTGCCTCGTAATTACAGTGAAAACCATGTTAGTGGCAGAAGGAATGATTAAATCACCTGCTATAGTGTGAGATTTTTTAGACCAGGAAACTGCAAACTACTTCAGGTGAGCTAAGCTTTCAGTAAGACAGATGCTGCTTTAGTTAAAACAACTTTGCAACATACAGTGAGGAAAATAAGTATTGAACACCCTGCTATTTTGCAAGCTCTCCTACTTAGAAATCTTCGAGGGGTCTGAAATTTTCATCATAGGTGCATGTTTACTGTGAGAGACTAAATCAAAAAAACAAAATCCTGAAATCACAATGTATGATTTTGTAAAAATTTCTTTGTATGATGCAAATAAGTGTTTGAACACCTGTCTATCAGCTAGAATTCTGACCCTAAAAGACACCAGAGACTAAATTGTAGACCTTCACAAGGCTGGAAAGGGCTACGGGGCATTTGCCAAGTAGCTTGGTGAAAAAAGATCCACTGTTGGAGCAATCCTCAGAAAATGGAAGAAGCTAAACATGACTTTCAATCTCCCTCGGACTGGGGCTCCATGCAAGATCTCACCTCGTGGGGTGTCAATGATCCTAAGAAAGGTGAGGAAA
>JBAMHW010000005.1:7455052-7466331 GCA_037177495.1 Rhadinocentrus ornatus
CAGGATGATGAGTCCCCAAGTAGCGTTATTACTTCTTTGGCTTCATACTGTCAGATGCTGATATTTTAAGACATACAGCACGTTGTGGTCTGTCTTCATTACTCACCATTGACCATAACCATTACTTGACCATTACCTGGTCAGGCCTAGGGAAGCAAGATATGCCTCATTATATTTTCTTCTCTTGTTTGTTTTGGTACTTGAAATCTCTGTTCTTGATTTGTCATTGTTTTCCCATTGTTACTTTTACAAATTTGTCCATGTTTTCCTAGCAGTGTAAAACTATATGTTTTATTTAGCCTTGCTGTGCCCCTCCTGTTATGGCTCCGCCCCCCAGTCTGGGAAATACTGCATTAAGCAATACATGATAGGCTGCACTACTGTTAAATCACAGATGGGGGCGACTGTAGCACACTGTGGAGGCAGTATAGGGCTTCCATTAAGTAAACTAGGGATCAAAGTGGAGAAAAACTATAATTCAGATCCAGCCTCCATCTCTTTATTATCTGCTGAAAAGCAGCCCATTTAGGAGTACTTTAATTAGTTACAGTAGTTTAGCCCAGCAGAGGCGCTAAAGTAGCAGTAATATCATTTGATGAAAGTGCAAAGTTCATCATTTCTATTCATCTTTTACACTAAAAAATATTTCTAATGCATCTTCCATTACACCACTGCTTGGGCTGTAATAGTCACAGAAACTCCCCTTCATTGTAGATCCTGCTTGCTGCATGTTACATTATTTTTCAGCTGGATTCAAGATGCATGGATGTGCATGTGTTGAGAAGGAAATGGGGACATTAAATTCAAGAGCACCAGATGTTCCCCTGAGTGTCAACTTAAATTTAAATTTAAGTGTGTGTGTGTATGTGCATCTGCAGCTGATTTATCTTTAGTGTTTTGTGACATCTGTCCTTGGAAACAAACAAAGGCTTATAGAAACTTTATGTTTCTTTGTGTTTAACAGATGCGCGCATGTGAGCTGTAGCTTAAAGGCGGCTAGTTTGATATGTTCTGTGAAGTCTGACTGGCATTCATGTAGTTCTCTTTTTTTTTTTTTTTTTTAAATAAGCTGCTTTTACCAGTTGTTGAGGGTAAATTTTTGTAATCATTTAACACTTTAGAATTATTTTCCACCTTGTGTTTTCATAAATGATCACTTACTATTAAGCTCAGAGGAGGAACAAAAGAATTCTGTAAATTTTGAAGAGACCGCCATTTTTATAGTGGTGAAGCCTCATATTAACTTTAAATTAACAGGTTTTTACACAGAGCAAGGACTTTTTCTTATGGCACATTTACTGACAGCTTATGGGAAAATTATGTTTTAATGAGTGAAAGTAAAAGGAGGAGTTTCCTTCTGTGTGACCAATGTTTTAAGACAGATTTGATAACATCTTCAATGTAAATTCTCAGTGATAAAAAGAAGATGAGGAATTCTCCTTTAACACCCTTTTCCTTCTCTATGCCGCTACCCCCCCCCTTTTTTTTTCATTTCCCTCAGTCCCCTCTGTTATAAATTTTACTCTTCTACTTTGCTGTTGAATCATAAATTGTAAGTTCCCTTCCTCTACCCCTCTCTTGCTTGCTAACCTTGTTTCTTATTACACAACAGCCCAGACTTTATGTCAGAGTGCAGTCATGTTTCATATATGTGCAAATATCTTCTAGCCCAGGCTTTCCTGTGGCTCTCGGTCCCCTTCCCGTGGCTGCACTGGTAAGTTTGTCCAACACAGCTCACACAAAGACATACATTCGCTTTAGTATAAACACGGTGGACTCAGACGGCACACCCCATCTTGAAGGAGGAAGTGGCACATTAACACACTCACATGCACTCAAAGGTATAATATTGCCTTCTTCATTTTCTGCAGAAATTTAATTTCCTGCACGCACAGGTGCTTATTGTCAGAGGATCTGTTTTTCCTTGCCACTGAGGTGCTGTTAAGTTGCAGCCTGCAATAAGCAACAAAGTGATAGGTTCAAAGAAGATCCAGCTGTTTCACAGTTCATGCAGACATTTCCCTTCCAATCTAAGTATTACCCTACTGTATTTTGTGAATCTGCATATCCAAACATGCTTATTTACTCCAATAAAAGAAGAGGTAAGACAGATTAGTTTAGAACAAACATTTAGCTATTCAATGTTACTGTAATTTGGGAGCTTATTTGCAGATATTACTTATTTGAGCATTTGAATATCACATAGAAGTTAAAAAAGTTGTAATTACTGAAACAAAAATGAGCTTATCTGCATTGATAAACATGAAACTAAACTTGTTTTGTATTTATCCACATGGGAAATTAAATTAAATTATATTAAATTCTTATCTTTTTATTTGTCCCCAATTTTTATTTGAAAAAACAAAACAATAATAATAAAATAAATAATACATAATTAAGTAGACACAAGATCAACACACAATACAGCAAACGCCATTTACAGATAAAACACATGCATAATTTATAAAGTGCTTGGATTCTAAAGTTCATGTTTTGGATTTGTGTGTTTAACATTGAGAAGCTTGACATCCGTAAGGACAAAAGCTGTCTTCACACTTTCTGTCCTGCAACCAGCACCGAAGCCTGTATCCTGAAACGAGCCATTCAAAGTCAGAAAAGGGAAAATGGGAGGAGGGGGCTCCTATGAAATATTGTGAGCCCATCTCACCGTTTGCTGATCACATAAAGTGGTAAGAGTTCAAACAGGTTGCTTAATTGCTTTTGAGGCAGACTTTAACCATGTTCAGGTGGTTTCTGCTCTGCAGAATGATAAAGTGGACGCAGCAATTTTCCCAAATGATTTCAACTTCCTAAGTAGGTACTGTCTCTGATGATATTTCTTTAGGATTTCCTCAGTGTAGCAGCAGTAATCAGGATGTATAGAAAAGGTTATGTTACCACTAATCAAAGAACCAGTGGGTGTCCTCCTAAAATGATGCCATAGAATGTCCAGAAAATTAATATTATCATTTATCATTTAAAACCTGATTTTACCCCTAACAGAATGAATGACACAACCTCAATTCCCATAGTTTCAAGAAAGAAAATCTTGTCTTTTTCCAATGACACAGATTAAACTTGGCAACAGAACATAAAAAATAGAAAACAGAGATGAATTACTTAATCTCTGACAGAGCCCAGCATGTTTGGTGTGAACCAGGCCAGAACTTCCACAGAGAATTTAACGTCATGACTAGTGGAGCTTAGAGGTCATCAAATGAAGATGGTATCAGAAATGCCTGCAGACAGAATAAAATGCTGGCTGATGAGATGACTCCTTGCATCCAGAAGCTCAACAGAAGAAGAATATTTAATCATGATAGGGATTATAGACAGTCACGAGACATGATAGATAGTTCTAAGGCACACTGCCAAAATCATGCAAGAGAGTTTTAAAAAAAAGTGGAAATTATCACCTACTTTGCATTTTGTTAGTAGACCGTTTACCCGCCTGTGTTGGATTTCATTTAAGTGATATATTACAGGAGTGTATTAAAGTCTGAATTATACTGTAAATCAACAAATGCTGCCTCGACAAAATTTAAATAAAATATCACAAAACCATGAAAATGTGGCCCTTTTCCTGTCTATGACATGTGATGCTATCTTAGGAAGTAACAAGTTCTTTTTCAGGCTGCTGTTGGTATTTTGGGCTATTTAAAGAAACTGAGGGAAGAAGACAGTTTATATGTGTGTGTGTGCACACACACGTCTATGTCATATGTTATGGGCGTGTTTCCGTTGCTCGAGGACTTATCCCAAAGATAATGTGGAATTCATGAAAGGAATGTCACACAGGGGTTCCTTCCTGTCACCTGACTCCATCACTTCCTGTGTGGAGTTTCCTGTGTCTGGATTTCGATGGAGAAGGGTGAACCCGATGAAAGCGATAAGAGGAGACGATTTTATTGCAGAATAACGGAACGATTACTCCAACCAACTTCTCAAAATTAAGAAAATTTCAGATGTAAAAAAAAAAACGGCCACACCTTAGAAAGATGCACGGAGGGACCCCTTGCCAAGGAGGAAAGGGGTCACATAAAATGGAATAAACAAAAATAAATCTTGGCTTGTAAAAGTGAAAAGAGACAGATACATAAGAAAAATAAAAGAGCCAATAACAAGGAAGAAAAGAGGGGAGGCAAGAAGGTGATGGCAGGATCCATATGGGGCCCCTTGGTTTTTGGGCAGCAAGGGGGAGACATGCCAGGTAATGGCTTCCAGATCCACATACACTCTTAATTCGATTTGGAAATCTGACAGGACAAGGAGAGTGAGTGCATGCGGACATGTGTGCACGTACCTGGGGCAGTTTCTTTTGCAGGCTCAAGAGATCTGGCTTCCTCTGCCCATTGGGAGTGCAGCAGATTAGACCCAATGTGCACTGGGGTTAATGTATGCTTTCAATCACAGCTTCAGTGGGGAGAAATCAGATCCCTGCAGTCTAAAGTGGGCCTTAAGTTCCTTACATAAACACACACACACAGACATAGGAAAACAAAAATTAGAAGAGAAAATCAATGTCCTATGTCATGAAACAATAAACACAGCTTTGCATAACAGCTTAAAAATGGGTTAACAGAGCATGTCATACTCTCAAACACATATGATTTTAGGTCCTGGAAGGCAGGTTTCTGATGTTTAAAAAGCATAGCTAGATGTTCCCCAGTTTGAATGCTGGAAAAAAGTAAATCTTGAGTGAATATAATGACAGAAGGAGATGAATATCATATTTTTCTGCAAGAAAAGAAAGAATTTCTTTTTATTTTTTGGGCTTTTTTTTACACTGAGACATTTAGAGTGAACCGCGTCCTCTCCTCCCCCATGTGATTCAGTCAAAAGACTTTTCTGTCAGAGGTGGCACTAAAAAAAATGAAAGACAGTCCATATCCTGTACACCTGACTGATTCCTGCTTTTGTCTGAACAGGCTAAGAGGGCAGCAACAATGTCAAGAAAGGTGAAGAGATGAAAACAAAGAAATGGAAGGAGGCAAAGAGAAAAGGGAATGTGAGACAGTGGAGCAAAGAGTAAGACAGGATGAGCTAATTAAACAGGACGGATGGATGTTGAGGAGTGGGAGGAAAGTGAGAGGGCAAGATGACTTAATCAGGCTACACTGCCTGGTCAAGATTACGCCACCCTCAGCTTACAACAGGCTATTTCCCGGTGAGGTAAATCCCCCAGCATTCCCCCCCATGTGTGCTGTCATAGCCCTCCCACTCCTGCAGCTAGCACTTGTGTGTGTGTCACCACTTTTCTCCAACATTCCTGTGCAAAGCAGAGAGACGGAGCGCTTGGCTGCAAAGAGACAGAGCTGCAAACCCGAATTAGAACTCTGTTTGGAGGAAAAGATCCTTTATCTAATGATTTCCCTTAAAGTTTCTTTTTAATTTGGGAAATCTGCATGAAAGACATTTTGGAGGTCTAGCATTTTAACAAGGGATTCCTACAAGAGCATCCTCTTGTATCCATTAGTTTCCTCCTGTCCTTTTATCCATCTCTTTCCCTGGAGGAAGATTCCAAGTTTGCAGAATCACAGAGTTTGGGAAATACATTTGTGAACCAGCACAAAAAGTACAGAGCGAAGCAAGCATTTGAAAGGGTAAGTTAACCTTGAAAAAGAAGATTTTCTTCGTTAAAAAAAGGATGCAGAAGAATGCAATTAAACTCCTTTTGTGTAATAGAAAAGAAGATATCTTTCTGCATGTTTGTTTTGGTTGTGTTTTGCAACATAAACTGGAAACTGGAAGGCTCCATTGACAGTAATTCATGTTCTCAAACTTTTACCATACTCTGCAAACTGATATAGCTATATGGTAATGGTGCATACATTAGAATGTGCTGTGCAATCTTTCCTTAATGTAACGTCCCAAAGGAGTTTTTGTCCATTGCTGACCCCTGCTAGATCTCAGATGTGTGTTACAGAGAGAGATGAAGAATGGTAAAGCTACAAGTACAAATCAGCTAGATCAGCCACGGCACATTTAGCTTGAAGAGAAGATGTGAAAGGGATGAAGACAAAAGATATGTGGAGTTTCATCCTCTCTGGTTCTATCATCAGATGTCAAAAACAATTGTGGGAAAGAAGGCTGATCACACAGAGACATGCACATATGCTATATACAGATATATCCCATGGGTGTGTTTGAATAAAAGATGTTGCATATGTGTTTGCAATGAAAACTAACTTATTCACACGTGTGAAAGTCAACCATGCAGAGCCACACACATGCACTAAGAAGAAGGAGGTCTTTGTGTCATTGTACTTGCTGGTTTAGTTTGTTTTTGGCTCAGAATACAGTCTGATCCCAGTTCTCACACACCTATACACATATACTTAAAATGTGTTGGAAAAAATTACACACAAACAAAGCACATGCATGTTAAGTGGTAGTAATATGTCAACCAGTTCTAATACGGTATAATACACGTGTAAATACAGTACATGAACAGGTTAAACTCCAGGATGTGGTATCAGCTATTACTGAGATGCTGTAAATTGCTGTCTTTGTTTCAGAAAACGTTCATACAGTCTTTTTATGGTACTTGGAGGACATTCAGATCCACAAATTTACAGCAGACTGTTTTCTGTGGCAATAAGTCAGTGCACCATGAAATGCTGGTTTGATGTTCAAGTAAAGAGGCATAGTTGCTCTGAAAGATGGGTAGGGCGATTCATTAATCCCTCCTTATTGACTGAATAATGTCCAGAATTACATCTGTGTACTGCATGTGTGTATTAAAAAATATAAAAAAGACAGGAATTCTGAGCTAAAACTCAGCCCAAAATCAATGCTTTTGCGTTGTTAGCGTACGTCAGATGTGCAACACAAGAAATTAAACGTGAAAGCCCTTTATTTTATACAAAATGTTTCAACATTACAGTAGCAGTAGCTGGATGTTAGCTCCATTATATTAAAAAATCCTGAGTCGTGGCAGTGTACCTGAGTTTAAATGCAAAGGTTCAGGACTTTTAAACAGCTAAACAGAACTTATTCATAATTAAATTATTTATATCTGTGATTTGTATGTACTTTTGAAAAAATCTTTTGTATACCAAATCTCATTTTACCCATTACTACAGAAAAAACTGTTGTGGGAAATAGTGAACAAAGAAGGGACTTTGGACATTGTTCAATAAAATGTTTCCATCTGGATATAACTCATCTAGAAAAAATAAAATAAAGCTTAAATCCCCCCACTGATTCAAACGTATAACACTGCACTAACTAATGTTAACGTAGTTATGTATTAAGGTTGAGTCCTTCACCTGTTGCTTTAGTTTTATAGCCCACAAATGTACTGCTTGCCTTACTCCTTTGACTAGCGAATTAGCAGTCAAGAAGTCAAGAGTTTTCTCTCAGAAAATTCAAAACAGAGAAAATAGTTGGACTGAATATCAGCTCCATTTGCCAGAAGCTTGAAACAGTTAAAAGCAGTAAAATACTGCACGCACAAGACTAAATATTCAAATTAAAATTGATTATATAAGATTAATTATTGTTTAGATAACTCAAATTCTTTCATTTGACTTCAATGTTTTATTAGTACACCACACTTAACGTTCAACATAAAATTTGAACATACAACAGATGACCAGGTAAAATCTATAAAGCAGTGTGTGAATTATTTTATGTGTCATGTTGGTGTTCATATGATTCTTTGCAGAATCTGGCTCCTATAAAGATGGCTGACAAGGTGCAGCTAGAACTCAACAACCTGCAAACACCCGGTGAGACACATGCACACAAACACATTAATCTTCTATTGGATCCTGTCCAGACCCCCCACCAACTCCCCATGTCCCTCTCCCACTTAAGAATATTACTCGCATCAGATTCCAGTGGCATTCCAGTCATTCCCTTACAATTATCCAGTCTCACAGTGCTCTTTATCAGTGATTCCCAACCCTGGTCCTCAAGGACCACTATCCTGCAGGTCTTAGATGTCTCCCTGCTACAACACACCTGATTCAAATTAAATGGTTCTCTGACAAGCTCTGCACACGTCTGCTAATGAGCCATGAATTATATAAATGTATATTTATATCCAATTTAGCAACTGATTACTGGGAAAATTTTATAACTGGGAATAGAAATATTTTCTGCATATAAACTAGTTAGTTTAAGCAGCTGATAATCCAAAACTTTCTTTTTTCTCATAAGCTACTTCTCTCACAACTGCCTGCCACTCTATATTGTTTTGCTAATTCTTTTTATGCATTTAAAGAATACCTTATTTACTTATGTAATCATTCCTGTTTTGTATCCTCCATTCATTTCCAGTTGAAAATTTATGCACCCCATCTTCACCAGCCACTGCTCGAAACGAATGCAGCATCATGCCACTCACACCCTCGCCCTCGCCGGTAACTGTGCACACAACCCCTCACCACAGGCACTCCTACACACCCTTATCCGGTTTCTTCTTACTTTTCTTCATATAAAGCTCTTAATTAGACCTTTAGAAATTCATATGCTCCTTACTGTTATTAGTGGTTTACAGTAAGACACAGTTTAAATAGAAACTCGGTTTAAAACAAGTGCCTACAAAGGATTGCAGTCTAAATAAAAGCTAACAAGTTGGAACTTATTGTTGTTGTTACTGAGGGAGGAAAGGAGAACAAGTCAAAGAACAGTTTTATAGAAGTAAAGCAGTCTTGTTGCTTGTTTTCTCTCATACAATCTAATAAGCGTAGAAATGTTCAAAACTAGACAAAGAAGAGCTTCAGAAGATAATTTGTTAGAACGTTTTTGTTTCTACAAACTTGCTAACTGTACCTTGTGCTAATTGTTAGCATGCTAATATGCTTCCAATAATCTGATGTCAAGATATGATGCTTAACAAGTGTGTTTCCATGTTTATCTTCATTAATTAAGCTAGTTAGCATGCTAATTTAAAATTAAATTAAGAGAATTGGGAAACTTCAGGGAAAATTAATATGTTTCAGTAGTTTGTTTTTATTTCTTCATCTTCATCTTTTTTTTAAATTATTAACTGTCTATCATTTTGTCCCAGAGGCCAATGGTTATCTTTATGTCTTACAGCTACTTCAAGAAACCTCTTACACTGAACACACTGTTTCCTCACTGTGTTGTGTAGAGAGCGTGAAGAATTATCCACTATGTTCGACAGCATGTGCCGCTTTGCCCTCTGGACAATCTGCTCCAGGAGCTCCAGATAACCCATGTGCAGATCTTTTCCTTTACCATTACACGTCCATGTTGAAAAGCACTGTATGACCTCCTCCTTTTAGCTTTGTCTCAATCTGCTTGTACAGTTTAAAAGCAGCGTATAGATACATTAGAGTCTGGGATATGTTCCTGCAGCAATGTCTTGGTGAAACATATAAAACCGCCTTCTCTATGTTCCTTCTGTGTCCTTGTTACTCTTCAAGCTCGTCTATTTTGTCATCAAGCAACTTGTGCCAATAGATGAGATTAAATAGAACAGAGATAGGCAGGCGTGTCCACTTTTTGCTATTAAACCCAAATTTCTTTCCCTTTTGCAGAGGTTTGAGGTCAGACCCAGGATGGCCTGTCCGTTTTTGGTTGTCGTAGCTATAGATTTTGGGACAACCTCCAGTGGCTATGCTTTCAGCTTCACACAGGACTCGGAAGCTATACACATGATGAAGTAAGGGTATGCTTCATGTGTTTTCTTCCATTTATTCAGTGAGTTTCTGTCCTTGACTGCCTTGTCTTGCTCCAATTCTTTCCAGACGCTGGGAGGGCGGGGACCCCGGAGTGGCCAACCAGAAGAGCCCAACTTGCCTGCTGCTGACTCCTGAGTTGCAGTTTCATAGTTTTGGATTTGCAGCCCGAGACTTCTACCATGACTTAGATCCAGAGGAGGCCCGGCACTGGCTTTACTTTGATAAATTCAAAATGAAGATCCATAGCACAACTGTAAGAGACATGTTTCAAGAATGTTCCACCTGTAGCTCTACTGACAAGCAATATTAGAAGTAAATTATTTTTAGAAGTAATGCTTTATGCAGTTTTACTGTGTAGTGAAATACTTCAAGCAGGTGATGTGGAAAAATAGTTAAGAGGTAAAAAGAGCTCTGGACACCATCTTGATGAATAATAATAAATAAAAAAAAACGGTTTATTACAAAAAGTGACATCTTAAACAGATATGTACATCTATGAGGTCTTTGGCCAATTTCGAGAATCCCACCGAACATTTGTACCAGTGGCTAAATCCATGTAATGCTCACATAAATATACCCTTATGCCTAAATTTGCTCTTATATCTAAATGTGATTATACTACCTACATTATGCTAATAATTTGACACTACAACTGTTAATTAGAGTTTAAAGTTTCAGCAGTTGCGGCTTTGTCTGCTGCAGGACCTCACCATGGAGACCGAGCTGGAGGCAGTTAATGGTCGGAGGGTCAGGGCCATTGAGGTGTTTGCACATGCCCTTCGCTTCTTTAGAGAACATGCTTTAAAGGTAATGCCTTAATTGCATAGTACCTCCCAAGACCCTTTAAATATGTTGCCATCCTGTTACTAGGTTGTATTCTTTTACGTTTAACCTAAAGAGCGGTGACATTTGGATTCCCGTTTAGGAGGTAAAGGACCAGTCATCATCAGTCTTGGAGGGAGAAGAGATCAGATGGGTGATTACTGTTCCTGCTGTTTGGCGACAACCAGCCAAACAGTTTATGAGAGAAGCAGCATACCTGGTAGGAAATGTACATCTACCAATACATTTACACATACATCCAGACTCAGAAAGATGTTTGTAATGTAAAAAAAATAATTGCAGATTTGTGGGGGCTTTCAGGTTAACCTAAACTATTCCTCAAATTAAAAGAAAATGTTGCCTTAGAGTGGGAGGGTTTCCCTCCACTATCTCTCTGAAACCAATTATCCATTTAAAAACATTCTGCAGTTATCCACTGTCCTGGGAAAACAGGCCTTTTATGTATGACTTTCAATGTGACTAATTTAATTATGTTAAAAAGTTTTAAGCAAATCTAGAGTCTGATAGCAAAATACTGACATAGGCTTATTTACTGTTGTGTTACATTACCATTTTGACCGTGCTTTTCAGTGGTTTGAGATCAGAACATATCAATTGTTGGAGTTTTGCCAGAGGAATCTGTGTGTGTTCTTACTAAAGACAACATTTCAGCTGTTCAACAGTCTGTGGTTTTCATCATCTGGTTCTCTTCTTGATGATGCTTCTGTTATGACCACTAAATGTCTAGGGACGAATGTGGTCCGTAACAAATCGGGCCGGAGAAATATAAATGGTATATTA
>JBAMHW010000005.1:7466431-7477314 GCA_037177495.1 Rhadinocentrus ornatus
CAGAAGGCGAGGGCGGAGTCGAGGAGGAGCTCCTGCCAGCAATCATCCGAATGGAACCAGCCACAGCTGTTTCCAATCATGTCCAGCCGGTCAGGCCAAGGGCCGTAACAGCTTCATATACTGACAACAGATACATATTTGAACTGCAGTCAAGTCAGTCAAGCATACACTCTGTGTCCTTAAAGTCATACTGTTGTTAAGTTGTGCAGAACAAGGTCTGGTATTGTGCTGCTGAAATGCCCACGTACCTCCCTGTTAAAGACGTTGACCTGATGATTCCTCCTGAATTTCAGTGTAAAAGCTGCATAAATAGCACCTTAGTATACATGGAAGTCATTCATACTATGAACACTAACACACTGCCGTACCATCACAGACACTGACTTTTGAACCTTTCACTGATAAGAGTCTGGATGGTCTTTTTCATCTTTGCCATGTGGAGCCAGACATTCTTTCTTTATTCCCAAGCAGCTGAAACATAGACTTGTGTCCACAGAACGTGTTTAGTGTACATCTGAGAGGGGTTTGTGTCCAGAGAAGTAAACAACATTTTTGTACATAGTTGTAAAGTTTTCTTCTCATAGACTTATAGATGTTGAAAGGGTCAATGTTAGTGGTTATTTTATTTTATGATAACTAATTTATGATAACTGATTTATGATAATTGATGATTCTATGACTGAGTTTTATATGTTTTGGCACAAAGTTTTGAACCACGGCCCATCCATGCTCAAAAAAACTAGAAAGGGATGCTGCTTTTATACCCAATTCTGACACCCTTACCAATTAAACTGCTAAATATATATTTCCTTCAGAACTGTATACTTGTTTATTTTAAAACTTTTGTCTTAAAATTTGTTTATATTTCCTAAACACGTTCAACTTGGTCATTGAAGACTTGAAATTATTTGTCTTTTAATAAAGGTTAAAATGAATTCAAACATTTAGGATTTTGTTGCATTTGAGACAACTTTGCCAGAATTTCTGAATCACTACAAAGCCTGTACATGTGAGGGTGTGAAAGGGGATGAACAACACAGTGATGGAAAGAAAGGCCGTGTATAAAGCATGAGATAAAGACTGATTAATTTTCCCACGGAGGATCACTTACATTACACACAAACACAGAGAGACACTTACAGAGAGACACACAAATCATAATGCTGCACTTTTGCCTCTTTTCTGTGTGTATACCTTCCCATCAAAACACACACCCCTTCAGTGTGGACTGTACATGTTACAATGACTTGTAGGAAGCGCTTGTGCATGCACAGGAAAGCATCAATGGGACTGGATCAACCTGTTTATGTGCTTGTTTCTAAGACTACATGACTACAAATCATCCTTTCTCCTTTGACCTCCACAAACAAACACACTCAGTGTACACACACACAGAATAAGTTCATTATTACCTGTCATTCGCCACTCACTCAGCGAGGTAAATGCATGAATAGTCAGATGCAGACACACTTTTACATGCACGTTGATAACATGTGCACACACACTCCGTGCTGGCTCCTGGCTTGAGGCCGCCGGGGCGTGTGTTCTTCCTGCTGGTGATGATGTCATTAAGAGCGAACAATAAGAGAGACCGGCGTACAAACACAGGAAGTCGACACCAGACCCCCGCCCTGCACACACACACACACTCAACTTTACTCCCTATACAACAAGACTAATAGACTCTTTCTAGTCTTTCATCCCAACAGAGAATCATTAACTTGTGTCAGCTTCAGCTCTCATCCCCATCTTTCACCCTGTGTTTATGTCTCTCCATGTGTTTACACTGCACAGCTGTCCATCAGCAAAACTGTGTGTGTTACTTCTCTTCGTTTTAGTCAACCTCCACAATTTGCCCCGCCCTCCATCCAAATTTCATCTTGAAGTGTATAATGTCACTTTGTTTGGCTGATTTTTCACAGTACAATGGAGAATTGGGGTCATTGGGGGGGGACATCAGTATGGGAAGATTTTTTTTTAACTCACCTTTGCAAGAATAAACTCAAAATGTTGACAGTAGACCACCATCTACTGAAAAAATTAAGTCTAAAATCCATAGAAGAATCCATATCCCATAGCAAGAGAGGCCCTTTTTCTTTCCTAATGATTGCACAGCTGTCTCAGCTCCACATTTTCAAGATCAAACAACTTGATCAATTGCCTTGTTGTATCTTGTAATACATAATATCTTCCCTCCACTACATACAAGTGGAAGTATTGGTCTGTTGCATCTGTTCACTAGCAGCTAATTATTTGCTAGGAATGCAGCCACATCTTCCAAGTTTATGCAGTTTCTCCTTCTGAACAACCATAATTTTCACCACAGTCTTTTTAAAGCACTAATATTTGTTACCACCATGTGTTTATGAAGAATACAAATCCTTTTTTTCTTCATGTGCACTGATTTACCAATTTTTCTCCAAACTACACTTGTCCTTTCAGTCAACACTGTGGGTAAAATCCGTATCTCTTCCTGTTGTGTTCTTCAGGCTGGTTTAGTGTCTCCTGACTGTCCTGAGCAGCTCCTCATTGCCCTTGAACCAGAGGCCGCATCCATTTACTGTCGGAAGCTCCGCCTCCACCAGGTGATAGACCTAAGCATGCAGCCAATCACAAACGGCCTGGATCTGGACGTCTCACGGCCCTTCGACTCCAGCTTCAGACAAGGTAGAGAAAGCACAGAGTGTGTGTGCTTGCGACTTATTAGCATAAGCATAAAACCACACTGTGTTCCTGGAAATGTTTTTTTTTTGGTTCACATGGGGTTTGTGGGTTTTGAAAAAGATGAATCCATGTGTATCTGAGAGAAACAAAAAGGGTAAAGATCTGACCTCAGATACTGCTCATGTTTCTTTCTCTTAGATGACTTTGCATGTGTGTAAACATGGGTTGTACACAGTAACAGGACTCTGAGCGGGCCATATGTTTCATGTAACGCAGACCGAGAAGCGGGAGAGATGGAAACATGAGCAGAGAGAGAAAAAGGAGGAAAGCTGTTTTAAAACAGACCACATAATTCCCATGAAGAGGAAGTATTCTGGTTTTCAAGGCAACATTTAGCTTGTTAATTAACATTACACTGTGTCTGAAACTCTGCGCCAAAGTCTTGTGTTCAGTCAGGTTTGGATTTTGTGGGAGGATGAGTTTACACAGTGCTCGTAGTTGGAGCATTTCAGTCACATGAAGCTCCCCTACATGTTTCCTCAGTATAGGGGTGCTGAAGTTAAAAAGATAAAGTTAGATTATATCTTGCCCTGAAGTAAAAGTACAATTCTCTGTACTTAACTATTTGATGAGAAGTTATCTGCAAACAATAAAGGGTTGCAAGCTTGAGTTTCTTGCTGCAGGCAGCTGAATATCAACACTTTGACCTATTTGGATTTACCGCATGGCTGATTCAGCAAAGAAACCCAAGAGGACATTATCAGAGGAAGCAAGGAAAAGAAAGAGAGAAAGTGACAGAGCAAAAAAATAAATAAATTAAAAAAAAGACAAGGGTCGACATCAGACTGACTGTACTCCTGGAACACGGATGCTCAATTAGCCGTCGTTTGGAGGCGTCAAAATAGTAATATCTGCCAAAGTTCAGTAGTGTTGCTTTAAGCGGGGAAAGCACAAAATAAAATCATTTGAGAAGTTTTTATTGTAAATTATGGAATTTGTTCTTATTTTACTCAATTTATATTTCTGTTGGTACCAGATGTCCTGTAGGCGGGACATGACAAATAAACGGATTTATTAAGTCTCCCTTCCAAGTACCTACACGTTAAACACCATTGGAAAACTAAGATTCCTGAGATTTAAGTGATCTATACTATTCTAGGGTATATTTATAACTGGAGTTTCAGTAAACATTTATTTCACACCAGCTGCAAATGTAGTTTATCTATGAAGCCATGCTTTACTCCATTAGCAGATGATACTGCAACAAAACTTTTCATCAACAAGGGTCCAGTGAAGGTTTTCCAGTTGGTCCACAACAAGTATTATATCTATAAAAACTCACTAGATGACAATTTAAGGATTTTAAGGGGTTAAAAATATTTTCGTAATGTGTGTCTTAAACATTTTAACGCAGATATGCATTGCTTCAGGCTTGTTAGCATCAGGTCATAATGGGCTAAATGGGAATGCAAAATCTGAAAAATTCCTTCCACATCCAACAACTGAATGCCCCTTTAGGAACTTACTGAAGAGCAGAAAGTGGGGTTTTTTTCACGCTCACATGACTGCAGAAAAGCTTAATTCAAATGACGCAGACATCACTTTTCAAGAAGAAATTCCCCCCTAAAAAGCAGCAAAGAACAAAAGTGATTTGAAGTTGGGAAAAAGAGGCTGATGCATAATTCAGAGAGTGAACATGCTGTCCAAAATCCCTAGCAAAGACCCACTTATACATATGCAGTCAGTAAGATACACACAAAGAACATTCACTCACTCTAAACACAGGATATTGTAATTGGAAAAAGGTGCAGTGAGACCATGAGCTCACCCCCTCCTGGCCTGTCACTCTCCCTCTCCTTTCTTTTCTTTGTATTTTCTCCCCATCTCTTTCTTTCTTTTGCAACGTCGATCCAGTTCCAAGGACTGTGCAGATGCACACAGCCCCACACAAACAGACTTATTTACACACACTTGGCATCTTAGCCATATTTTTTTCTATCTTTAGCTTTTCTTCCACCTCATTTCGTCCACAAAGATAGCATTGGGGAGTCATTAACACACACACACACATTTTTTTCTGCTGTTTTATTTAAATGGTTTCCAGACTTGAGTTCCACTCATCAACCTGAACAAACACCCACATAAAATCAAGTCTTACATGATTGTGGTGGTCTTTATTCAGCTTCATTTACCATGCATATGTACACAGTTGCTATCACACGCATTACCTCCTGCGTCATCCAGGGCCCTAAAACAACTCCAAGAGCTCACTACGTTCAAGACGGTGTTGCTCAATAGGTCTCCAATCTTTACAAACCAAACAGACTTTCCTTTCCTTTGTTCTAATTTTTACTACAAATCTCACATTACCCTTCTCTCTATTTTACATTTTCTATGGTGTGCAGCACTCGTACAAGTAAAAGCCACTTTTACCTGAGCTTTACTCAAAACTGTCAAACCAGGACCACAGCCCCATCAGTCTCACCATAGAAAGTTTGTTATCAAAACCAGACGCAAAGTGTATTTTCTTTATTCCAGTCACATTCCTTAGTTTCTTTAACATAAAAATAGCTTTTAAAGCCATTATGTCTAATTTCATAGGTTATGTCTCATTTCTATAGATCATTCACCTGATCTATGGAGGCTTATAAATGCATCTGCTCTGTCAAACTGACCGTCACGTATGTTGTTCCTGCCAGATGCTTATGACCATGTTCTGTTTTTGTTGGCCCATAGTCGAGGCTCTTAACCGCCACTCACCCAATTTACACATCAAGAGTAAATATAAAGTGGAAATTTGAAACCATTCATTGAGAATAAGATTTTTGTTGGATCTGAGCAGAAAAGTAATGAACATTTAGGCACTGAAACTTGTTTAAATTTCATATATCAAAATGGTAATCTTTATTAGTTAGAAACTGATGTCTGCTGAGAATTAGTCAAACAGAAGGCATTTCTTTTCCTTTCAAACATTAATTATTAAAAAAACACTGCTACATATTTTTCACAAGCAATATTTAACTTCTACAGATAAAAGCAGTGATGCTTTTTTATATTTATATTTTTATATATTCTTCAAAAATATTTATTCAATAATATGTTTTCATATTTTTGTGATATAAATATTCTCTATCGTTATGCACTGATAGTACATTAGGATTAATGTTCAACTCGGTGCACGTTTTTGTGCAAAATAAATAGCATCCAAATATTATACGTTATAGATTTGTTTTGTTTTTTGCAGCTCGAGAGCAGCTGCGACGATCCAGGCACAGCAGGATCTTCCTGGTGGAGAATGGAACTGGAGAGTTGTGGTCAGAGCTGCAGACTGGTATGTGTCCGTGTTTGTGTGTGTATGTGTGTGTATTTTTGGTTTAAAAAGACCCTTCATGTTGGAGATATTAATGATTTTGACCTTTAACCTCAGCATGCTGACTATGTGGGCCAGACAGATCCAGTGAGGGGGACAACTACAAGGGCTGCTTTCTAGTGCACTGTGTCCAGTTTATTGTATTGAGTGTTTTTTATTTTATTATCTTTTTATGTACATTTTTAAATAATTTTTCATTATTTTTTCATGTGTGTTCTTCTTGCACAGTGATGCCTTATTGTTACTGTAACATTTAAGTTTCCCAAATGTGGATAACTTAAGTCGAATTGTTCTTTTTCAGGTCAGTAAGCTTGTGTTTCACATTCATTTCCTTAAAGCTACTATGATTTGGGGCAATAAAACAACAAGAACACCTTAAAAAAAAGCTAAATAAATCTCTCTTCAAGAACCGCAGTTGTTGCTGATGCAAGTGCCCTTGAGCTGACAGCAGATCAGCATTGATTTGATATAATTTTTACCAGCACTTATGTAATTATATTGAAAAACCTACTGTGTGGCTCTGGAATGTATCCAGTACTTCCATGTTGCTGAAAGGCTCTTGATATGTGATTTGTTTGTTTTTTTACAGGATATGCATTCATTTGTGCATCAATAACCTCAGAACGAGTTGCTAGTTGCAACACATTTGGTGCTCAGTCTTAAATTGTTTATTTAATTTCAACCTCATTTTATGGTCTTTGGCAGCAGACATAGTTTGCTCACCCCCAAAAGAACAGAAGATCTCAATTTATGAGTCCTTTGACACTCAACAGGGCCTCTGATTGGCCTGAGACAACCACAAACTGGACAAAATCTACATCCAAAAGCTGTTTTTCTGTTGAGCCATCACAACAATCTGAGGGCCACGTGGCCCTGCTGACCCCTTTTGCTCTCTTTCCTGTCCACACACACAGGAAGGACCCAGCCCATGGGACTCTGCCTTGGTGCTGTAAATATACAGAGGAAGGAGGAATCCTATTTTCTTCTCCACTCTTGCATTTGATTTTCACTACTATACATATCTCATTCTTTAACTCCTCTCTTTGTCACCCTCTTCTACAACTTCTTATCTTGTTGCGTTTAGGGTGGGGTTAGCTGAATCTCAGAGCATATCAAAAACATACACATGACCTGGAAGTTTCTTCCTTCAGATTTAGCATTTGGTTTAATAATCTTACTTTCTTGCTCTGGAATCCCACTGATAAGCATAAATATGTCACATAACAGAGAAAAACCATAAAATTGTGTGTATTCTTGCTCTCTTTCTGCAGGCGACAGATATGTTGTAGCAGACTGTGGAGGAGGAACAGTTGACTTGACAGTCCATCAGATAGAGCAGCCGCAGGGGACGCTTAAAGAGCTCTACAAGGCTTCAGGTACAATACAATGTTCACACAGATAAACACGTTTCCAAGAGTTTCTAGAGCTGTTGTGTTTCTCCCAGGCGGTCCCTACGGCGCTGTGGGGGTAGACTTGGCCTTTGAAGCCATGCTGTGCCAGATCTTCAGTGAGGACTTTATCCACAGCTTTAAAGCCAAGCGGCCAGCAGCCTGGGTGGACCTCACCATCGCCTTCGAGGCAAGGAAACGTACAGCATCGCCGGGCAGAGCCAACGCCCTAAACATCTCCCTGCCTTTCTCATTTATTGACTATTACAAGAGACACAGAGGGCAGAGTGTGGAGGCGGCCCTAAGGAAGAGCAAGTGAGTGAGGCGACAGGTGACAGTATCTCTGAGCAGCCTGAGTACAGTTTTAATGATGAAGTGCTTTTTTTAAACTCTTTGGTTGTATGTCAGTATGAACATAGTGAAGTGGTCCTCCCAGGGGATGCTGCGGTTGACGCAAGAAGCCATGAATGAACTTTTCCAGCCCACCATCATCAATATAGTCAAACACATAGGTAAGAAACACACTAATGCAAACATCTAAGCATCAGAGCTGCACACATACACACACACACACACACACAGCATTCAGTCTTCGTTTATATGAGTCATTGATTTAGTGTATTTTTCTATTAACTTGTATGTTATGGATGACCAGCTGACTGTTCAATTAAATAACACATCATAGTTTGCTACTGCCCACAGACAAAACAAAAGAAAAAAGGACAAACATGGATGCTAGCAGCAATCCTACCTAACACACCACAAGCATAATGGCTTTCATAGATTCCTTATAAGAGATGGTGACCTCATTTTCTGCCCGAGCTCTTAATAAAGAAGTCAGGCAGAAAAATGCAGAATGTCTGTTTCACATCAGCCACATTCCAGTGGTACATTTAAAGCCAGGGGACTGGTTTTCCAGTTTGTGGCTTTGCTGATCTTAAATAAACAAAATAAAGAAAAGGTTTAATGGAAGCTGTATGGGGAATACAAAATGCAGCTGATGGAAAGAAGTTGGAAATCAATAACCCTCAGTGAAACACAATATTTAAACACACTCTGCTGGACTGAGAAACAGTGGCGTATCCAGAAACCTTTTAATGGGGTGTCCAACAGAAGACAGAAGTTAGTGTGGGGGTGGCCAATCAATAGATACGACAACTGCAGCAGGATCATTGTTAACTTTGTTTAGAATCAGTGAAATACAGGAATTTTAAACATCATTTTAAGAATATCATAAAAAGATACAAGCTCTTATAAAAAAGAGCTAATTGGTATTAAAAACACAAACCAACTTTTATCCCATTGAGGAAAGAAGGGCTTCAAACACTGTTCATAATCCAGGGTAAACACACAGCACGACCAATGATCAACCAATAAACACAAGTTGTTCTTGGAGCTAGTCTACTGGCTTTAGTGTGGCTCTGTTTTTAATTGTAACAGAGAGTTACTCACCGAACCCTCAAACCTCCCTAACCTAACTTAATCTCATGGCCAACCATATTTCCCACTGGTTAACTTCGTATATAACATTGGCTCTAATTAACAAATATATTTCTAACATTTGTTGTCACCCCCTGAGGCTGAGAAGAAAACTAAACATAAAAAGACAGCAATTAAAACAATTGATATTAAATTATTTTTAAAAAAATTAAAATGCACAATTACAAAAACAAATTGTTGATAAATAATAACATAGAGGGTAATAAAAGCCTGAACATAAGCATTTACTTTGTTTTCCATTTTAATAAAATTGATAAGCTACAAATCAGAATTGCCTTTGCCACAGGGGTGGCCAATGAAAATTCTGGGGTGCCCCCACCCTATGCCACAACCCCTACCACCACCACCAGACCCCCTCTAAAATTGTCACTGACAATCCAACAAATCAAATGACAGATCCTTGTCCTTCTTCTGACAGAGGAGTTGATGGCAAAGCCGGAGGTGCGAGGTGTGCGCTTCCTCTTCCTGGTTGGAGGATTTGCAGAGTCGCCCATGCTGCAGAAAGCGGTCCAGAAGGCACTCGGGAGGACGTGCCGTATCATCATCCCCCATGATGTTGGTCTGACCATACTGAAGGGTGCTGTGCTCTTCGGGCTGGATCCTACTGTAGTAAGAAATCAAGAATATGATTTGGTCTCAGAGTAGCGGTTTGACACACAATCTAATGGCCTCTCTTTAACAGGTTAGAGTGCGACGATGTCCTTTGACCTATGGGGTTGGTGTTCTAAACCGGTTTGTGGAGGGACGCCACCCTCGAGATAAACTCCTCATCAAAGATGGACGCGAGTGGTGCACGGACGTCCTCGACCGCTTTGTCTCCGTGGACCAGTCGGTGGCTCTGGGCGAGGTTGTGAAACGCAGCTACACACCTGCTCGGGTGGGCCAGCGGAAGATCATCATCAACATCTACTGCTGTGCTACAGATGACATCATATACATCTCTGACCCTGGCGTCAGGAAGTGCGGAACGATAACTTTAGACCTTCCAGAACCATTGCCACCACCAGGAGCAGTAGGAGGAGTGGGAGCAGGAGGGGCAGACCCAGAAAGAAGGGAGATCAGAGCGACCATGCAATTTGGAGACACAGAGATCAAAGTCACAGCTGTTGACATCATGTCTAACCGCTCCGTCCGGGCTTCCATAGACTTCCTGTCCAACTGAGGAGGAGCAGGAAGTGGACACACAAACTTAAAAAACACACTAAACTGATTCAAGGAGTGATAACTTGACAAAAAAAAAAAAAAAAAAGATGTGCTTTGGGAGAGGGCATCATAGCTTCAGCCAATCAGCGGAATAAAAAATATGAGATGAACATTTTTTTAATTGAGAAGCCTCTTAGTTGAAAAGCAGAGTCCTCTCTGTCTTCCTTCTGTCACACTACATTAAGCACTTCCTGCACAGAAACTTCAGACCTTATCAGAAATCTTCCTCACAATGGATTACTTTAAATTGTTATTACCTAAAGAAGCTCTACAATACACAGTATACAACCTAGATAGAGACTTGCTCGTGTTCCTTGTCAAATTCAAAGACTGTTGCCTTTTTTAATTATTGATACCTCATTTAAATCCTTTCCCCAATATCCCCATGCAACAGTAAGGATGAAAATAATAACCTGGACTGAAGCTAACATGGTAGTGCTCCACCCAGTGGGAAAAGGACTGAACTACAAGCTGAAAAGACAACATTTCTTGACACGAATGAAGAACAATTTCAGCTTTTCCATGGGTAAAACAGAAGAATTTAGTCTAAATTAGTTTAAACTGTGTGACAGTTGCTTTTTACTACGACTCAATTATATTTGCTATATAAGCTGCAAAAACCAGATGCAACATTTTGCCTCATTAATTTAAACATTTATTTGGAATCATGTCTGACCACTTAATACATCCATCCATCCATTTTCTGTACCGCTTGTTCCCAGTAGGGGTCGCGGGGTGAGCTGGAGCCTATCCCAGCA
>JBAMHW010000005.1:7477414-7493678 GCA_037177495.1 Rhadinocentrus ornatus
CTGGAGCCTATCCCAGCAGTGTTTCAGGTGAAGGCAGGGTACACCCTGGACAGGTCACCAGTCCATCGCAGGGCCACCACTTAATACAGTTAAGTCTAATTATATTTTGTTTTCTAAAACTCATAAGGGATGTGTTTGTTCTTTACCTGTTTAAGTGTTTTAACATGTTCACTTGTGAACTTTGGCCAAATGAGTTTCAATGAGCTGAGGGGAAACATGATCATGCTCTGCTGGTTTTACATTTAGTAATTGAGTTAATAAGATATAAAATTAGTGATTATTTTGGCATTAAAAGGGAATTCATGCAGAGAGAAAACATGGACGGGAGAGGAAGTTTTAGCTAAATACTACAGGTTTTGGGCCATTTTGGAGCCTGATCTTGGTTTATTGCAGCTTAATTCATGAATGAATGAGATGGAGTATAAAGACTGCATGGAGAATGATCACATTTCACAAATGTGAGTGACAAATTTGTGAGAATGCTAACCAGAAAAACCATTGACAGTACTATTTAATCTTTTTGCTGCATAGGCATGACTTATTTTCTTGTAACAGTACAGTAACTTGAACTAAACCGATTTGACAGCTTTCTTCCTGGAAAAAAAATCTAAAATAGATAAACAGGTTCTAGTTCGACAATAAAAGTCATCACACATAAAGATCCTCACCGAAGCATGGACACAATCTGATCAGAAGTGGTTTTACAGCCAGAAGAGAACACAAGGGAGCACCTAACCTGTCCAGACTGCAGCTGCAGCCTTGATTATGCAAGGTTTAAGGCCCAATCCTAGTCCTCCTATTGGGCCAACCACTTGTTCCTACTTTTTTCTTGCAAAGATAAAGTGACCCCCTCCCTCTTTTTTAGTGATTATCTTCTAAATATATCTTACATAATTGAGCAGTAGAGCCCAAGGAAGAACTGGGATTAGGTTTACGTGTCATGTGACATGGTGATGTAATGGTAAAAGTCTTGCACCACATGCATGTGCGATCCTGACTGTGTGTCTTCTGTAATAAAATAGTTTTCAGTTTAACAATGGGTGACTAAAGTTATTCTGAAATTCAGCAAATTGTTAATAAGCCTCATTCTCAAGCCTGTTTATAACATGGTTGCTATGACAACAAACAGGACAATCAGCCATCAATGTGATTTCAGCTGTGACTTTATTGACAAGAATGGTCAAATAAATAGTGCCACACAGCATGACCAACAGATGGTTCAGGACTGTTCAGTACCCCCCATCAGTGCTCCCCCCCTTAAAACAAAACCAGACCAGAAGGTCAGCTGCAGAACTTAAGGTGACAGACGTCTGAGAGAAAGCAGTCCTTCTGCTTCGCCAGCATTTCTCAGTGAGGTGGGTACAGGTGGAAAGATGCTTGAAATGTTAAACTGACGTTACCAGGTCAAAGCTTCAGTAAGAAAAACTACAGGTGGGAAACAAACACAAGAAACAGCCAAAAGTCCACAGAATCCAGGTAGAAATTGCTAATTAACTGCTTTGTTTCACTACACCTGCCATTTGTGTAGGGCTGGTTACACCTCATTTTATTAAGAATTAAAACCTAAACGCAGGTTAACATGCTAAGCTGTAACCAAACCTTAACACCGCTTTCTGCATTTAGATTTTAATGCATCTTTAAAATGGGGTTTTCCTCTTGCTAGTTGTTAGTGAGCATGTGGTCTCCCGCGGCCCCTCCCCCTGCCACCACCACCTGGAGGACCGTCAACGCTGCTGCGGGGGTTCTTGATCGTCTCGTCCACTGACAGGATGAGACAAGCTGCTTCTGACGCTGCCGTCAGGGCGTTTATCCGCACGACTGACGGCTCCCAGACGCAGGCAGTGTAGTTATCTGCGATGTCCTCGTTGTTGATGTCCACGCCGTACCACATGCCACCCTGTAAGGAAAGAGGCGACCCACATAAAGTCGGTAAAGGTGGAGAGGGACATTCTTGTTAAGATTCGGGTTCCTGATTGAGTTTTCTACCTGCGCATGTTTTGCACGGAGTTTGTTGAGGATGTTGGTGGCATCGAATCCGGCGTTGTCACACAGCTGTCGGGGGATGATCTCCAGGGCCTTGGCGTACGCGCCGATCAGCAGCTGCTGCTTTCCGGGGATGGTTCTAGAGTAATCCCGCAGGTACTTGGACAGCTCCATTTCTATGGCTCCTCCACCTGCTACAATGGAGTCATTCTGCAAAGGAGTTTATATGACTGCATCAGACATGAGGCATACTACTTCTAAAGATACCAGATTCTTGAGGTAGCTTCAGCTCCAACATGGGATATCTTTATTGATGTTAGACATTCGGTGATATAAACTTACAAGAAATCTGAGTCAGATGTGTGTGAATGTCCTTGAACAATGGTTAAAAAGTCATGTGAGTGCTTGATTTGTATTTATGTCATTAAAAATAATCAAAAGCTGGTGCATCGCAACAGAAAGGTTGGTATGTGAACGCAGCTGGGGTGAAGGTAAAATAGCATGCATTTTTCTAATCTTTATTTTTGTGCTATAGAAGTTAACCACCCACTCGGGGGGGGGGAAAAAAGAAAATCCATATGCATGACGACAAACTCTCCAATGTCTGAATTGATTTGTGTTTGTCAAACAACCTGCAAACATGCTGACTGAACCACCAGCCTCACTACTTGCTGAAGGCAGTTCAGGATAAATTGGTGCAACTGTAAATTAAGTTGCAGCGTTTAACCCAAAGCAGATGAAAACTACTCAAGCCTAAATTCTGACTGCTCAAATACAACTCAGTATAGCAAGTCACAGGAAACTGTACACTCGCGTCATTACCAACATTCGTTCCTTACTGTACAATCTAGCCAATTCGGGTTTCCTTCATTTTGTATCGAAGTTGGAAAGACGAACCAGAGGATTAACAAACAGCAGGGTTACTGTTAATACATTTTTATTATGTAATGTGGCTTCAGGAGCTCAACAGAAAAAAACCTCCACAGCTACTGTTCCACACGCATAACTGACCTTGATGGCTCTGCGTACGATCATGATGGCATCATGCAGCGACCGCTCCGTTTCCTCTGTGAACTGTTCGGCTCCACCTCTCAGGATGATGGTGCATGTCTTCGCTTTTGGGCAGCCTTTAAAGAAGTTGTACCTACAAGGAAAACAGGAACTGTTCTCTCACCGTTTTCACTTCAAAATTTAAGTGTCAAGACAACACTTCAGACACAGCTGAACTTTAACTTTTGTAAACACACAAAAGAATAATTAGGATAAAAACTATAAGCTTTTTACGTGTGACAGATTACATTTATAGTGCTGTAAAAATCTTAAGCCAACATTTATTTCTTTATTTAAAAAACATGGTGCAAAAACAAAGCTTGTTCAAGTTTTACAAGTTCCAAAGTCAATATAACCTTTGTTGAACTTTAACATCCAGGATTCAGGCACACATGCACTATAGTCCCCAAAATTTTGGAGACATTTCAAAGGTGGATTGTAAGAACAAGAACGTCCCCAACATTTACTCATGACATGTTAAACCTCCAGATCATCAATGGGTGAGACAAGAGCAGACAATCTCCCTAAAATAAAAAAACTTAAATATCTTCAGAAAGCCTGAAAAGAAAAAAACTGCTCAAGACTGTTTAAAGAGATGACAAGAAAGTCTGACTTCATAAAAGCAGAATATAAATGAAAAAATACTTAATTATCCTCTATAATACTATAATAAATAAAAAAAGAAGAAAAATTAGGACTAATGATCACACAGCACTGCATTTCTATAAGATGCATATTAGACACCTTCTTTTGGTCGATTCTTACCTATCTCCTCCCACCTGGGCCTCGTCAAAAAGTTCACACTGCCCCAGGACGTCGTCCGTCAGGCCTCCTACAGAAGTCTGGATGGAGCCTCCACAGGCCTGATGGTTACATTAAACACAATCCGTCAGGAATCTGTCAAACTTTAAGCCGCTTCTGTTTAAAGTACAGAAATATGGCTTTCTATCACCCAACTTCAGCCTGGAAAGACAACATCTTTTAAAGCTAAATATTCATCTTAAAATAATTAGTTGAATAAAATATCCAAGCTGTTTCAATCACACTTATCTCTTCTTGTCTAACATATGTAAACAGTTTTGCATATTGTTTTAGCATCATGGTGTAATCAATCAGCTTTGTCAGTTTGTCTCACCATCATGGTCCTCCTCAGGTCCTCCTCCTGCACCCTGCCAGCACAGAACAGGTCTCTGTCTGCAAAGTACTGGGTGGCCACGTCACCGATAGGTAACTTAGACAAAACCACTTTGGCTCCTGACTTATAGATCTTCTCCAGTTTGTCATACAGGATGTTCCATTCTGCATCCACAATGGCCTGGTAGTCCTGCAGAAAAGGTCAGGATGAGAGGAGCAAGAAAATACTGCTGATGTCGTGGCATTTCTTTCCTGTGGTGAGAACGTACCTCCACCGATTTCACGCGGACTTCTGCATTATCCTTCTCAGCTTTCAGCTCCAGCTCCACATTGAGCAAAGCGATCTTTGGATTCTCGTAGCGTTTGGGCTGCATTTCAAACCCGGCATAGGAAAAGGTCTTCTTGAACGCAACACCAGAGATCAACTGGGAATCCTGAGCGGTTACAGAGCAGAAATTTGTTTTAAAAAAAACAATTTATTAAGGAACCCTTATTAATAAAAACTTATCCAGAAAGTTGTGAAAATGGCTCAGATGTGGACTGCATTTCTTTTATTTTTTAATTGAGCAGTGGACACCAACCTCGAGGGCACCTCCCTGCACCTTCTTGATGCCAATCATCTTCAGAGACAGCAGCACATCCAGAGACATGACAGCATCCACCACCATTTTAGAGAAAAACTCCTTCTGACCAGCAATCAGCTTGGAGTTCAGAGCTGTAGCTGCACATTTCTCTAATAACTGCCTCTGCTCTCTGGCAAAGAAGATAAACAACTTTTAGGACATTGCCATGGAGGACAGATGACACGTTCAAAATATTTTACAAAAGAAGTCACCACTTACTGTTTATCATCTTTTTTCACAGAGACGGAAATCTCCTTGATCTTGTTGACAGCAAGGTTGGTGGCTGTGCGGAACGCTCTGATGATGGTCTGAGGGTGGAGACCCTCTTCCACATACGGCTTCAGCTGCTTCAGAAACTCAGCAGCCAAGAGAGTGACAGATGTGGTGCCATCACCAACCTGAAGGATTAGTGCAGGGGGGAAAAAATAAGTTGGTTTCCAATTTGTCAGAAATGTCCAAAGTCCACAGACATACAGCTTACCTCAGCATCTTGGGAGCGAGCGATGTCCACCAGAGTCTTGGCTGCAGGGTGAACTACATCTAGCAGTTTCAAGATAGTTGCACCATCATTGGAAATTGTGGCCTTTCCTAGAAAAAACAGCCATTGACATATTTTAATTAAATAAGCTACAACAAACGTTTTTTTTTTTTAAGCATCTCCTATCACCTCTGTTGTCAACCATCAGCTTGTCCATCCCCCTTGGCCCCAGGGTGGTCCTGACAGCCTCAGCTATCACCTGCACAAGAGAAATTAACCTTTTAAATAATATTGATAATTTATGTCACACAGATCCACAGAGATATGAGGTAATACCCTGACCTGGCATGCATTGATGTTGCTGACAAGCTGGGGAATGCCCTGAGACGAGTCTGTCCCCTCCTTTAGCAGGATAACTGGTGTGGGCTGCAGAATAGAGGGGAAGTGAAGGAGGAAGAAGTTAATTCATTAAGTATGTTCAGAAATTTCTATCAGAAAAAGAAGCCTGCAAACTTTGATGTGAAAACATGCAGCTTCATGAATACAAGACAACAAAATCCAAAAGCATTACATTAGTTGTGGTGAACAAATTCAGTTTAAGTTAAATTAAAATAGTTTGTACAAATCCTACAGTTTTAATGATATATTTAATATGCAATAACAATGCTGGATTTTAATATATTATATAAATACTATATGACCAAATATGGGATAAGAAAGGTTGGTGTTGCCACTCTTTCCATCAGCCATGCAGCCAACTGACACTGTCAAAAGCCGGATGTGTTTTCAACTTCTATTATTTTAAAACCATTGGTTTGCATACTTTAACAAATAATGGTGTCAATAAATGTCAATCGCAGGTCTGACTAACTTTCAATACGATATGAATGAAGAAGTCAATACATCCCTATTAACAGAGTTACAAAGAAGCTAATCATGGCTAGCTTGCTAACACCTCACAGTGTCAGACATTATAAAATCGTATGAATTAAAAAATTTTAAAGTCCACGAATGACAGCTTTTAAACAATGTAGCCAATTGAGCCTAGTTTGTGTTATACCAAGTTATTACCAGCACGGTAATAGACATCGCCCTTAGCATCATTTACGCCCATTGATTGGGGATGCTAACAGCGTCTGGCTAACAATAAAAGATTTTTAAAATAATTTCTGCATAATAACTGTTTCCCAACACTGCCAATAGTTTGCCATCTACAATACGAATAATTTCGATGCGAATGATCATGGATTTAATCATGGATGGGCACGGATTGCAAGCTGTGTTAGGGGCAGAAATGCTAACTCACTCACCATCATCTTTGCAGTTCTTTCGAGAAGCTTTCCACCGGCATCCCAACCCACAATGCTTTTCGACAATAAGACTTGGCTGTGGTGCATTCAAGAACAAACCAATCTATTTAGTAAAACAGTTTGTTTTTTAACACTTGTCATTAAAAAGTTGTAGTGTATGTTACTTATATGTTGACTTTGAGTGTTCATTATTAAATAAATATATGAAACAACATGCTATTCCTTTCAATAACGGTGAACTTTTGCTGAAACACACAAATTCAATAGCGTATTCAGACATCTGAATTTGGAGGTAGTATCTTTATTTTTCTTTTAACACATTGGTGTTTCTGAATTACTTAAGGGCAAGCTTTCTGGCTGGGGAGTTATTAGAACAGAATTTTTTATTGGTTATCATAGTTTACAGTTATCATAGATGCTGGAACGTGAATATTTAAACATCGTGGTGTTTTTGAATGCAGCTTCTACGTTCTCGCAGCGCCGCTGATGTCAGGCCTCTGGTTGGCTTACGTCTCGTGAAATGCAGCCTGGTGTGCAACTGCTATGCGTTAAGGGATGTGCAGCACGGGCGGAACACTCGATTAGTTTACAATTTTCTATTGCAGAGGATACGCTGAACAATAAAATACGCGCACACAAGGATTTACTCAGCACTCGCGCGGAGTTTGCAAACTGTACACATAGTGGTGGCGGGAGAGGCTGCAAATAGTAGGACAGAAAGATCTGTATTATATGTTTTACATGTTGGTTAAAATAAAACGAAAAACAGACAAAGCTCTTTTAGGAAAAACCTGTATTACAAGGAGGAAATAAGCAACATGGAAGAATTTGGAGTTTATGCTGTTTTCGGAGTAAATGGTCCGCCGCAAAGGCTGCTGAGGTAGGAAACACGTTGAAAGCTTTTAACAGTAGCGTAAATTAAGCTAACTCTTTACGTTTAGTTAATTATTAATGTGTATCTAAACCTTAATCAAAATGCTGTAACATAACGTTACGATTATCGTAATGTCTAAACTTAGCTCTGTGGCGCCTCTTGAAATTGGCCATCTTTATCGGAAAAAAGAAAAATAAATTGATTAACTTGTCTTTCATAACTGAACGCGTGTGAGTAAATTTTTGTATACTGTCGCGTTGACACCAGATGGCCAGCATTACCCTTATTTAGTTGTCTCTTTTTTCCTTTCTTTTTTTGTCAGTGCTGAGGGGTCGTGCAGGGTGTCTGTTGCTGTTCCCTCAAACGTCCACCAGGTGGTGCTGTTCAGCAGCGGACAGTGGGGCGAGAGGATCTGCATCAACGCGGAGCTCAATGATGCCCGCATCCCCATCACCATTGGAAAACTGACTCCTTATAATAAGTACATTTACTTTGACACACTAAATTACCGTGTGAATCCTAAATAGACTCCTTGAGATTTACTAAAATGGATGATGGAATCATGAATTTCAGTTCAACACTAAATATTTACATGTATTTTTTCCCTGGATATATCTATTTGTTTTTCAGATGTCTGTCATGGGAGCAGTGGGAAGAGGAGACATGGACAGACAGCGTCACACTGAATGTTTTTGTGGAGGGAGGAAACATGGTAATCTAGAATTATGCTGTCTTAAATTATTGCCACTTTAGCATAAAACAATGACAGTTGCTTGACAAACTTTAGATACTGACAGTTCGACGGGGTAACATAATAGCAATTTTCTCCCCTCCCAGTCCAAATCAGAACCAGAGTTCATCCTGGCTGTGAAGGAATACACCCCAAAGGTAAAATGACAAAGATATAATTCCACAAACAGCGTCAGAAAGGAACTATTTAGCTCATAAAATAGGGTACAACAAAACTGAAACATTGAAGTTGAAGAGTTAATTTCTTTTAACATTTTACCAACCAACCATGTTTAGTTTTCTGTCATTAGATTGTTAAATATATTAAGTAAAGAATTTATTTTTGTCCTGTTGCTATACAATATAAGTATTTTTGCTATGATCACTGTGCCACATCAGGACACAGTGGCTCCACTTGCAGCTCGAGAGCTCAACAGCAAGAGGAAAAGAAGACGAGCAGCAGAAGAAGATAGTGATGACAAAAATGAGGGAAAGATGGAAGATGAAGATAACACCTGTACGAATAGTAGTAAGGAAAATACCTCACCAGTGCAAAAAGTTCAAGGTCAAACTAAAATCAGCCAGAAGCTGTTTGCTAGCAGAGCAGATGTCTCCATGGCAAAGCCAGCAGGTGAATATTTTGTACTTTTTATTGTACTTACATCTAAATCTTTATTTAGGCATAAGATTTTATTTGGGGGGGGTGATAATTAGTACCACAGAGAGATTTGGATGGCTCGGTGAGGAGGTGTAAAGCATTTCTTTGTGTCCTATCTTTCAAATCTGCTTCTCTAACTGTTTTGCAGCTAATGGAGAGACGCAGGGGATTGTGGGAAGAACGCCTCCTCAGAGCGCAGCCAGGATGAAGAGTAGGCAGGCCAAGACTCCCACACAGACTGGTGTGTTTATGCATGCACATTACAGATCATTTTGGTTGTTTATTTTATTTATTTTTGTTTGTATTCCTCTGTCGATGTCGATGCACATCGCCCACCTGAGTTTACAGAACAATGTTGTATGTTTTGGTTTTTATTGTTGTCAGAAGTGTTTTGTACAGTGCTGCAGCAGAGATTTGGATGTGCGACTCACGCACAGCAGAGCATGGATCTTCCAGGTCTTTGTGAATTTAGGCCTTCTTGGTTTTTATGGGGGCCTCTTAGTTCCTAAAAATATATTTTCTTTATAATAACTAGGGATGGACCGATATGAAAATTTTGGCCGATTCCGATATTCGATATTAATATTGTCGTTATGACCGATAACCGATTTACTAATGTTGATATATATATTTTATTTCAAAAGGTTTGAGATTTATCAGATTCTGTACAAAGTAAAAATGATGCAATCATTAGGGGCGTTAGCTTCCCGCCATTGTTAGAGCTTCTGGATGTTAGTTTTTCAGATGACATTATAAATTTGTGGTGTTGAATGATTTGACACGGCCTCCTCGCATCCCTTCAACTTTGCAAATACTGCATACTGCTCTTGGAGTATCTTCTTTTGACATCGTGAAAAATTACCACAAAGCTGACATTGCTTTTAGCTTCAGTTACATCCCACGATGCAGTGCTGCATCGCTGTTCTATAAAATAATATCGGCTGTTAATATCGTCCCAGATTTGCTTATCAAACCGATACCGATATGTTAAAGAATGACTAACATCGGTCGATACTGATATTAATGCCGATATATTGTGCATCACTAATAATAACTAATCATTTTTAAGGTGTCTCTGTTGGTTTTTTTCCTTCGGTCTCAGGGGGGTATTCTAAAAAGCAGGTTTACTGGTTTAACTAGGTTTACTGGTTAAACAGTATTCTTGGGTTTTCTGTTCCAAAATGGCTAAACTAGGTAAGTTAATACGGAAATATATGCTGTAAACATAGCCTGGTAGGGATATGGTTTTGTTCAGGCCAAGCCCAGCATATGTCCAGCATAATGGTTTGAGGGAAGGTCATCATATGTGGCCCAGTTGTTCAAACGTTATCCAATCGGATTTCGGTTATCGGATAGGATCAAATCTTAAAAATGGGTTATTCAAAAGGGAAATCTGGTTTCTGAAATCGGCTTGGATCACGTAATCTAATCCTGGTTGTTATCCGGATAAAACCCTCGGTTTTAATAGGATTCCCAAATCCGGATTGCTTTTTTCTGGATTAAATTTTTTGAACAACCGGCAAGAATATATGTGATAAAATCTCTCTAAACCACTTTGTTTTAAAGAAATGAACAGACAACTCTATTTTCGATATTTGTTTATTTCAATTAATGTCTTAAAACTTCCCTGTTGCATGCTTCATTCAAAGAGAAACACTTTGCTATGCAAGGTCATCAGTTAATGACATTTTGGCCTCTGTCTCCATGGAATTTTCCTACTCAAGTATCCTACTCTATTTCAAGGTTCGCCAATCTGGTGCTGTAGGTGGACTTTATAGAGTTACTTTGCAGTCATCTGGGCCGAGGAATTTTTTATGAGGTGCAGATGAGAAATTCTTAGAGGATTTAGCAACCTCAAACACAGGCTGAACCCCCCCCAGTTTGTTTACAAATAGAAATCACTCCAAGAAGCTCTCAGCCAAAATCCTAGCATCAGCTCTGTGGAAACCGTTGTTTAAACCACAGTCTCCTCACAGATCTGAGATCATCTGTGACTTCTTCATCTTCCAAATAGTTGCATCCAGTCTGCTGTGTTAAAGAAAGGAAATAAATCAATAAAACAGAACCAAAAGCTTCGCTTGAATCTATTATAAGAAGTGTGACATGTGAAACATCTCTGGGAGTTGTGACATCTACCCAGAGGAGAGTATTGTGATGCTTTTAACAAAGCAGAGCTTTATTTGTTTTAGCCACTGTACAAAACTAACTTCCCTCAGAGATAATTGGTACTACAAGTTTTTTTCTTTTGGCTCTGTGCACGATCACATCAACAGATGCCTTTTATATCCCAGATAGCAAAAAATACTTGGCTCAAATGTGGCCCACATCAGCAGTTTTGTGAGTGTGGCTGGCAAAACTCAGCCACATGACCAGCAGATGTGGCCCTCAAGGAACTTTCTGTAATCCAAAGATGAGATGTAAGTGTCCACCTCATCTTTGGACCACTTTTGGTCCACACAACACTTGCTAGAGCCATAGCTAAGTGCCAAAAGTAACCAAGATTCAGCCCAAATGTATCTGCTATCTGAGATGTAATGGACACATCTGCATAAAATACACCATAAAGTGCTTTAGAAATAAAACTGGATTGGATGTAAAGTTTTAAATGAATAAATTAAGAAGTGAATTGAATTCTTAATCTGTCAAATAATGTGGAAATCATCTCAATGGGAATTAACGAGATTTATTGAACACTATAGTATACACTATAGATTGGACTGGATCCCAGCAGCATAGAAAGGTCAGTAAAATGGAGCAAATATAAAACCCCATTTAGTCAGACTAATCTGATTCACCAACTTCCTGTCTTAATATGATACATTTTTACCTAATTTTACTGTGTCTGCAAAGCTTCTTTTGTGGTCTTTTTGCAGCTCAGTGGGTTTCATATATAGACTAATGAGAACATTTAATAATCTCTTTGAAGTTCAAACTGGAAAAACTGTTTCTAACTACTGGTTTTTCCGCAGGTGCTCCCGATGATTGTCAGCTTTGTTTTTCTCAAAGATGTTGCAGGTGGTTTTCTGTCTGCTTTTCTGTTTTGATTGAACAGCTGAACATGTTACTTTCTATCTGGTGTGTCTTTGCCGTCCTAGATTCAGTAGTTCTGGTTGATGTTTGAGTCTGATTCAGGATAACAGGAAAATAATGGCTCAACATGCCATGTTCTGGCTTATGGCAACTCTCAGAGGATATTTGTGAAATCTTTAATATTTTGTCTTCCAGCAGCTCCACTGGTCAGCCCCTCAGGACGCTGGGGTCAGACCTTATGCCCCATCGACACCCAGACAGCCATCCTTATTGGAGGACAGGGAGCCAGGATGCAGTTCTGCAAGGATCCCATGTGGAAGCTCTGCACAGGTCAGTTTTATTTGATTGGAAACCAGAATAATGTAGGAGATTTTACTTTCCCATTTGAGTCTTTGCTTTCTGTCCAACAGAGGACATGTCTTGGGTGGCAGCGGAGACCCTTGCAGAGGGTCCGACCCCAGAGGCCAGGATTGGCCACACAGCTATCTACGACCCGGACTCAAAGCGAATCTTTGTGTTTGGAGGATCTAAAAACAAGAAGTGGTTTAACGATGTCCACATACTGGACACACAGAGCTGGAGGTGGAGCATGGTGGAGGTGGGCGTTGACCCTATTTATGCTTCCATAATACTATACTGTTCTCTTGTTTTACTGTCCTCCTCCCCCTCCCTACCTCCAGGCTCAGGGTAAGGTCCCCCCCCTGGCCTACCACAGCTGCAGTATGTTTCGGGGCGAACTGTTCGTGTTGGGAGGAGTGTTTCCTCGTCCCAACCCGGAGCCCGATGGCTGTAGCGACTCGCTGTACATCTTTGATCCTCAGCTCTCCATCTGGTACCAGCCCATCGTCACAGGAAACAAACCCTCCCCCCGCTCAGGGTAACATGGCTTCATCCAAATTTTCTTTCACAAACACACATTTTAAGACTCTGTGTTCGATATAACTCTCCAACACCATCTTTCGTTTTCCTCCAGTCACTCCGCATGTGTGATGCAGGAGAGGTATATCTATGTGTTTGGTGGGTGGGACACTCCCGTCTGCTACAATGACATGTACATGTTGGACCTCGGTAAGACACACACACACCTGCTTAATGACACTGCACACACAGAGGGAATATATGTGTAATTCAGTTGCTACATTTTTTCTGTTTCTTAGGTCTGATGGAGTTTTCCGCTGTCAAAACAACTGGGAAATGTCCATCTCCTCGAAGGTTCACAACTAAATACATAGAAACCTGTTTCCTACTTTGTGTCTACACAGTACTAAACTCTTATTTAAGCTAATCAAGTAAATGTTTCTCAGAATAAATGTATTTGTGTGTTGCAGCTGGCATGGCAGTGCTGCCATCTCAGACACCAAGTTCCTGATCCATGGTGGTTACAACGGAAACAACGCCCTTGCTGACACTTTCATCTTTAATATAGGTGAGAGGCAGTTTGGGGTCCCAGCAGGGAGGATTGCAGCTGTGTTATTTTCTCTTAATGGTTTGTTTCTGTACCACAGGAAAAGAGCTGAAACAGGAAATTGATTGCTGCTGTTTATCTGTCAAATTATTCAAAAAGCACTAAGCTGGGCCAAGTAACAGGGGTCATATGCAGCAAGTGCTAAACTTAGGGTGCTTGTCATGCAAATGTCATCACTGGAGGCTCTCTGGTGAGGGTTGGGTCCTCATCAGTCAGCTGTGAACACACAAAAATATCTGCTGAATTAATTTAGCTAAAGCAGTCCTATTAGAAAGTATAAGTTGCACATTTGCATGTCTGTAGCAGAGTCTAAGCTAAGTTGCTTAGATGCTACTTTGCTCAGCTCAGCATAAAGTCTGGAAACAAAACATAAAATGGGTCACCTGCCTCTGCCAAGCGTCACTGCAGTTACATAAAAGGGATCAATGGGGTTATACTAGGCCATCTGTGAGGCTGCCATATAACAGAAATTCAACAAAGTTAAACAAGCTTTTTTCTATTTTCTCTATAATAATGACAGAAACATCTATCAATAGAAATGTAAATACAAATTGGTTGTAATGTGATTGTTTCAGATACCAGCAGCTGGACAGAGGTGAAGCTTCCCCAGCTCTCTGTCCCCCGGGCAGGGCACTCCATCATCAGCATGGCAGCAACTGGTTACTTCTCAGAGGAGGAAAAAGATGGCGACTCCATGAGAGGAACTCTGCTGGTATTCGGAGGAGGAGACAACGAGGGAAACTTCTACTCCGACCTGGCGACCGTTTCCGTGGAGGAACTGCTCGATGCTCTTTAAAGAGCAAGTTAGAGGTGACATTTCCTGACTGGATTTAAACACCCATCACACCTACCTTTGTTATTTATAAGCTTGAAGTTTGTCTTTTTTCTGCTTTTTGTCGAATGTGCTCTTTTATTTCTGTTCTGTATTATGACATGTTTTACAGAGCTGTGTTTTCCTCCTTCGGTTTTCTTTTAAATGAATCAAAAATCACTCTTATCAGGGATCTACTGTTAATAAAAGCAGAATGTTTATTTTAACATTTTTACTTAAAATGATTAATGTACATACATTATTTTTTTTTCATTCTGGTAAATGTTTTTTTTTTTAAACAAGTCATGTTTTTTGAGACGAATTACTTCTTAAAAGCTGCAAGTGCATAAACCACATTATATTCTGTTTAATCGCTTCTTTTGTGTTTATCATTTACCAAATTGTTGCATGTTTCACTTTGCTTCTTTTGATACTGAATAAAGTTTATATTCAGAGTTGACATTTAGTTTTTCTGCTCATTTTTTTAACTTTGTCACAGACAAAAGGCCCTTTTTTTATTCTAAAATTTCAATTTGTAGAATAAGTAATCCTCCGTCTTTAGTCTCACATCAAACTTTGTGAAGTATACTTTATGCTGAATCGTGTCCGACCGATGTAATTTAAATGTCTGACACTTTGAAACATAAAAGCCTTTAGATAATACCCCTGCAGGCCCGGTAACTCCGCAAAAACATGAGCTAATGTGAGCCTAACACTGATGTTAACTTCAAGAGCCAGAGCTGGATGGAGCTAGAGGGATTTTTATCCCCTTCGCTGAATTGCTGATAATCCTGTCATGAATATGGCTACATTTTAGCTTTAATATTTTCATTGGATTATCTATGCACCACCATTGATCTTTGCATTTGGTAGCACAGGGTCCACAAGCTAGAAAATAATTCATTTAGGGGTACTGCTACCATTTAGGGCACAGAGGTTATGTCTGGCATTTATTAAAAGATTTATATAAACTTGGAAGATGTCACTAAACAATAGAAATCTTCCCATGACAATTTTAGTAAAGCTGTTTATTATTAAGTCATAAAACAGCAAGTGGCAACACTTGAAGGTCATCAGGTAACTTCACGTTTGGTCCAAACTCGATGGATCTTGATCATTTTAGTGATTTTTAAATTTCCAATGTGCTAAATTAATTACCTGTCACACTAGATTCTGCTCAAATGTGAGTTTAATGCTTATACACAAAAGAGAAGCGTATGTAAAGGTATGTAATATTTGGAAATTAGACATTTTCTTGCTCATACATATATTTGGTAGTAATTATAAATATTTTTTCAGAATCCGGTCTGCAACCTGTGATTTAAAGAAATGTTACTACTTTGGTCAAAATGGTGATTAAAACACACTTTCACAAAAATTTATGTAAACAGCAACACACCTGCAGGCCGAGGGAGTCTGATTTTCTGTCTTACTGGAAAACAAACTATAAAAACTGATTTCACCTTTTGCGCAGCATTTCCTCTGGTGAGGTAAAGGAAAGCCAGACTTCCTCGAGAAATCTAACCCATCCCCTCATCCTGCTGTAATACTTTACCACTTAAATACAATAAAGGGAAGAAAAGTTCATTTTTAATGTGGTGGAACGTGTTTACCTTTTAAAATCAGTCACTCTTCATTTACTTATTTTCACCATGTTGAGACTGTAGCTAAGCTGTGCAAATGTCCACTATTTGGTTTTGGTTCTTACTGCATTAATTTTGCCCTCAGTCTGACTGAGCTCATATTAACTTGCAAGGTTAAGGGAGGATTTTCACCCTTTGGACTGCTACGCTCGTTGCTCTGTTCCTGCCTGACTTGGTCCCACCTCTTTTTCAGCCATGGGGTGTTGTTAACTTCACATAACCTCTCATTTGTGAGGAGTATGAAGAACAGAAGCAACCTTCTTCATCTGCTTTGCAGCAGTATTGGCCCGCTGACACAAGTCAGTGGATTTCTTATAAATTCCTAGAGTTGATCATGTTTATTGTTTGTTTGAATTTTTTTCTTAAGTATACATTTGTAATATTATCACACTTAATTTTTTCTGCAGGTGGTGACCACAGACCACTTCTCAGTTCCTGCTTTCTGGCTGATGTTTTGGTCACTTTTAAATGCTGGC
>JBAMHW010000005.1:7500864-7519320 GCA_037177495.1 Rhadinocentrus ornatus
TATATTTATTTATTTTTTTGTAGTTTCCCATTTTTCTGTTCACCAACCAGCGACAAAATTTGTCTAACAACTTCCCAGCTGACATATTGGAAACTTTTTTTTTTTTTGTTATTTTTGGTGGGTCAACTACTTTGACAGTTTAGGAAGAAAATGTGAGTTCAGTCTGTGTCTCACCCCAGCTTTAATGGCTACACTCTTTCTCTCCTACATTTCTGATCAGTTTTCTTCCTCAGTCTGCCAGCATGTATTTTACTGGAGTGTGTTGATAAATACACAGCTGGCTCTGTAGATGAATCAACTGAAAATATCTCATGCTTATCACAAAGATCGATGTAAATTTAATCCCTATCTTATTTTGAGGTTCCTTTATTGCCCAGCCCTAACATATTGTATTCCCCCAGATCACTGAGGATTAACCTACCAGTAAAAGCAATGGAAGAGGATTTAATTGGCTTATTTTAATAGTATCCTGTTTAAAAATCCATGCGCACATGTTACTTTTGGTGTAAAAATGGCATAACATTGCACATCCCCCAATGAGGTAAAACAAGGCCACATATCCCCTGTCTTTACTGTGAGGGGTTCCTAAACACAACAGAAATCCCACTTTGTCATTTACAAAGGATTTTGAAAACAACAAAACAGATCGTGCTGTTCCTGTTTAAAGATTCAAGAGCCTTTTCCCTTATAGATAGAGCAACATTATGAACTGCATGGCCAGACGTTCAAAGCTAAATAAAACCCTCGACTGTGCTGCAAATCCATGCTAGCATGCTGAAACAAAGCCCCTGCTTCCAAGATTACAGTATCTGCTTTAATCTTAAAGACAGTTTTATCTTGTTATTACGTAAAAACCACAATGCTCACATGAAAGCTATTACGGTTTTCAGTACAGACTATGACTTACATTACTTGGACAGCTGTTGACAAGCGTCACATGGCATTTGTTCCTGCAAATGAACAGTCTCTCATTAGTGCTGTATGGAAAAATGGTGACTACATGTTGACAGTTTAGCCGGTGGATGGTTTCAGCACGTGTTTAAAACTAAACGCATGTCTATATTTGTGTTGCTTGAGCTTCTTTATATATGAGAGTTGACTTGCAAGACTTGTTTTAGCAGTTTCAGTAGCTTAGTAAGTGTAGCAAATGCTAACAAAGCAAATTTTCTGAATTTGATTTAAAACCTCGAATAATGCATTCACCTTGTTTTGTGAATACTGACTGGATATGAAAAAGAAAATATGATAAATGGTTTGTCACATAAGGTACATGTCCTCATGAAATATATTTTCATTTTGAAAAAAATAAAAAACCTAAAATCTATTTGTAAATGAAAAACAAATAGGTGGTGGAATCTCAGAGGTTCAAATATTCTGTCCATCTTTGCCGCTTCCTCAGATGAAGTTATCTGTTGATACCCTGATCACACTTTGAGTCGGCATGAGTGTTTAAACACCATAGGTCTTTACAGTCATGATACTGTAAAACAAAGCAGACTGAAGATTTGATCTGATAAGTACAAGCATAACTACACACACTGGGAATCTTACATGAATATTCTTGCATGGCTTCACCCTTTTTTGAACACCATCCAAGAGTGGATACAGTTCGCTCTCTAAGTATTGGATAGTATTTGTCTATTCCACTGTCAGACAGATCTCCATTTGCTGTGAGATTCCTAATGATGTCATATTGTGTTGCTTTTTAAACATATTGGTGTCAAACATGTACGAACAAATACATTTTTTATGCTAAATTTAGGAAAATTGCTGGCCTGCCTGGTGTCTGACCGTGACTGTGGCCAAAACAAAAAAAATAACTAAATGAAAAAGTTTGGCCTGGCTCCACTTTTTAGTCACAGCACAGTTTAGCATTATCTAATAGCATACTTTGTTAAGCAAATCATTGCTTTGGGCAGTTTTTCTTTGAGTAGCACAGGTGCTTCTATCTTAAAATTTTAGCTGCTCCATAGCATTTAGTAACACTACTTTAAGTGACAGAAAATATTTGTCTTTCATATCAAAACGGCACTACAGAAAAATGCTCTGGTAATAAATTGATAATTGACTAATATTAAAGATTAAAATGTTAATTTTAAAGGAAGAAAAACTAATGAAGCGAAGTGGTTCTTGGATGGAAAGCAGTATGAAGTTAGAGCATTTTTTGGAACAGAGACCACATAAATTAACCTCTTAATCTTCTTTCAGAATAAATTGGCAGATGACTAATGTAAGCTGTACATTATTAATTAAACATTTATCAGAGTACAGCTAAGAGGAAAACAAATATGAATCAGGTGCATTTAAAGTAACTGGTTGACAGACTCGTCTCCACAAATGGACTGTAAAAGTAATGTTGCTGTCTTTTTTGTAAGCTGGAAAACAGAAATTATTGTTGTTAAATGTGATCCATGTAAATATTTTTCCTGTTACTTCTTCTGCAGATTGATTAGTTGACTCTCGTCTTTAAAATTGCTGCTGTCGGACTTTCTGTGTTATAAATTTGGGACTCTGCACCCCCTTTCTGATACGCTCTGCTTTCCAGTAATCTGATACCTCTTATGCTTTTTCATATGTTTTATTAGAAATCGCATTTTGCTTTAGCGTTTTCTGTCCAGCAGCTTCTGCTTTTGGACGGTTGACAGAGAACTGACTCTGTAGACAGGTGAAACAAAAGATAATGTTTAACTTGATAACCACTACTCCTATTACTCTTTAAATCAACTAAACCCTCACAAACAAAAGACAATTAAACTATCATGAATATACGGGCAAGTCTCACACCATGGGTCTTATTGCTACTGAAGATAAGAATGAAGCCATGAGGAACATTATGATCCATATGTTAATGTTTAAATGTCATTGCTTTAACACCTTCCTATCCAGGTGGAAATTTTTTATTAAAAAAAAAAAAAAAACACCTATCATTTTCACACCCAAAGTAAATAGAGTACTGATTTCGGACCATATGGAGGAATTGCTTAGTTTTTTTGGTATTCCTTATACTAGCACATCTTGCACTGTTAGTTCAAACTCTGGTTCTCTTCAAGGCTGTATTCTTTAACCACTGCTTTTTATCATGTTTTATCACAGCTGCAAGACATCTGAAGAAGGCAGCTACTTTGTAGAGCTTTCTTTCTCCAAAGCTCACTATCGATTGTGTTTCTACTTTACTGTCCTTTGTCAAATGGTGCTATGATGATTTTCTCTGTCCTAATGTGATCAAACTAATTAATCATCACCTTTAGGAAAGGTATTGATAAACCAAACCTCAGCAGCATACAAGGACAATGTCCAAATTAAGGAGAAACATAAGTATATTAGTATGACCCAGCTTAAGTTTGATTTAGACATTGAGTTTTTTACTAAGCAAGGACAACAAATAATTCACCTAATGTGAAAGCTGAACTACGTCTATGCAAATTTGATCAGGCTGTCAGTTTTCATGCATGTGCTGGTTTAAGAGATGTGGAAAGAGCTTTACTGATGTTAAAGGCTCTGAGATTATTGAAGTCAAGTTAAAGGGCCAGTGTTGATGTTGGAAGATGTTATTGGTTCAGAAAGCAGAAGAACTTTTTTAATCGATCTAGTGAGGACCTTTTGAATTTGTTTTGATGTCCTCTGGACAGCGTGGTTATGAAGCCCTGATGTTCTTTTCCTTCTCCTGTTTTGTTGCTCATGGCTGACAGCTGTTTTTTAGTTTGTTTTTTGTTTTCTCTAAGCTTTGTGTCTATTTTAAATGTTACCACCTGATTATCTGCATAAGAATATATAGGGCATCTTGTTGGTAGGGGTGTTGCAATTAGAGATGTTCTTGTACGATCATTGTCAATTAAATAGTCACGATTATCACGATTATTATGCGTTAATTTTTCAACACTATAAATATGTAAAACCACACTCCTTATAGTTATTCAAGGTTTATTTATTTCTATCTTTTGATGCCAACATAACAAAATAATATAACAGTAAAGTAACCATGAAGTGTCATTCTAACTAAATCCCCCCTTCTGTGTAAAGAATAAATAAATCATACATATCAACTCTGAATTTCTCTCAGAAAAAAAACAGATGAAACAGGCTTGACAACCTCTACCTGGACTTGGGAGGCTTCTTTCTGGAAACTACATTATTAAATAGTATATCCTTTCAATCTGCGTAGATAATTTAGAAACAGATAAAACATCTAGCTAGCTTTCACTTCCTGCTGTTTGACACATAAATAATACTGTAACAGTGTGAACAAGTTACAGAAACAAGTCGTGTATTTGTAATTAAATACGCTTTCTTTTATGTACTATGACTCCTGCGAAATTATGAGTAAAAGCCATGGACCTGATCCGGGGTCAGTTATATTTAAACGGCGAAAATGTCAATCATTATCATCATTTTATTCATTTTCTCATTTGTACAATGTCACGTTCAATGAATGCGTCATGTTGAACTGTAAGACCAACCTGTCGATTACAAAATGGCAAATGAACATTTAATTTTAATGTTGCGTTAGATAAACATTAGTGTTATTTAACCAAACTGCTGAACATTTACCACTGAACAGGTGGTGAAACGTATTAACTGCAGGGCTGCACCGATTAGTCGACGTCAACTATAGTCGACAATAAAAATAGTCGACAATGAATTTACCCGTCGACTATTGTCGGCAAAAAAAAAAGGAAACTACGGGGTGAGACATCGTCTTCTTTTACTATCTTGCTGAGTTGCACATGCGCAATAAAGTCCGCCAGGGGGAAAATATGGCGGCAGAGGACATCAAAAGTCTGGGATAACTTCACGTTAAACTTACAAAATAAATTTAATACATGTGGGATTTGTAAAGCGGACCTTGCGTACCACGGAAGTACGTCCGCAATACTCGAACATTGAAAGAGGCATGTCTGAATTACATAAAAACCTCATGCAAGAATTCAAAGCTGAAAGTGAAATAAGAGCTATTTAATATTTGAGATGCATAATCCGATTGGTCGACTAGTCGTTTTTAATAGTTGGAGACTAATCGACTATCAGAATAGTCATTAGTTGCAGCCCTAATTAATGCTGCTATTTATACAACATTTTAATGTCATGCTTTACAGGCCAGTGAGCCGCCCCTCACAATGACACCTTGGTCATTCTACAAAAAACAAACAAAGAAAAAAAGTCCGGCAAGGATGACTTAATCCATTTTTTTGAGCAAAAAACTCTTCTACTGCTGTAGTGTTCCACTCTAATAACTTCTTCTGCAACTAACAGGAAACGAAAACAAAGCAGCACAGGTGGCAACATGCAGATGTGGTGTAAATTTTTTGTTCTGTAGGGAAGTTGCGCTGTGATGATATTGAGGGATCTTTACGATTAATCAATCATAGCTTTTAATATCGCAATTAATTGTGGAATTAGGTAATCTTGACACCCCTACTTGTGGGTGCCATATACTAATTTGTTGTCACAGACATGGTGTTGTGTTGTTGTTAGTCTTAACTAACTTAACTGTGTGACTTGGAAAAGCCGCCAACCTGAATTACACATTTAGGATAAGAGCTTCTCTTCACCGTGGAATGAACCAAAGTTCCTATTCTGGTATTTCTTTGCTAAATGGCAATATACAATATATACCAGCATTTTATATAAATTGGGCTAAATATTTAGTTATGGCACTTAACTAAGCAATTAACTTTTTGCCCATATGGAAATGATTAGTCATTCTTTCATCAAAGCAACAAAATATCTTTTTCTTTTTTTTCTGTCACTGAAGACGGTTTTCATCCAGCACTAACTGAACTATAGTGGACTAGAAACGATCAGAGAGACTTCAACAGGAATGTACCTGATATTTGTTGAAGTTGCATCATGTTTTTAGATTGGATGCTTTTTTGCTCTGGTTGGGGTTTGCTACAATGGTCTGAAAAACCTAAAATGTCTCTAAATCTACTTAGCAACAGTGTAAACCAGTGTACATTCCTCTTATGATTATCATATTTTGATGTGTGTGTAAAAGTGACTGAGCCGGATTATCAGGACCTTTTTTTTAATGGAGTAACAGATGGATAAAATCATTAATATCGCGTATATCATATCTGAGCAGACACAGGCAGTTATTAGTCTATGCTGAATTGTCCCCACCTGGCATTACGCAGTTGAGATTACATCATAACACTGGCCCCACTTGTCCACTGTTCACTGTCACAAGTGGTCCCAGCCTGGAGCCTGTAGTGTGCATAATATTGCTTCCAGTATTTCCACAAGTCCAGTAAGGATAAAAGGAAATTTGACTTGACAGAGGGGGGTTTTGTGAGATGTTGTGACAGATGTGTACTCACACCCGCATATAACACGGCCTGCAATCTCTGTGATTTGTAACCCCTAAAACAAAACCTCCTATTAAGCCCCATTTGTGTGCCCATGGTCTGAATGCACCATACTCGTCACACAGAGCCCAAAGAGGATTTAGGGACAGGAGAAAAGTTTTGGGTCATTGCAAATTCTTAATTAGGTTTGTAGGCAAAAGGTCGCAGTGGGACACTCACACAAACAGTCTGTTTTTAAAGGCCATGTTTAGAAAGCCTTTGGTGTCGAGTCTCAAGATACAAGACAGAATGGCACCGGACACGAGGACGGGCTGAAGATTATGAAGCTATGCTCATGTAATTAGCTGATGTGCTATTTATTTTCTTTAATCTATGATGGTAAAAAGACGTGGACATGTTGATTTGAATTCTTTACACAGTTGTGACTTGCTTGGCTCCAAAGTTTGCGCGCACCTCCGTTACACATCACTGTTAACTAATCTGAGCGTTAATAGTTATAGTCTAGGGGCTTGTAGAGTAAAAGTCAGTTACCATGACACCTGCCATCCAGCCATTATCAGTAGTTATACACATCATAAGAGAGCTGTCAGACGTGTAGAAGTGCTTTATGACATCTTTCTGCTGGTGTGAAATGGGAGATATGTTAAGAGGCTTTGATCAAGCACGTTGCCATGTTATGCAATGCTTCACACTAGCTGTCAGGATTGAGGAACTTGCGTTAATTCTAGTTATTGACATCGTGACAGTTCAAGAGTGAAATGGATACAATTTGCATCACTGAGAAAATGTTTGTATTATTATTACAAAGCAGTGGGTATTTAATTAACACCCCTCCAATATTAAAATTACATTAAAAACTGATTCAGCATACCATTGTAAACAAATTTCCCATTAACAGGTTTTCACTGTTTGTTCACTTCCTTGATATGTCCAACTGATTTCCTGTTTCACAGTGTCCTCGCCTCCCAATACATAAAAGCATGTCTCCTATGACACACATGTAACTCGAAATACTGGTCTGTCATTTCAGTTGTTATTTTATCTTCTATGTCATTGTTTGGGTAGTTGAACACTAGCTAAGCAAACTAGGTCCTTCTCCCACTGCAGTTTGAACGAGTCGGGCCATTAATTAGTTCAAGTTAAACATTTGCTTATCACAGAAGTCAAAGCTCGCTATACTAAACTAAGGAAGGGATTTCAAAAGTTTACATTGAATTTACAGGGTCTCCGTGTTTTTCTCTCTTGACTGCAGTTCTAATTTGAAACACTAGGTGTCAATGTTACTTATTTTGCCTTTAAAGAAATAAAACCATGCTCTGTTCTTTGTATCTGTAGTTACACGGTGGGATAAAAAAAAGAAGTGATATGGAAGAAAACTTTGTTTTTAATCTTAACAGGATGTTTGGATTTTACACAAATTTGAAAATGCTTCAAAAGATTTTGACATGGGCAATTTTATTAGAAACTCTCCTTAAGGTGCACAAAACCTCCAAACATGGTTTTAGCTTTACATTTCCTCACTTTTTTCACTTCAAGGCTAAATATTAACTTGCAAGCTATGAGAGCACTGGAGGTATTGTTGCTTTAAAACTTGCTTTGCATGGATTTTATTAATTCATGATTAACAGATTGATGATTGAAATGTAATCTCATAGTTAAAGCTTCAATCCCAATGTGTAGGTGGAGACAGCACGGGCATACACGAAGGGGAAAAGTTGTCTATCCTTAACAATAAGCTGCTTGTTTCTGGGGGATTTTGTATTTTTGATACATGTCTATTTGTATTTGAGGATAAAATGATTAAACTTTTGTCAGTGTCACTGTAAACTCTCCATATTTTAATAAGCAGATCAATTTCTAAGCCATGGCCAAAAATCAGTCTCTTCCAAATGTCTTGATCACATTGTATATCAATACAGTCAAAGAAAAACTGAATAATCTCATTGTGTAATGCAGGCAGTTTGCCTGACTTTTGGTTAAATTTGTCACAATACTAACATTTTAAACTTGACACAGATACTAAATATGGTCCACAATACGCGATACTATAGAAGGGAAAACCTTTTTCTTTTTTTAAATCAAAGTCAGAAGACCACAGAAACAACACAGTAACAATATATTAATAATTATAATTAATAATTATAAGAGAAGACATTAATAGTGTGAAAAAAACAAATTATTTTAAAGCTCTATTAGCTTTTGCAAAGAGTCTTCTCAGATTGTTTGCTCACTGTAGTGTAAATAAAAAACTAGAAAAACTTTAACTAGTGTAAGTGTCCTTTTTTTCACAATACTTGAGAACAGCTCAAGTAAATTTTAGAGCAAACTTTTAAGATCTAGTTTTTTTAACTAGATTAATTTAAAACATTAACACGAGATTAACACTTAAGTCAGTGGCAGCTTCACGCGATTCATATTGAAACTGGTCATGGAACAGAGGCGAACATCTCCTGCTCTAACTGCAGCTGGGCACTGCTGTGGTGTGAGGACCTAGCCTCTTCTGAGTGCTTTTAAATGGCAGCTGTGCCTGCGGCAGCACCCACTGCTCATTGAGAAGAGTAAATGATAAATGATTATCAGTCTCAAAAGTCTCCAATAACACCAGAAAAAGTCACTGGATCTGTTGCTAGCTGTTGCTAAATGTAGCACTACGTCACCAAGTTGGTTACTCTATAAACAATGGGTCCACCGGGTAGCTCCTGTTGGAGCGGGGCTGCTCGGTGCAGTGCCTGTTAACAATTGGTTGAGGCCGCTGGTCCGTTCCATGACCGGAAGACACCAAAATGGCAGCTAAATATTGATACCTTGCTAATTAATTTCTAACTAGAAACTAAATAGTAGTTTTTGTTGTTTTTTAAAATTTATTTTAATTTAATTTTTTTGCAAAACTACTTTGAATTTAAACTGTTCTGACAATGAGAGCGAAAGAATTGATGCTTGTGATGAATAATTTACGCTGTAAGGAGATGACCATAATTGCAATGTCCTGCATTATTGCACATTATGTTAGCAGAATCTGCTAATGCATGATTTCCTATATTAAATCCTAGCATGTTTCAATTGTTAGCTATGTAGTGTCTGAAGGTAATGCAAAAGATCTGCTGTATTATCTTAAGCATCAGACTGAGGTTTTGAAATAGTTCCAGAAGCTCAGAGTGGTTAAAGTTCATTTGAAGGAAGTGCATTGTGTGTGAAACAAAACTGAAAACATTATGTGTGAGATGATAGATAAATATGTTGCTTTGTGTGGCATTTCTATCATTATGGTAACTTTAGAAATCAAGATATTATTTCATAGAGCATGATCTGCTTCAGCAGTATTCCGCATTCTGTTTTGTTGCAGAAAAGATCAGATGCACAGGAAAGACATTTTGACCTGGTTATCACAGTTACATTGTTTAACAGGTATGGACTTGTAGTAGATTTTCATGTTTTTTTTATATTTTGCATCAGACCATGAGGAGTTTCATAAACGGGTATAAAATATATATATATATTTTCTTTTGCGGTGAGTGCCAAATTAAACCTATACTCTTAACAGATGTAAGTTTTCTAAGAGAATAGATCATTTTCACCTCAACCAATTTCATATAAAGTAGAGAACACATGTTGCATTGAAGAAAATTCTCCTCTGTTTGGATGCAGACCTTTAATGAAATAAGTGACACCTGCAGCTGTGAAAAACTATCTTGGGTTAGAACAAAACTCTTACCCCCTATAAGGTAACAGTTTAACTTCTGTTTTTGTCAGTAATATAGTTTTGTGTATTTTACTTTTGAACTTAACCTGCACCAGTGAGCTCATCAAATTTAAAACATTGCGAGCACCACAGCAGCAAAGAAAAAAAAAATTGTTTTGCAAATAAGAATATAGCTGGGTTTGTTTTTTATACTCACCACCTGACACCTCGTAGAGTGAAAGGAAAGCAGAGACGAGCTTATGTTCTTGAAATTCTAAACACTAGAAGAAATAACTTTTTCACCTTTTTGCCTGTCATCATTACCTTGAATGAGTCATCTTTATGCAGTCTGTAGTAAAAAAATATCACTCACACAGATACGCCTTGCTTTTACACCCGGGAAGTCATAAATCTTGCCTTACCAGACTCGTAACTAGGCAGATGAACAGAAAGACAAAGCTAACCAGGGACCTAGCCATAAAGTACTTGCCTCAGATACACACGGAGGAAGTAATCTACTCCATCATGAGCACATTTGCTCTTCAACACACAAAGTCTTACTTCAGTTTCCTGACATACTGATACATGCAGTGGATGTTTAGTTGGATCAAAATTACATTTTCATTATCATATATATAAACTGGGAGTTCTTGCGCATCTAGGTGTTTAACCAACAGTCCAGTGAAATTCGAGGGTGTGTGTAGGTGTGTGCGATAAACTGTCGTAAAGGTTAAAACAGGCCCTTCCAGTTGAGCTGAGTAGTAGGTGTGGCAGCCAACTGTAGACCTGTGATTTGTAAGACTTGATGTCATCCAGGTGAGTTCATAGACTTTTGTTGGTGCTTCAGGAAGCAGATTTCTGTATCATTGGAAAAATGGCATGCTATTTGTTAGACCAAAACAAGACTTTTGAAAAACATGTAAACATATTGCTTCCAACTGAAACTGTACAAAACTGAAGCTCTTAAAGGACGGTCTTAACACACCCAGATACAGCAGCTGGGGGTTAAGTCACCCCTGCATGTGTTCTCTCTAGATTCAAGCAGTTTAATGTGCTTTGCACATGCATACGCCCCAGAAAAGTCTGTGTTTTAATAGAACAAGTGTTTTCTCACACAGTCCACATTGTTGGACATACTGTGCTGAGTACCTCGATTACCCTCCCATGTGTCCGGCCTGTCTGGACTCCGCTGTGCATGTAACAATAATGAGTGTAATTCTGCTGCCCTGCTCAATCAGTTAATGCTTACTAATCAATATTGGGATTTGTTTTGAAAATAAAACTATTTAATGATAAATTGTTCCCTTCTTTATTATAATATGTCTAAGAATTAAGTTAAAATGACTTAAAACTAATAACCCTAACTCTTAACTTTATTGCTTTATTTTTGTTCTGCCTGTTCGTTTGTTTTTGTTTGTTTTTTAGTTTTAATGTAAAAATGCATGTAGAACCTCAACCCTTTTAAGCACAGTCAACATACAGGCATTATATTCTTTTCAGGGGAGCCTTAGTTGTCAGATTGAGGCCAAAATGGTGTAAAATGGATATCAATAAATATAGCACCATACAGGCAAAACCTTTTTTTGTTATTAAACTAACAGTACTTTGTAGGAATACCATACAGATCAAGAGTGGCCAAGCCTTTTCTCATCTGCTCATCATTCTCTCAAGTCTTAGCTGTCAGGGAAAAAATATTTAAAAAAAACACACACACACAACAGAAGCTATTTACATTTTTACACTTTTGTCCTCCAGGTGCTTTATTTAATTTTATTTATTTTTTTGCTTTTAACAGCTATTTATTCTACTCTTTATGTACTGTCCTCTAGGGCTGGTTTTAAAAAATTGATTTATTGGCTTTAATCAATTCAAATGAAAAAAAAAAAAAAATCCCAAAATGGAAATCTGATACTGTAAACACACAGGTTTCTGTCAGAGGACAGAGTGCACGTGTCAGAAAACACATCAACCAGCTGAAAAACAGACAACAATATCACAGTTTAAATTCTGTCAGGCAGGTGAAAATGGAAGCATCTTGCTCCAGTGAGGAGCAGATGGGGTATTTCTCCTGCTCCTGCTGTTACAATTAGGGCCCGACCGATATGGATTTTATATATATATATACAGATGAATCTCCAAAGCATGCAATGCAACAAAGCATTTAATAGCCGGGAAATTAAAATATATAACCTTAAATAAAGTCAATCTATAAATGAATGCTGAATTAAATAAACATATCTTTTTTTGTACTTCTTGCCAATGTAAATTAGAAGTAGGTTAAAGTACAGGTTGAAATTTAAATATAAGGTGTATGCCTTATAAAACCAACATGAGTGAAGTTGGCAAAACATTATTTATGCAGCCTTCTTATGCCCTTTAATGTTAAATTATATTTTCTTTACTCCAATGTTTTCTGTGTCATGAAATATATCACGGCATTTATCATATATAAACCAAAATAAAAACCGGATATGCTTTGCTCAAATGTCAAAAAGATGTCATCTTTGATAGTTTTATTTTATATATAATGGTCACAAATGGTCTGGCACTTATTGTAACACATAGTGAGTCGCTGTTACAGCCGGTCATGTAGGTATTTTCTGACAAAGTAAAACTAACGGAGACATGACATCATGAAGGTGGCTGAAGATGGACTGTAATAAGTTTTCGGTGCTGCAGTGAACAAAACCTCCTCCCCTCTGCATTCGTATCTCTTCACCTAAAGTACACCTCAACCTACAGCTGACGGGGTGATGAACGGCCGTTCCGTACTCTCAGATATTTTGTACGCGTAAGTTATTTTTGCTGTTACTGGCCACTTAGCCAATGCTATGCTAGGTTGGGATAAAAACAGAGATGTTATTGCTAACATTGACGGATGTTATGACTAGCTGTTTTTTAGGAATAACTTAACCACACGATATGTGTGAACTGCTGACATCAGCCGGCTCTTTGCTACAAGTCAGCATTGCAATGCTCTTAACATTTTACATGCACATCCTGTTCCGGTGCTTCACACTTCAAAATAAGAGTTCCGCTTACAGCAGTTAGCCAAGACATTACAACGGATGACGCCTTAAGCTAATTTAGCACAACTTTGGCAATGCAGCTTAAATAAAAAGGTGACCGACACAACGAAGCATGCGTCACTCGTCATTACACATGGCAAACAGAGTTAAACTGAAACTGGAGACATGCTGAGTCATTAATTTCACAACATTATTATAAACTTACCTGTCGGCAAGCTCCACTTAGCCCACTGCCTAATGTAACCTGGCTAGCTACTAGCTAATACTGTTGAAAAGACAGGTTGATGACTATGGGATTGAATGGAGTCAGAGCTCTATCTAGTGGACAATCGCGCAAGGACATCATTCAGCAGACTCAGACATTTAACAGCATTTACAGTTTTATGAGAAAGTAAGAATAAATCGGCATATAATCGACAAAACAACGGCCGATATTGGCCATTTTAAAAGGGCTAATATCGGCAGATTTGATTGGCCTGCCGATTAATCGGTTGGGCCCTAGTTACAATGATAGCATCACGAGAACGCGCTCAGCTAGACAAGCTGAATCTACCGTTATTGAAGGAATTTCTGAGATGTATTACGGCTTTAAAAGGATCCAGGATTTTTTTGTATGTTTTATCAACATCAATACGTTATCTGAGATCTGAACTTTAAGAATATTTAGAGCGACTCCACTGAATAAAACGCTTTCATCAGGACATTTAAAAAGTTGAACTTTTATTCAGTCCTGTGGATTTATTTCTTTTCCCCCATCACAGCATTTCTGGCTCAGAATCTGGGGAAACACTGTATTGTTATATTTCAGAAATGAATGTAGATATGTCAGATCAGATTATTACATTAATGTGATTATTACCAGATAACTGATTTTGGTTGTCAAGGAAATGTACTGTTTTATAAAAAATATATATATCTAAGAATGTCTTTAATGTTTTGTTTTGGTTTTTTTTTAATAGGTGGTGTTACATAATTAGCTGTAAATGAATCAATATTGAATCCGATTTAATCGAAATCTAATCAAAATAGGCTGTTGTGAGTCGAATTGATTTAGGAAATTAATTACGATGCCCAGCCCTACTGTCTTCAACCAACTAACTAAAACTCAGCTTGTTTTGGTGCCACTGTGTATCAAAAACACCATCTTTGCTTTATTCCAGCCATAGAGGACCATTATTTTTTTTTAAGTTTTATTGTCACTTGTTGGCTCCTAATTGACGTTACCACCAATTTAAACTATTTGCCTAAAGTTGGAGTGGCTTTAAACCAATTTTTGGGTTGAAATAGAGGTGTCTAAGCAACTTAGCAGTGGTGGCAATTTTTCGCTTTTTTTTTTTTTAATGTAATCATGTTATCATGGATCATTGTGGCAATACGATACTTATGTACTCATATCCCAGTCAGTCTCAACATTAGCCTGACCTTAAAGGCAGTTGATGAGGATGTAAAGAATAGCCAAACTCACTCAATGTGACACTTATTTTGGCACTTTCAGAGGTAATCTTTGTTTCAAAGTTAGCAGGCCAGGTGAGGCATCCAGCAACCTCTTAAACCAGCCACCCTGCCAAAGCTACACATGCCTGTTTACTCCGGTAGCTAACATACTCTGCTCACACCCTCTGAGTTGCATAGCAGCAGAACAAGGGCACACAAGGAAGTGCTATGCTGCGTGTTCCAACTGTGACAGCAACTGTACAAACATGAGCTCTGAATTGATTTCACTCACAAAAGCACATACACATACCAAGTGAGTTCGGGAAATCCAGTTCAAGAGAACATGCACACACTCAAACACATACTATACTACTTCACAGCAAAATGAGACCCAGTGTGACACTACCTTGCCAAAGTAAAGGTCCTTTTACAAATTTACTTGGCAAATGTGTTGTACCACTATGTCCATACTACCTCTACTGTATATTGTATGTTATCTTCCAATGGTGTACAGTGCTCTATCAAGCATTGATTAATCCAGCATTGTGATTTGGCTGGAGCTTTTGAAGGCATTTATTAGTGTTTCAGCAAAATCATTTTGCTCATGAAACAGCGGCGTGGAATTGTTGCAGAGCTATAGTCTGGCAGACTAGCAGATTTAATCTTTTTTCATTATCCAGAAATTTTTAAATTTACCCTCAATGTCAGGTGGCAAAAAGTCTCTACCTGAGTGATGCATAACTACGGTCAGCACAGGCAAATGCACATTAACCTGTAAGGAAACATGGCAATTTTTGTGGAATTAAGCACAAAAAGTACGACTGCTAAGGTGTGTAAAAATTGAACAGAGTAAAATATTAATATATTGTTAAACCCTGTTCTCATTAGTTGAACTTTAGAATTATGGTTATATTTTTTGTACAATTTAATTCAACATAGAGGAGAAACGTATAGAATTTAAAATTAAAGAAGCATTACTAGTAAGGCCATAGACTTCAAAGGATTTGCAAAGTCATCTTATTGCACTGGGTTTTTCAAATGTTTTAATTCTTTTGACGTACTAATTGTGTGTGACTGTATCAGAAGTACCTCATTTCTTTCTCGTATTTCCATACTTTGCTTAAAAGTGTTTGGAGTCAGAAGAGCTGTCAATCAAATGCGAAAGTGCATCCGGGACACATGGTAACATTTTCATGGTCCACTTAATTTCCTGGTCATGATACAGTAGCTCTGGAGTTATTCTCTCATGCATTTTCAAAGGAATTAGTAGTAGCAGGCTTCCACGGGTTCTCCAGAAAGCAAGATATGACATTCAAGAAAACAAATCGCTGCTCTGCTTGGATGGATGGACTAAGCTGCTGTTTGGTAGTAGCTGTATTGTGCTCTTAAAGAAGGACAGGAGTCAATACATTTAGCTTCTGGGATCTAATCTGAAGTTTGAAGAAGAGAGGTAAAAGAAAGTAAATACAAAGAAGATTAAAAGATACAAACCGGCATCAATATAGAGTGCACTACATCTGTTATTACGTATGCAGATACTTGAAGGTTTAAGTTATGAAGAACTTAACAGAGCAGCAGGATATTGATCAATACTTTTAGTTTAGTTAAGGCTTAGAGTTGCATTCTTACCAGCCTCACCCACTGTAAAGTCTGATTAATTTAGTGAAGCGTAGTTAAGAGGGACTACATTTACACTTGTCTTTCCACCAAGTTACAATAAGTGGTTTGTTACAGAGAGCACACTTCCTGAGCTGAACATGTTAAATGAGCCATACGAAGGAAGCTTAAAGTCTGCTGGTATTACAGCAATTCCTTTAAACTAACTCAGACTTTGGCTGGACTTTTATGTTTATTTATTTATTCTCTTTTCATTTTGTACTCTCATATTACATATATATATGCTTCTAATCAGGGCAGTGTTTTTATCCTACAGCCAAAATCTTTTCAGTTTTGTGGGAAGATCTTATTGGATTCAATAACTGTAGAAAAGAAGTGTCTTAAAATAGAATGCTGTGTGGAAGGATCCTTAATTACTGAGCGACCACCATTATTTATGTGTTTTAACTTCCCTGCTTACCATGGAGATATCCATTTTAATAATCATAAGGACTGGAACAGTAGATTTATGTATTTATTATAGCTACATAAAGATTTGATTGTCCCATTAACCCTTTAATCGCTATATTTCAGAATTATATTTTTGGAAAAACCAGTACAAATAACAGTATAATATATTTGAAAATATGCTCTGTAAGAGTTTAACTTCAGAAATTTGGTAGAGTAAACTGATGCACTTTGACCTTTTCATTTATGATCATATCAACCCAGGCACAGCTTAGGTATAAACAGCCTTTTAGTCTAGTGTTGTGGTGGGACCGGAAGGTACAGAGTGATTCATTTGTTTGAAGTCATTTACAAAGAGTTGAACATTATGATATTATTTGTTAGCACTAGTTTGTGATCTATGAAAATAAAACACAAAACCCGTGAGTTATTCTGTTGGCTGCTGAAGCTGGCAGAAAAGCTACCATATTTTAATTGTTGAGAATTGCAACCCTAATGGGTATGTGTAATCATTTATAGCTTCTATTTCTGCAATTAAAAGCACATATAATAATCTATTGCAGGTTAAACAGTAGCATTTTTTTAAAGCAGATTTTCTCTAAAGATCTTTTTCTAAAAAGGTTAAAGCAAAACTGTTCTTATCTAGAATCCCAATAAGATTTGTAGTTGATAATTAAATGTGATTTGGAAGTGTAGCCATGTTAATTATCATTTTTTTTTTAAAGATAACCTTCTTTCTTGGACAGCATTTTCTTTGTTTATCTATGCCCAGCCTTGTTTTTGGTTTCAGCTGTCTCTATATAGTAGCACTTATACTATTTTGTTTACCATCTCTGCAAAGTATTTTCCATGTTTGCATCTGAGTGGATTTTTCTCAGAACTCACATTAGCAAAAGTCAGTAATAATGAGGCCGGGGTCAACATAACTATTTCTATCTTAGATTAACTTGACTGCCATGTGTGTGCATGCGTCCATTTCCATCATGTGCAAATGCTTTGTTTGCAATGTGGCAGTAAATGGTTTTCAGCTGCAAACACCTTGTCAGTATCTTTTCAGTGCATGTGTGTTTGGTGAGGGGGTTCTGAGTTGAGCAGGATGTAAACACTACACTAATGGCTTTTCCACATGGTAGGCAATAGACAAAATAGTCTCGCACACTCTGTAGTAGGCTTAACATCCAGTAGCGGAGACAAAAACTAGAAAACTGACAAATATGTATTATTTAACTAACTGTGACTTTTGTGTTTGTTACTCCTTTAATAAAAGGGTCCATCCATCTTTTGGGATTGCCTGTACAAAGTTGCAATTAGTGAATGTTCAACCCAGTTTTAAACTGGCATCTGATATCTGCTAATATTTCAAATCAGATATGACTGAGTGTATAAAAGTTAGTAGATATTTAACTGAACTCTGCATGCTGGCAGTTTTGTGTTAGTTTTCCTGAGTCAAACTCAACATCAGAGAGTAATGTGAGAACCAAACGATGATGCCACTTATTGTCCTCTTGTCACATCTAAAATTATAACTGAGGGGTGGGTATATGCTTGTGTGTTTATATCTTTGAGTGTGTATGTCAGGGTAGCGTTTGCTTGGCCTGCAGCTGGCCAAAAATGAAGATGAATCAGAAGACAAAAATAGTCAGACATGAGAGGAGAGAGGGAAGACTAAAGAGTCACAAGAGTGAGAGAGCTCAGTGGAAACGTGCTTGTACTGTAAGGGTCAGTTTATGGCCTCTCAGAACTTATTTACAAGACACGCTATCCAATCATGTCAGAAAGTTAAAGGGGTTATAGCTGTCAGGAGCTGCTGTACTCAAAGGCAAAGTGAAAAGCTAACAACAACAGAGGAGATGTGATGTAGAAAAGTAGGGATTGGGATTTGTATTCATAGTTTTATAATTGGTTGTTCCCAATAAAAGTGTCATATACTATATATATATGTATA
>JBAMHW010000005.1:7520073-7545968 GCA_037177495.1 Rhadinocentrus ornatus
TATATATATAGCTATATAACAAAAAAAGAGCACGAGTGGAGTTAACAGCCTTGCTATAATTTATTTATTTAACTTCTAACCAAATTAGCTAATCATTGTTTGAAATGGATAATTAATGTCAAATTGTCAAATCACTCGCTAGAGAAATGGGAATTTTGAAATGTTTTGATATTAATGCAGAATTATTAATATTTACCTAACTATTTGGGGTTCTACCAGGTATTTATTCTCTAATAATTCCAAACATATCTAGAGGCCTGAATTTATATTAATATTAAATGTGTTTTCACACATCTGGACTTACAGGAGAAGAACTCTTGTTCCACTGTACGCTCAAACACATTCCCAGAAATTCTGCTGTTGAATTCACAACTTTTTCTTTTCTATAACTTGGGATTAGTTCCTTATTGAGTTTGACAGTACTGCATGTATTTCTACAAATCTATAATGACAGAACAAGGAGAGACCAGCATACATGCTAGCAGAAAGGATAAACTTACCAGAACACACACACCAACCAACAACCACAAATGCTCTGGAATATTTGCCGACATGTTCATGCGTTGTCTCACCAGCTGATGATGTGATCTGGAGATTTTACTATGAACCTGGTTGGAAAATCTCTGCAGAAACATTCTTACAGAAATGTGCGGTCCACCACTCTGAAACAACTAAAAGGAGGAGAAAAAAAAAAAAGTGTAGCCTCAAAAACAGTATCATCACATATGGGTAACTGCTGTGTTAAATATCTTTTTAAACCAAGGGGCCAGTGATATATACAAACAAAATATTTAGTTTAGGGCATAGTTTGACCTGCTGTTGCTATTTAGGAGAGCAATACAGCAGTGAAATCAATGCAAAACAGAGGTGACAGGGGGAGATAGATTACATAAACATTCCTGATGACTGCTCAGATGAACCAGAAATCCATTTGAAAAGTTCAATTGGTTCTCAGTGTCTTAAATGGTGCTCATATAGGACGTTTGGTCTGCCTTACTCTCCCACATGTTCCAAAAATAAAAAGCGTTTGCTGCGCCCCTTATGCAAGACCACATAAGGCCCTTCCCCTGTCCTCTGAGTTTAATGATAAGTGTCATTCATTTTAATTCCTAATTCCCACTCTTGTGTTAAAGCTTAATCTAGCATGCCGCATTTTATGGAGGTTTGCACTGTCAGCATCAGGATGCTTGTGAGGGTGTTGAGATGCAGACATTAGATCATACCAGCTGGGACACGAAACGCACAAAGCCAGTGAAGTAATCATGAGGATCCTTGTTTCCCATGACCTAACGTGGAACAAGATATTGATTTATATAAAAAAAAAAAAAAGGCATCAACTGTGGTTGTTTGGGGGCATTGAGTGAAGCTTTAGTTTGTTTGTTTTTCTTGCTTAGGTAAACAAGGTACAGTCACAGCACGATTTATCCAATCAGTTACAGATTTCAGCCAGGGAAGTGTGGTCATGCTTTTGTGTACCTTCACCTATGCGTTTCCTACAGCATATGCTGCTCTGTTTTTATCATGGGCTGTGTGTGTTTGCGTCTCGTCGCCCTGGAGCCAGTCGTCCTCTCCTCTGACCCTGATCCCCATCACCTGTCCACTTAGATCACACACACACACACACAAACACACATACACAATTGCTGTAACCTTTTCCTAGAGTTGAAACCCAATCGCAGCTGCTAACCATGCAAAACTTGCCAGCACAGCAAGGTTTTGTTTTCTTTTTCAGTGTGGGTTTGACATGAAGAACCTAGTGTCTCCTGGAAGATAAACTGAATTCATTTTTATCCTGTACTATTATAAAAGATACTTATTAATATTAATGTATGTGTTTGTTTTCCCCATAAGTGTTGCCGAGGACCATGATCATGAATGTACATTAATTCTGTGGTTTTGAATAAAAGTTCTATAGATCTAGTCACATATACATGACAATAACATAACTCTGGATTTGTTTTAAGAAATATATAAATAATGTACCAGTGGGCAGCTGAATATTGATGCTTCAATGATAAAGCCATTGTTGCCAGCCATTCTAAGACCACTTTTAAGTACATGCAATGCATCATTTTGGCTATATTATAATACTTAAACCATCGATAGAGGAGCTACCCAAGTCCAATATGTATACATTCTGGCCTTTTTTATTTTTAGTTGCTCCTTGCTCCGAGTCAGATGCTACCTCCAAAGCTAAGTTAGTGTAATTGTTACCCATCTTAACCAGGGGTGGATGGTTTAATAGATGCCTCTACTGATGGTGTAAGATCTAGGTTGGAAGTTTCAGAGCTTTGATTGTGGTTATATGTAACAAACAGCTCAGCTTTTCTCTGAATGATAAAAATCTTCAGTAATTTTCTGTCAAAATTGGAAGTTAACCGCAGTTGAGTTTTCTTTTATTTTGTGATTAGGCAGTTGCTTCACTGTGACTCAGTTTTTCTGTGCAAAATAAGTGTTTTCTTTACAATTATGGTTTATTTATGGCATAGATGGGACACATTTTTGCTGCATGTATTTTCTCTGGATTATTGTTGATTTTTCTACAATAGCTCATCACACTTACATGCTTTCTTGTTTTTCTGCAGGAGCATAAGTCTTCATCTGGTCGATCCAGCATGTCGCGATGTCGTAATTCCGTGGCCACGACCACATCAGATGAGACTCCACACATCGGTAACTATCGGTTACTGAAAACTATCGGCAAAGGAAACTTCGCCAAGGTCAAATTGGCACGACACATCCTCACTGGGAAAGAGGTGAGCATGAACGCATGGATTTGCTAGTTTGAAGTGAGAGCTTTAACCTTAGCATGCCCCTTTCTTAACTTGAGATTTTTATTTTTAACTAATTTAGTAACTCTGGAAAAAAAAATGCTTTGTTTTAACATTAAAACCTGGCGATAACCATTTTACTGGTTAATAGAAACCAAGAAAAATACAGATTACCAGGGGTGTTGTACTTAATTGTTTCTACGATGCATCGCAATGTGGTCGTGGACGATTCTGCAGCTGGATGCAGCAACAAAAAATTTGATTAAGTAATGTATTTTTTCTGCCTCTGCCTGTTGAATTCGTTTTGAAACCTTAGTAAAAGTGTAAAACTAAGCAAACATACAGAAAATACACTGAATATGTTATTTGTCTCAATCAAATTACATAAAATTACACATCAAAATGTATAAAACCTGATAAGTTAGCTTAAGGCTAACGTCTATAGAAAATACCTTTGGCAAGCTAACAGTTAGCTTGCTCGAACGGACTTAAGAGATTTAAAAACTTTGTCCATAAACAATTGTTTGCCTCAACAATATTCTCTGTGTTCAATTACAAATAGACTAGAATGCTTTTCGACAAATGTTTTCTTCTACAAAGGCTGAAAGGACAAAGCATGCTGCTTTACTGCAAGAAATCTCCCCATTATAGGGCTACGTCACCATTTTTGATAACAGAACATCAGAGTATAGTAATGATGTTAACTGATTTTCCGGCAGTGGAAGAAAAAAACAGTTAAAAAATGAAGTAATAATGAAAATAACATAATTGTTTACATGTTTTTGATGTTTGTCAATATCAGAGAATTCCAATTGATTTCTGAAATAAACAGAGTTCATAGTTATTTGACTGTTTGTATTAATTGATAAAGAAGGTAGCAATGTGCAGTGATAAAGAAAACTGAGGATGAAACACAAAGTGATGCATCATGATGCTTCGTGGAATCAAATCCAATTGTTGACAAGATAATCGTAATAGAATCGTGAGACCAGTGAAGATGCACAGCTCTACAGATTAGCCCAGATTAAGAATTTAGCCACCTCAACCTAACATCAAAATGTTTTGATATGATATGAGAACTTGTGAAAACCTGATGACTTTGATCAAAGTATGATTTAAGCTAGTGACAAACCCCAATCCTCGTAGGGTCCCTAGATTATTTAATCGATTTGGCAAACACCAATGTATTTTATTTTTGGGGTTGTGGCCCAAACCTTTTGAAAACCACTCATTTAGAAGATAGAAGAAAACTTGTTTATCTTTAACAACTTAACAGCATGAATGTTGGAAATGCTTGGCTGAATTCCAAATGTTAATCTTGTTTACTGCTTTAAAAAGAAAAGCTTGCAGTGATACAGAATGGGTTTGGTCTAATTTAAGTCTTGCTCATCTTTGGAGACTGTACATCCACTGCAGGAGATTAGATTACCATTGTCAACCTGAAAAGAGAAGCCTAAATGTCTGCGGCTTACAGTGAACTGCAGATGTGATGTAATGTGGTGATCTGTCCCTTTAAGGGAATAGCCATGGCTAGTGAGCCCATGCTGGGTCTGTCTGATGCCCGGCCAAGTCAACTGTCGATTTTACATGTGAGAGGGAGTGCTGTGGGCGGGCTCTGTCAATGTGTGACAGCTCCGTGCCTGACACCCTGATAACACTCCATGTGACTCGCTGGCACACATGCACAAACACATACACACACAAAGAAAACAAGGGCGAGTCAGAGGGTATGAAAGAGTCTGACAAGCACAACAAGAAAGAGGAATAAAAGAAAGAAGTTAGTTGACGAGAGAGAGAGAGAGGGAGAGAGAGAGAGAGGGAGAGGTGTAGACCTCCCTGTTCTGTGTCCTTGTGAAGAGATGATTCTTTGTTTTCCTGCCTTCATGTCCTCTTTTCTCTTGTTCTGTTTACCCCCCCCCCCTTTATTTTCCCCCTAAACATCTCACTTTGAACCCTTCTCATCTCTGCATTTCTCAACTGTATTTTTTTTCTTTTATCTTTCTGCTCCCTTGGTTTGGATTATGAACTATAGACATCATTATGACTTGGGCAAAAACTGTGATTCAGTCCATTGTGTGTTTGCCTTTCTGTCCTGTCCTATTATGCAAGCAGCACCGGCTGTTTATGACTTAATGCTGGAAGATAGTACTTTTGCAGTTTGTATATGTGAGTGTGTGTGAGAGAGTAATCCAAAATTATACCACAGTGTTTCCATATTTGTAGTTTTGTTGTTTTTTTTTTTGCTTTTGTGCATTTAAATCAGCAAGTGTAATAAAGAAAGGAGTAATAAGTTCTTGTTCTCCTTTCAGGTGGCTGTAAAGATCATAGATAAAACACAGCTCAACTCCTCCAGTTTGCAAAAGGTGGGTCTCTTAAGCTCAGTCTTGTACACAAAAGTAGTAGGACAAAATTTAAACTTCGTTCCTTCTTATCCCTTTTCTCAGAAGCAATTTTCAAGTCTTCCTGCCCCATGTGTCTTTCTCTCTCTTTCTGAAGTGGTCCAGTTTTCAGAGAGAGTTTTAATTACAGGAAACAAGCTGCAATTACTTCTTTTGATCGTGGCAGGGTGGGGTCTGTCCACTTACTTGCACAGTGTCTAACCACGTATGCTCCACACTGAACATACACACCAAAAACTTGCCTTATTTTCTCCCCATCTGTAACACTCTGAAGTACACTCTACACATAATTCTCCACCACAGCAGGGTGCAAACATGGATTATAGAATATCAAAAAGACTTAGACTTTGTGCAAACTTTTCACTTTGAGAGATTATGATCTGCGCCTGGACATGGTAAAACTCTAAATATTAACAAAGGAACACGGCAACATTAGAAGTGTGGCTCATGGATGTTTTTAAACCATATAAATGATTAGGTTTATCAGTCAATGACACATTTGCCTCTTTTGGACTTTTTCAAATAAAAAGGTCAGATTTTGATGGTGCTCATAGGTTATTGAGTTAAATCTGAATTTAAAATCTTTGATTTTCTGCTCTCCGTTAGTTTCAGGTGTAAAGTTATGAGGGAGTTATTTTTGAGAAAGTGACTTGTGCTGCTTTCAAGGACATGAAAAGTCTTGTATCAGAGCAAATGGTACAGACTGTGCTGCTGCGGCTTTGAAAGTGTTGCATTCTGCACTGCTTTTATTTGTCTTGGTCAGCAGGTGTTTCTGTTTGAGGAGTTAACCTATCCAAGAAGCACCCATTAAGCCTAGTTTGATCTTGTCTGCAAGCTCAGAGGAAGTAAGATTTGTAATAAGTGGAGTCCTCCTTATGGTTTCATAGCTTAAAGAGACTTTGACTATTATAGGAACTAAAATCTTAAATTGCAGCAGATGTTGGGTTGAATGAGGTGCTTCTGCTGATTTGACATCCCTAACCATGTTTATTTTTGTTTAATTTGACTTTCCTTTTCATGAAAAGGAACTAAAACTTTGTGGTTTTGGGCCATTTTGTCCAACACAAATCTGCTGAATCATGTATTTATGAACTCTGGCTGTAATAGGTAATCTTTTCATTACAGCCTTACAATGTGAATATGACACATCTGATAATGACAGAGTAATTTAAACATGTGACAACTACTCTCAGCTGTGAAGTTATGTTGCATTTTTAAACTTTATCGTTGACCAATTTTCCATAAATGATCAAAGTGCTGTGATTTAAAAAAAAAAAAAAAAAAAAACACAGGACAGAAAAACATATTTAATTTCCTGATGAAAATAATTTCATTGCTCTAAATATTCTGAAAGTTCAGATCGCAGATGAATTTACTTTAATTTGGATCCATTTTAAATTGTAATACAACTCAGAAATTACTGCAATGAATGTGGATTCCGCTTGTTCAGTTCATGGGCGTGAAGTTCTTGGCATTACACTGAAGCAGGAGATATACAAATGTTATTATTTTTTCAGATTTTCAGCTGATTGACGTAATTTCCAACACATGCACTCTGTCCGCTGACGAAGGTGTGCTTAGTAGTAGGGAAAACACTGCAGATATTGATTCTGTAGTTTTTTAGTTTTTTCCCCCGTCAGAATCAAATTCAGATGATGTATGAGATTATTGTAGCATTATGTATAACATAAATGTAACTGTTCACTCCTGTAATCGATAGCATAATTATGGGCCGTCTCTTTGCAGCTCTACCGGGAGGTGAGAATCATGAAGATGTTGAATCATCCCAACATAGGTGAGTCACGCTGAAACATTGGTCTGTAGAAATAATGTGCTCAGGCCAAAATGATTAAAATACCCTTTTTATGTCTTTTTACTTTCCCATTCCTGGACAACATTCTTTTCCATTGCTTCCCTCTCCCTCCTTGTCTCTTGTCCCATCCTCCTCCACTTCATTTTCCCTTCTACTTCTTTCTTTGCTTTTCTCCCTCTGCCTGCAGTCAAGCTCTTTGAAGTGATAGAGACAGAGAAGACTTTGTACCTGGTAATGGAGTACGCTAGTGGAGGTAAGTGCATGTCCCTGTGAAATCACAGCCTCTGCAGCTTGGCTCTTTGTAGTTTAGATTGAAAAAGACTAAATCTTGTTATCTAAATTTAAAAATGACCCATCAGATATTAACTTACCCATATAACATTATTATAATTATTCGTTTATTATTCTTTATATTGTGTCAAGCTAAGAAAATAAGAGAAGATCAGTAAATTAGCAAAAATGTGAGCTCTCTGTGCTCATACGTGGAGGTTTTTCTTCTTTAAGGACAGAGTGCAGTTCAGTGTCCTCTTCCTTCTTGTATCTTTCAGGAGAGGTCTTTGATTACTTGGTGGCCCATGGCAGGATGAAGGAGAAAGAAGCACGGGCCAAATTCAGACAGGTGTGTGCACAGATATTTGTGCTATCAATGCTTTAAATGATTTACAAATGGTCATTAAAAATATAAACGGCTGAGATAGCAGCTTAAATCTTGAATTCCTGGTAGTTCCTCTTAGTTAGATAAAATTGTAATGAAGCGTTTTCAGTGTCATTGACTTCTATTTCACCACATCAGTTTTTCAGTCCTTATTTGCTCCTCTTCACTCCTTTTATCTCCCACATTTTGCCACTCCAGATCGTGTCGGCGGTCCAGTATTGCCATCAGAAGTGTATAGTACATAGAGACCTCAAGGTGAGAGGACACACACATAATGAATTACAGTTTATTCTGTGTTAGAGGAAGCCCCCACTCCCCATCACCCCACATTAATCTTCATATGATTTTAAATTTGTGAGATTAAATACCACTCCCACAAGCAACTTGACCCCGAGGTTAATGACAAAGATGATAAAACACCCTCTTTCAGTACTTGAGTTTTAACATACATACACGTATATCCATTCACACTAACATAACCATTATGGTCCCCTTCACTCTTTTAAGACTCTTAGTATGTTATTCTCAATCAGTTCGCAGTATTTCATGCCAAAACTAAATCGCAACATGCACACACAGATTTAAGCTTTCAGATCACTTTGGTTCATTATATTAGGGAGTGTTGCAAATCCTCTTATTGTGCCAGAAGGCAGACCTGTAGACATTATCATGATTGCTGTTAGAGTAACCTCACAAGAACCTGCAGTCACAGGTTTTTTTTGGCCACAATTGCTTTTTGCTTTTCAATAAGAATTTTCAGGGTTTTCATACTGAAGGTCATGAAGCGCTTTCTACACGTCTTTTCAGATAATTGCTGTCATTTACAAAAAGGGCAGCATTAGAATAGAAGGCTTTTGCTGGATTTCTTTTCATTTAAATGCGTACCATTATGCACGTTATCCTAATCACTATCTGAAGGATGTGAAATGAAATCCAGCACAGGCGTAACTTACGTTGATCCTGCTCTGCAAAAGTACATTTAGATGAGTGTATTTAAGAATAAGACTATTTAAAGATAAAAAAAAAAACATACAACTTTTTTAATCTTTTGATTAATGCTACTGTATTTGCTATGATGTAGAGTATCAGATCTATATTTGCTAACTTAAAATTTAAATGTAAGTTATTAATGTAATATTGAAGTTAAAAGAAACTAATGAAAAGCAGGTGTTTGTTCATTTCTTTGACCAGAGGTTTAAGGTGATGTCAGCGTTTGTTTCAGTGTGCTCGCTCACCCAAACACACCAAAGCTGCAGAGTATTCAGAGCAAGTGAAAAGGAGAATACACCGGTTGCTAGGCAACACACAGTCTCCATGTTCACTGGCTCACTTTAGCGTTAAAGATACAGGCATGTGCACATACATAGGTAAAAGCTATGACAGTTCCCTGCTAGTTTCTGCTGCTTAACAGACCCACTTAATTACTCTGAAAGCACTTTTTTTTCTTCTTCTTTCTTTTCTTTACATACAAGTTATTTTTTCCCAAAACAATGTTGTTACCCAACTCTAACAAGGCTAAATATGTTATCTGCCAACTCATTTCCACAGAAAATCTATTTCAACTATAAAAGTTTGTGTGAAGAAAAGGAAAACATATATATAAAAATGTATCCTTGCATATTAATATTTCATTCACACGGTCTCCATCTGTAGGCAGAGAACCTGCTTCTGGACGCAGACATGAACATCAAGATAGCAGACTTTGGCTTCAGTAATGAGTTTACTCTGGGGAACAAGCTGGACACTTTCTGTGGCTCCCCACCCTACGCAGCCCCAGAACTCTTCCAGGGCAAGAAGTACGATGGGCCTGAGGTGGATGTCTGGAGCCTGGGAGTGATCCTCTACACGCTGGTCAGCGGCTCGTTGCCCTTTGATGGACAAAACCTCAAGGTTGGGAAGAAGAATCAAGTGTATTATATAAGCGGATGTGTGTATTCTTTGGGTGTTTGCGGTATTTATCATGCTAGTTTCTGTTCCCTCTGGCCCACTAAATATAGAAATTGAATTACACAAAGTGAGTGTGTGAATTTCTATTTGTACTAGACCAGGTATTTGTTTAACAATAGGTATTTAGTTGTATGATTATCCAAACAGGCACAGATGCCTGGTATTTTGGCTTTTAAACAAAATAAATTTGTTTTCCGCAAAGTAGCTTTGCACAGTCATTCCCGCCACCTGTTACTCTTAGTATTCATGTGACTCACACTGGTAGAGCAGTCTCTTCTTGGGTGGGTAATATGACATGAAATATGATGTGATACAAGCTTTGTTTTGTTGTTTTATCTTACTAGTGTAAGACTTGCATTATTGGTTTTGCTTTTTAACAGAAGCTCCATAACCCTCTGATTTAATCTGTATTTGTTTGATTGTAGCTGCACTAATTCAAACAAGCAAAAGCTTTTCCATCAGTATCTAAATCTGACATTTTAATGTTAATCAGTTCAGTTTTATTAAACTGCATTGCGAAGCTCTTTAAGAGCTTGTTTCATACATTACAGCTGTATATATATATAATATATGTAATTATATTAGTGCATGAAAGCAGAAAAAGCTAAATAACACTGTACTGAAAACTCAAAAGTAGAATGTTATGCTTTTATCATCCACATACTAAGCTGCTTGTCTCAGAATCAGTTTTTTTCCTGTACTAACCAGCTGTGCTTTTGAATGAGCTTCTTTTTAAAAAAAAAAAAAATTTATTCACCTGGAGATATGTTATGTCAGATTTATCTATATAGGCAAAGTAGTAGAATATATGTGAGACAGTGGTTTTCTGATAACAGAAAACATGCATTAATCATCGGCTTTCAATGTATCTGTCCATCTGCAGGAGCTGAGAGAACGTGTGCTGCGTGGTAAATACAGGATTCCTTTCTACATGTCCACTGACTGTGAGAACTTGCTTAAAAAGTTCCTGATCCTGAATCCTTCCAAAAGAGGCAGTCTTGAGGTATACTGCACCACACAGCCTTCACACACACAAATATCAAGATATTTAAAAGGATATTCATATAAAGAGGAAATCCAATGAATTGAAGTAATTATACACTCTTTATTGTAAGTCATCATTACAGTCCTGTATATCCTGCAGACAACCTGAAAGTACTTTGTTGCTTGACAAGAAATATTTTTTTTTACTAATGAATGCAACATGGACAGAACTGTATACTTGGGCTTGTTTCACCAACCATATGTGACTTTGTTGCTGAGGTGTAAAATGCTTTTTAAAGGCCTTGTAAATACATGCTAGTTTGAGGTTTATGAGTTCTTAAATTTGCTTCCTCCACAATGAAAACGCGTGTTTGCTTTTTTTAGAGTAGAAATATTACTTTAAGGCAGGAAAATGAACCCTGACTGCATACATACATGTCACGTTAAAACTCCCTCTGTGGAAGATGATGTGTGTTTCTCCTTCTGTGGCTAATTGTAAAGCAACACTGTAGAGAAAACTCAAGTTTAAGTGTTAGAAATGTCTGGTGACACTTAATTTGCACCTACTTTAGATCGTGTGTGCGAGTTAAGGTCGGGAGTTTGCACCTCTACTGACAGTTTGATTCAGCTTGTGTCAAACAATGAACAATCTATCCTGCTGGAAGCAGCCAATGGATCGATACCACTTTGTTTAATCTGCTGATTGCATACAACTTTTGTCTGATGTAAGCTACTTATATTGTGTCCATTTTCTTTTTCAGTGTTTTTAATTCTGAGAGCCTTCAGGTTGTAGAGGGTAGATTTCAAAAGATTAACTCCTAAATTTTTCAGTGAGTGAGTCATTGCAGCATCTGAGTAGTTAAGAGTCCTTGTTCTTTCCTTAAGGGATATTTATTAGCATATTGGTAGTAAATGCATTAGATGGCACCGGAGAGAAAACCCAGGCAAAGGAATAACAGAATAGTCATGAACTACTTCCTGCTTTATCTTTCTCCCCTTCATCTTTTATCTTTTTGTCAACTCATGTCATCCTGTTTGTGTCTGGCGTACTCCCAGCAGCAGATAATGAGGGATCGATGGATGAATGTGGGCTACGAGGAGGATGAGCTTAAACCCTACATTGAACCACAACCAGATTATAAGGACCCCAGGAGAACAGGTACACAGAAAAACAAACTCAAAGTTATTTTTTATTATTATTAATTCCACTCATCCCCCCCTCACCTGAAGGGATCGTTTATCACAAGGTGTATTATGAGCGTACCATAACTTAGTAATTCTAATTATAAAACTTTTTTCCTGTGTGTGTGCAGACATAATGCTGCAGATGGGATTTGGTCAAGAGCAGATCCAGGACTCGCTGGTGAACCAGAAGTACAATGATGTGATGGCTACATATCTGCTTCTGGACTATAGGAACTCTGAGGTACACCGTTTCTCTCATATTCACACACATCTGTCTTGTTGCCCTGTATATTACTTAACAACTCCATGATACTGTTCATGTTTTTACTTAAAACACTTGAGTTTAAATGTGTTTCTTTCTCCTTTACCTACTTGAACACATAACCGCTGTTCCACTTCTTTTCCTTCAGCTGGATGAAGGTACCATCAAGCTACGGCCAGGAAGTGATGTAAGCAACATAAATGCTCCCTCCCCATCTCACAAGGTATAATGAGAACACATGTCTTCTACCAATCATATTGAGGTTTCCCACCTCAGTCCAGAAACAGAAGTACACTCACTTTGCCAAATGTTTTTACCACAAGCCCTAGGAAATCTACTCTGATGTATCTTTTAGTTTCTTGACCAGAGACCTACGGTACATATAAACATCAGCATACCACAACCATCTTGAATTTGGTGGTTTTCTCACTTTTTTTTTTTTTTTTTTTTTTTTACAGCCCTGTAGCTAAAGACAAACTCTAAACTAACAAATTTGGATTAAAGTCTTTCACTCTCTCTGTATTAATAACTGATGTTAATAATGATCTGCTTCTGTCTTGCCTCATCAAGGTACAGCGCAGCGTGTCGTCCAACCAGAAGCCTCAGAACCGCAGAGCCACAGACCAGGGTGAGGCTAGTGTGTGTCTGAGTGGAAGATTGTGTGTGTGATTAGTGAGTGGATGAAGTTGGAGATCAGATTGAGAATGTGTTTTTTGTACATTAAATATTGAAGAGGTTCACCAAAAGGCTATGAATGGTCTGATCAATCTGTTTGACGCACCAAATTTTCCTCTAGGTTCCTCATACTCCAAGAGAGGAGGTCAGGCAGACAACCGGTCTGCTGTGGAGGATTCTGGGAGGAAAAGTTCATCAGGCAGCTCCACTACCAAGGTGCCGGCCAGCCCTCTGGTGCCCACTGACCGCAAGAAGAGCGCCACGCCCTCCACGGTAAGATGTCATTGACTTCTCTAAATATTACAGCACAAGCCACAGCGTACAAACATTTTGACTTTTAATACGATCTCAGCTGTTAGTACAGCTGAGTAAGTCAACAATACAAAATGTTTACTTGAAATTTGAGGGAAATTTTTATCACCTTCTCACATTTCTGCAACCAGTTCTGTACACAGTGGTATACTTCTGTGTTTCCTGTGGAGAGAAGTTGTTTGGGAATTTATAATGTGCATATCAGTTATGCATGTAGAGCATGTCTGTGTGTTTGTGCATTACAAATTCACGGGCACATTTAGTAAGTCAATATAGACAGTATTGATTTTCTTGTGACTCTTATTTTTCCTCCCACTTCCTCTGCTGACTGGAGGTGACCTCTGTAGCAGGATACAATGACCACTGCATACACAAAGGGAAAATTTCAATCATGTTTCTGTGTTGCCATAGCTTCACATGGTGCTGTAATCAGCAGCTGAGCCCTTCCTCGTCTATCTGCAATGAAAAGTGAAGTAGAGCCTGGTCGAGTTTAACAGCAATTAAAGATACAGATGGACAAACAAAGTACACTTTTGGACTTTTGTTTTATGGATGAATTTTTTTGTAATGTTAAAACTGACCATCTCCAGTTTATGCCTGTATCAGCCATAATTTATTGTATGTTTAGGTCCAAAGATCAGCATAAATTCTTGTTAAAAATTAAAACTAAATGAAAATAAACATCCAGCAAAGTGCTAAAGTTTTAAGTAGTGTTTGAAAGTTGAAACGTGCAACTAGCATTAAATGAAAACAACTAGTCATAATGTCTTTATCTTGGTGCGGTGCCATTCCCTTGTCATCATAGGAAAAGCACGTGTGTTACAATGAACATTTATGGTGCGGTGTATGTGTTCAGGTGTCTCATTAAGCAGTGAGTGTGACAGTAAGCTTGGATTAAAGTAACAGGACCCTGACACTAAAGTAGCTAAAGAAAATCTAGGCATCATTAATTTAATAGCTGTGACATGTTAGTGCCTGCTGTGAAGATAATCCGGTTTTGTTTTTTCTTTCTTTTTAATCTGTATTACACTCGTCACTTCTGCCTACATTAGTTTCCACCTCTCACCTATATTAAAACTTACTGAGGAAGTGCTTGTTAATAGTGTCAACCAAGAAAATCAATATACAGATGAGACTATAGTATCTGGTGGTTTAGTGGTCATTCAAGTTGGCATCATTTTGATAAACGTATGCAGTGTCACATTTATTTTTGTCCAGAGCTGCATTTTTATGTCTTTATTCTGTCTCCAGGATCTTGGATTGATAATCAGAGTTGAACTGCTCCAAGTCTCTGCAGTTAATCTAAAAAAATTCCTCATCAGGGTTAAAGTCTGGACTCTAGTGATCAGTCCATGCTCCCTGAATTATTCTTTCAAGGTCTAAAAGAATCATTGTCTTCTTGCAATGTGCCTTCAAAGAAAAAAGGAAGAAAAAAACCAACAACTCCTGAGTGGGGAAAAACTGGTCCTTCAGCACATTCTTGTAGTCAGCGGTGTAGCACTTCATCCACCGCTATTCTGATGCACCCATCACTCCGGAACAGGGAAAATCTTCACACCAAAGTACAATCTTTGTGCTTCCTGATACATTTCTTTTTTTACGAAGGTTCACCGTGATCCTCCCATGTTTCACTAACATCTTGGAAGGTTTTTAACTGAGTTTTATGCAGACCAATAAGTTAACACAGATCTTCAAGGACTATAGGATGCATCTTCCTACATTGTTTAAAGAGTGTAAAGCTACTCAGCTAGGGGTCTCATTAAGGTAAAAACATAGGTAGGCTCTTACCTCTTTGCTTAGTTAAAACCAGGAGCTCTATTAAGCATATGCCTCTTTCCAACATAACTTAACTATTAAGGTCTCATAAGGAAAGAAAAAGTGTGACTGTCTCAAAACTGTGCTTCACAGGTGGTTTTGTTTGATCTGCTTTATTGCAACTCTTTTTAGTTACCTGGACTTTATTTAATAGAATCTTTTTTCTGTTGTTGAACACTTTAAAGCTGAACAATATAAACGGATTTCTATTTAATGTGGGCTTTTGTAATTCCTTTTATCACTTTGCTAGTCATTGTTATAAGAAATGAAGCTGTGTAAGAGTGCAAATGCATAAAATAATGATTCAGGTATTTGTGGATAATTTTGGGGCACTTCAGAAAAGAAAAAAAGATCTCGCTACAATTAAATGATGATTTAATGCCCTCATCTGTTTTGATTTGTAAGCTTGTGATGGGTTGTTTCAGGAATACTAATTTACCTTTAAATCCCATCACTTCATTGTTTGTCCCCAGTGTACCGCTCTTCAGTTATTTCTGTCTTTCTAATCTCGTGTTTTGTTGCTGTCTCCTTTCAGAATAGCATCCTGTCCACTGGTACCGGTCGCAGTCGAAACTCCCCTCTGACTGAGAGAGCCACGCTCGGCCAGGGTATTCAGAACGGCAAGGACAGGTACACAAACACACACACACAGTTATAAATGTTTTAAAAAGACAAGGGCTAGTACACCCACATAAAATTGTACTCATTGACACTCTTTGTTGTCATTGTAAGTGAGGTGGTGCAGTTTCCTCACCAAAGTAGATGTAATACAAACACAATTGCCCATATTTTGTGAAAGAAAAAGTTCCACAGCTGTCTCTGTGACTGACTCCCAGAGTTTGGCTGGTACTCCCCAGAGCTCTGCCAGCTGGCTGAGGGAGGGCCTCAGCCTGCTTCCAGAGTGGGGTGAGCCCTCCTGGACATGAAAATCAGGTTCTCCTGGGAATGTAGGCCAAACCTCCAGTAGATTAGAGATTACCATGATTGTCACATGGATGCCCGCCAGTCTGAGCAGACTTCGAGGGAGACATGGACCTCAAAGTAATCCGGACCATTTAATAATTTTTTTCTGAACAGTGTAAAAGATTTCCTGGATATTTTCTTTTGACTAAATAAAACAACTGTCTACGTTTTAGCCACAAGAGGCTCCCCATTTTTTCTTCACTGCATTGGGATATCTTTCTTTTTTTTACCCTTCCTAAATGTAGTTTATCCTCCCAACTCATCTTTCTTCTTTAGTCAAGTTAAACATGAGTTGCTTTATGTTAATGATTTTCAAAGAAAAGCATAAAAGGAACCTAAACCCTTTGATTTAACTGCCCCTTAACGTGCGGGTGAGTTTCAGCGAGCGCTTACCCTTCTGGAGTGAAACAACCCATGCGCGCCCGCAATGACCATGCGTATATCACCCATGCTTAACCAGCCATATGCTTTGTGTGCTTTTTCATAAGCATTAAACATTAAGCCAAACCATAATCCCCACTGTGACGCACTGTTCATGGTTCATACTGCTTTATTACCTGTTTATCATTCTCAGATGACCCCCTCGTTCCCAGCATAGTGCTTTATCTATAGCCCAAGAAATGAAATCCGATCTATTTCCAAGCCGTAGTATCCGATCAGTTTGGACAGATTGATCCTTTTCGTTGCTACATTGACTAAGCACTGTGTGGGGGACGAATTGGCCATTTGAGATATCATTGCCTTTTTCAGTATTGTGGGTCTGTTAGCTATGATAGCCTCTGCTAACATAGTGGTTGTTATCTGCTTTGATTTTTTTAAGTTACTTAATGTGATCATTAATGCTTTGAAGTTTGGGCTTTTATACTTGTTACACCCCACCCACCCTCCTTCTTTCATCCTTTCTGTCCTTTTCTAATTGTTATAATTTGGTCTTCTTTAATCTGTGTCTGAGCTCTCGTCCCTCCAGATCCCAAGTCACTAACATTTCCTTGGCTTGTTTTTTTTCTGTCCTTGTCTTTGTTAATATTTCCTCTTATTTCTCTTTTCCTCCCCTCTCTCTCTTGCTTTAAGGAGATTAGAAAGACTTGTAAAGGAAAATTAACTCTTACTGGCGCTGTATGCTCCCCATACTTGCCTCTTAATAGGCTTATGCATACACAAAAAATATCCACACACTCTCAGGCCATGCACAAACACACACATGCACATTGTCAAACATAAATGTCACGTATGCTTAAGCTCTTGCCACATTCTGGTTTGTCCTATGAATGCAGTCATTTTCCATCACTAGCCATACGAATCCTTGTCAGAGGGAGTGTGTGTGTTCCTCTCAACTGTGTGTTTGTATTCTGTGTAACAATAAGTTGTTGGTTGACCTCTGTAAATGTCCCTCTTTCTCTCATTGGCTATATTTCTGAGATATCTCTCTTTCCCTCTCTGTCTTGATTCTGGTACCACCCTCCGCTGTCCCTTACTGTGTTTTTCTGTGCATGTGGACAAAGTCAAGTTCAAGCTGTCAGTAATGTGCAGAGTTTTGTAGCCATGGCAACTTTACTGATTAACAGAGGGTTTAGGAAGTAGTTTAGAAAAGTTTGTTTAGTACAAATAAACCTGAAAAGTTTAGATTTTGTAGAGCTGGGGAAAAATAAAGATAAAAAAGAGAGAATTGTGGTGCTGCACAGGCAGGAGTAGCTATATGGGTCAGACCTATGAAACATCCAGTTGCATGAACATTCATGTGACACAAACTCTTAACTTTTAGTTAGCAAATATTCAGCAGATATTTGACATTTCAATTTTAAAACAAAAAAAGGACAAAAAAAAAACCTCACCCTATTAACATTAATGCATGTTGACTGAATAGTTGTAATTTGAGGCAGTGTGATAATAAAAATATTAAAGTTATCAACTTAATCTACTATGGACATTTTGGGCTTTATTGCTGTGCACATTTCTGTTTGACTTTGTCTGCATCATTTGTCTGTCTTGTATGTAAAAAGTCAGCCTCAGCCAATAGAAAAATGCATTACAGTTGGTCTCTTGTGCTCTGTTTTCTGTCAAGTGCTTGAAAAGATGAAGGCACAACAACACTGTTAGCCTTTTTGTTGTGGTTTCTTTAACCACAAAGTTAACAGCAAAAGAAGACCAACTCTGATTGTTAAAGTCATTTTGCTGCATGTTTTCTCTGTTCTTCCTCCTGTATCTCTCCTGTCTACCCCCCCTACCCCTTACTGTGTTTGATAAGTGCTGCTTCTAACCATACTCCACCTCACCTCCCTGCCCATTCTCACACAAACCCCGCCCGCTGTGTTTCTGGTTGGTGAATGCTTGGCTGTGTGTCTTTTTTGGTGTTGTGTCCCTGTGTTGTTCGTGTTTGTGTGGATGTTTGGATGTGTGCGTCGGGCGGGGCACTCCTCCTCTTCCTCCCATCCCCTCCCCCCCAGCCTAAACACTCCGGGCTCCCGTGCCTCCACTGCCTCAGCTGCTGCCGTCCTCTCCTCCTCCTCCTCCTCCTCCTCCTCGCGTCCCCGCCACCACAAGTCCTTGTCCTCCTCCAACCATCCATGCCCCTCCGACCTGCACGCACAACGGCCCAGGCAAGTCTTTCTCTCTGTGTTTTGAACAGTAACACACACACAAGCCGACAAACCTTCTCAGGCCCTTTTAAGAAAAAAAAACCATTTAATCATTAGATCATCTCCCCTGAAATGAATAAAGAGGGAGACGAAGACAGTGACCAATTTTTCCTGTTTCCTCGTCTTTGTTTTAATCTATTTGATTACCTTTAATTCACACAATGACAAAGCTTGGCATAAAGCAATGACCTGCTGCCATTTTTTTTCCTGACCAGAAATGGTGAAGCCGATCAAGAAAAGTCTATTTATGTCCCTAAAGAGATGCTGTTTTAAGTTTACACAAGCCACTCTGATTGCCAAAAGCCTTCTTACACAGAAAAGCAAAAATGAACAGATTGGCAAAGTTTAACTTTTCATTTTTCTCAAGCATTAATTATCAGCTGGCTTCTCTGCATTTTTCACAACCTTTTGGTTTATGAATGTTTTGCAGTCAGCTATTATAACATTACTGAATAAACTTCAGAGGCAAAGAATAAAGACAGCAGCACAAATGGTAAGCATCATTTTTAGTGATTCATGTTTTCAATTTTAGAAGCATGCAGTTTAAATCTATTCTTGCACTAAGATCTTGAATATATACCTATATATGCGTATATAGGTATACATATATATTACCATAACAATGCCACCATGGTGAAATGTGAAACTTTTTAAAAACTGGCAATCACGCATCCACCAGTTACTTAGAAACAACCGGAAACTAGATTGTAGAGCTCATAAGTGTGTTAGTTGCTGACAAAGCTTGTTTTTGGCCAATCACATTTACCCATTCGGCCATACCTGAGCAGTCAGTTTAGAACAAGATGAGCAGGTTTTCACACACAGAAAAAACAGATACGATGAAAAAGAAATGTCTTTTCAGATGTTTATCGTGAGAAAGGTTGACTTAGTTTAGCAGCTTAACATTTAACAGATGAAATTTGTTAAGTGATGTTTACAAGACAGTAAAACTTAATGGGAAAATAAATCTTATTGTTTAGCTTCTAAAACCTTAAATGTTTTACATTTCTTAATATATATTAAAGACCAGGTTGATTAAGCAAAATTAATTAGGGGGAATAGATCTAGTTCTTGCTCTCATAAGAAATCTGTGACCCGTAAACTTGAAGCCTTGAGCCTTCCTAACCTTCCAAGTGCACCTGTGCTGGTAGGCCAGCAGGTAAGTGATGGAAACAACAGTACAACCTGCAGGTGCTCTGTAGAGAACTAGATGTTATTACTCAGTATGTGTGTGATATTTCACAAATTTGTCTATTGCAGATATGGTTTTATATGGTTTTCCCTGGCTGGTTAAAGTTAACTTAAGCCTCATGTGCAAGATTTTATAAACTCCCTCAGATGCATGTTGTTGTCAAATGTTAAGAAAAAGCTCTTTAATGCAGCGCAGCTTTTCTAGGTAAATCTTTGTTTTCTAGAAAAAAACAACCATATTTATCCATTAAGCTTCAACTGTACTTTGACACCTCCAGTTGAATGAATGAAGTTGAGCACTGACGTGTCTTTTGGGATGTCTGTGAGAATTGTATGTGAATTTGTAGTGTTGTCTTTTTTGTGTGATGTTTTTTTGTGTTGCTTCTGTGCTTGACATTGTCCGTTAAAAGGGCCACTTTGATATTTTAAGTATATATGTATTCTAAGACAGGAAAAAGAAGAAGGAGGAAAAAAAAATCTGAGTGAAAAATCCAGCAAGGGTAATGTCAAGGTGGCCCTCTGGCTGTTTGTTTTGTCTATATGTTGAAGTCTTGTTCTGTTGCATGCATCGTTCAGCAGTGAGCTTGGGCTGTTCAGAACCTGGTTGGGAACGCTGGAGAGAAGGTACCGCTCCAACACTTAGATTGTACCCTGAGTGATGAATAGGCACCTTTTCTGAGAACATAATATGTACTCTTAAAACTCTTCCAGACTTTTTTTTTTTTTTTTTTTTTTATCCAGCTGTCCCCAAACAGCCCTCTGAAAAACCTCCAAATGCCATTCTCATACAGTTAAAATCCCTTTTAGACAATGTCCTACAGCATGCTTTCATTACTGGGATTAACACCAGGATGCTGGGCACTGACTGCTCCATATTTGTGCAAAGTAAGCAGTCAGTGGTCTGGTTTACAGCTGCAGCAACATGCATCTTTGATGATTCAATAATAACTGGACAGCTCCAAGGCCAGTAATAATATCTGGGATGTTTATTGCAAACTTGTTGAAGCAATGTCAACACAAATACCGCCTTAGCTTCACCTGGCATGCATTGACACAAGTGGTATGGTTCCTACTGGGAGTCTATTTTATTCTTTCTCATCTATTCCAGACATATTCCATGTACCATATTTTTAGAGCCATTTTATGTATTTCTGATCCTTAAAATTGTTCTCCTAACCCGTTCAACTTCATGTTTAGGTTAAGGTTCCTTTATTTATACCCTGCGGTAAATTTGTATTGCAGAAACATGACATTAATTGAATCATACATTCATACATACACATTCTAAAACAAATGCAGCATAAAACGACACAATGTACACAAAAGAGAAAAATGAAAAGCAAGTAGAAAAGTGGTCACAGCTCCACCAACTGAAATACCTCCAACAAACATCTAAAAGCTTGAATTCATAAATGAATAACGCCAGTGTATAGTCTACAAAAAAGCTGAAACTCACTGTGCAGGGAAAGAAAGTCAACTTAAGGCTTTATTTGAGAAAAAAAAACTTCTAAAAAGCTGAGTTTTATAATAATAAAAGAAATGGCACTATCTACTAGAACCTTTTATTTCTCAACCTAATGTTCAGTGTTTGCCTGCTCCAACACACCCGAGTCAAATTAATTAGTCATTGTGCAAAACTTAATAGTGTCGTGGTTCCATTTAATTAGAGTCAGGTGTGTTGGAACAGGGAAACATTGACAACCAGCCAGACTGCGGCCCTCATGGGACCGAATTGAATAGCTCTGAGCTAGAACCATGAAAGGGAAAATTAGACATTAAATCTGTCACTTTAGTTATAAATGTTTGTTTATTTCTTATATAATGTATATATAATATAATATAAATTATATATAATATATATTGCAAGACACACACAACAGATGTAGCACTTGATGGGCTCTGAACTTTGTAAATAACACGACGATCTGATTTTGCTTAACATTTGTGCAGAGCATGGATTGGAATAAAAACTGCAAAGTTGGACATCCTAATTTTGCATATCTTAAATCAGCTGTGCTCACACCGAGCTCCTGCACAAATAATTAAATGAATTTTTATTTCTCTTACTTTCCTTTTCACGTCTATCACATTACCCAACTTTTTATGTTGGAGCAGAACTGAATTAAAACAAAGGCATGATTTTACAGAACATTATTAAACACAAATTTATAGTGTGTGTTGCCCACAGCCGGCTGCTGTGTGTGATGTAGGGGACTGAGATGCATTCTAAATGGCAGGTGTAAACTGACTTGTTTAGAGCTGTCTATTTATTCTTTGGTCACCCAAGATGCATGTTAATTCCATGAGTGTATAGATTACGTTATGTGTACCCAGGCTGAAAATCATGTAGCTGCAACATGAAGACAAACGAGCCTACATGAGCCTCATCCCAGCCTCTATTAAAACACCTTCTGGATGCTAACAGGCTTTCACTACTTAGCTTAAATCAATAGGATGATATTACTGCTGCATCACTCGCAGAAATATGTAGCTATTCCCATCAAGTCATCTTCATAACTATAAGTCACGCTGCTCCCCCTGCCTGCTCCAGATTCTCTGTCCTTGCATGTGTGTTTGTAGTTTGTGTGTTTTGGCATCTTTGATCTATTGGGCATCTTGATTATATCCATATTAAATTCATGACTATACTTGATGTGTTTTTTCACACTGTGTCCCTGGAGACTCCTGAAAATCTTTCTTTTTTCCCCCCATTCCTTGTCCAGAATTAGACGGACTGCGCAGCACTGTTAAGAGTTTTGTTGCTGTCGCAGCCTCATTATGTGTTTAGACGTAAGCTTCAGTTTTAGGCAAATGGTGACAAAGTAGATTAATGATGTTTCCCTGAGCAACAGGGAAACATTGATGTAATTCATCGTGGCACAGATACTGTGATAATTACAGACTTGAGTTTCAGATGTGACCTGTTTTTTAATACTTAGCAAGCTGTTACATGATGAATCTAAAAAGAGAAAGTTACTGTCCTTGGTGTTGCATTTAGAGGTGCTGTAAATACAATATAAGTCTGCTCCTGCCTTTTTCTGTGTGTGCGCTTTGTGTTTGTGCCTCTTCTGTTCTCACCTGCTGCTGCAGGTGTGCTCCTGCCATGTAGTGTTGTAAAAGATGCAAATGCAACTCTCGGTGAAAGTGTCGGAGTGTGTGTTTGTGAGGCTTTGTGAATCTTCGACCCCTCGGCTAAGACAGAGAGGATTAAGTGTTCGTGTTTACTTTTGTGTCACTGACCTGACTGTGGGATTACATCAGGACGTTGAACACAGACATGGATATTTGTATGAAATGAAGTTGTTTTTCTCCCACACCCTTTATCTTCATTCATGTTTATTTCATTCTTGTTCCTTTCTTTTTTTTATGTCTTCCTGTATCACCTCCTGCTCTTCATCCTTCCTCTTTGTTACATTCTTTATTTCCTTTTCTCTGCTCTTCTTCATTTGCACCTCCTCTTCACCACTTCTTACATACCACCTTCCAAACTTTTGTCCCTATTCAAATTCTTTCACACTGCTTTCCCTCTCTTAATGACCACCTTCTCCTCCTCTTTATCACATTTTCATTACTGTCCTTCTGTCCATTTTGTTCCTTTTTGCACCTCCTCTGTAGTGCTGCACCGCAGCGGGCGGCAGGTGCCTCCCCGTCTGCCCACAACATCAGCAGTGCAGCTGCGTCGGACCGAACCAACTTCTCCAGAGGGGTGGGCATCCGCAGCACCTTCCACGCGGGCCAGCAGCGGGGCGCTCGGGACCAGCAGGTGTCTGCCTACCCCGGTGGTCCTGCCTCCCCATCCTTGTCACATGGAAACAGCCAAGTCCGGAGGACACATGGGGCCACAGGCATTTTCAGCAAGTTCACATCCAAGTTTGTACGCAAGTGAGTAAAAGAAAAACACATGAAAATATTTACATTGTGGACAATTAAGGGTTAGTTGAGCTGTTTCTGTGTTAGAAAGAGGAAACGAAACAAGAGGTCCGTAGGTCCATAAATGCAAAGCAGCTCTGATAGCAGCCAGTCTTTTATTTATTTTTTGTTGCTGTGCAGTTTAAATATGTACTGAGGTTTCAGCTTAAACCAGAAAATGACTAGGTGTATGTTACAACTCATTTTATGTGCCCATTTCCTCTCACAAACATTGTACGGTATGTTCATGTCATTAGTGTTTTTTCAGAGTGTTTCTTTAAAGGCACGGCTATCATCTATCACTAAACCAGTCTGATCTGCAACTGCTGAGAAGAGAAAGAAAGAGGAAGGGAACAGCTGTGTCTTGCCTGTAATTATGTTTATAGCAGTGGTGACAAGGGAGTAATTTCGGTTGTGGTTCCATGTTCCTGGCCTATTTTACATCTGAGTCTTTCAGCACAGGTTGCAGCAGTTAAACTTGTCTTATGGGTACCTGGTTGAAATAAAAGCTGAAGTGGTTTACTTAGACTTTTCCTAAGAAGAAGCTTTTCTTCATTAAAGCCTCTAACTAACTTGACTCTTGGCACTAATAGTATTAGTGCTAAATGAATTGGATCAAGTTAAGGCTGATAAAGTATTATAACCTTTTCTTGTGTATTACAGCCTCTGAAACAAATTATTGGAATAGTCACAAAGAAGTTGACTATGTGATGCAACAAAGCTTGAGAAAACTGAAAGCCATACAGAGTATTTAAGGTCTAATTTCTATAAAAAGATGTTAGTTTTTTTAATGTGAACAGATTAAAATCACAATTTCAGAGGATAAAGAGTGCAGTGGAGAAGAACAAGGCGGATTATTATCTGAAGCATGCATGAGGATGGAAGAGACACGAGAGGAAGTGACCAAACGTGAGGGTTTAAAGGGTCATGTGGAAGCAAGGCCAAGAGAGGAAGGACAGTGAACAGTGGGAGAATAAAAAGCTAAAAGGGCAGGCAAGGTTGAGATTAGTCATTGTTGTTGTCGCCAGCCAACCCAGTAAGTGCATTATTAATACCAACATTGAAACGTGTACATTGTGGGGTAATAACAGGAGTCTGTAGTTTTGTATTTGATGATTTTGGTCATTTTAAAGTAGAAATTGATGAACATACACACTTTAAATTCACTACACATTAATTAATGGCAACTTGAAATTGGAGACTGACTTAAGACTTAGTTTGAAATTTAAGTTAGGCTAAGTCATTCAGGTGCAGTGATTAAGGTATGGGGTAAGACGCTAAGGCATGTGGTATGTCAAGTGTCCGCATAGGGATATAGAAGCAAGTGTGTGTGTGTTTCTCTAGTGAAGAGGCGAAGGCACAGCCACTCTCCAGGCCTCCCACTCAGAGATACTGTAGCTCCGTGGTGACAGTATCCATGGTTACACCGGAGATATCACTTTTCCCTTAACTATAAATACTGCTAGTGGCGACACCTTCGCACACATACACACACTTAGTGCGCCAGTATGCAAAAGTAGGGGAGACTATTAGGAAATGTTATGACCTAACTATGCGGCTGGTCTGGAGAGTGAACAGCTCAGTGTGTTGTGTTGTGTGTGTGTTTGTGTAAATGAAATGTTTCTCAATCCATGTTTAAAGATGAAGCTGTTGCTTAACCTGTGAGTTTTGATATGACATGTCTTTGTGTGTTCAAAGGACGTGGTTTTCATTCTTCTTTTTTCTGTTCTTGTTTGAAGCTTTCACTTCACAAACACTTGTTTTCAGGAGCACCCAGGACTGCTGTGTATGTGGAGGAGGGCTTCAGTGTGTGGTTCGGCGGGGAATGTCCTAATGTCATTTTCCCAACAGAGCCTGTTAAACCCCTCTAAAGTGTTGTAGTGTGCATTTAATTGTTTGTTCTCACATCCTCACCAATAATCCCCAACATTTAAACACACTAAAGTGGACATGAGTGATGCTGATATTTTGTCTGTTCATCTTTGGTTTCTTAATGTCGGTTGTGCTTGTTGCTTCAGTCCCATGTGAGTCAAAACTTTCTTTTTTTCTTCTTTTTGTTTTTATCCCCCTGACACTTGGCTTTAAAGTTTGCTACTCTGAGGGCAGCTTGTGTTTTTTTTACAGGAAATTCATCAATGCGTACGTTTTACACACACTTTTTTTCTCTTTCTTTATCCCTCTTTTTGTTTTTGTAGAAATCTCTCGTTCAGGTTTCCAAGAAGGTAGGCAACATACCTAACGTTAAACATAACCCCTTGATACATATCCACGTATATTCTCTTCTTTATATATATTTTTAAAATATATATATATATATATACAGGACTGTCTCAGAAAATTAGAATATTGTGATAAAGTTCTTTATTTCCTGTAATGCA
>JBAMHW010000005.1:7546068-7569525 GCA_037177495.1 Rhadinocentrus ornatus
TATTGAAACAATAAAAGGCTTGCAATATCTCAGTTGATTTGTAATGAATCCAGAATGTATGACATTTCATGTTTTTTTAATTGCATTACAGGAAATAAAGAACTTTATCACAATATTCTAATTTTCTGAGACAGTCCTGTATACTTTTCCCTTTTTGGTGTTTCGTGCAGCTTTTTGTTGAGAATTTCTTTTTGTGCCTTGTGCCTTCTTTACCCCTTTTTTTCTGTGGTTTGGCCCCCCTTTATTTTTTGAGCCTTCTGATTTTAAGTGCCGTGTTTTGGCCCATTTTTATTTAATTTTTTTCTACTAACTTTTCTGTCACCCAGCCACCCTCTCACTCAACTCACCCACTCCATCATCGTGCAGCACAATAACACCTCACTCCTCTTCCTCTTCATCCTTCCATTGTCCACCTCATACCCAGTTTTCCATGTTTTAGGTAGAATGTGTGTGAGTTAAAGCCCCACCGCAATAGTTTTACTGCCTAATCTCTCATAAAATAATCCCCTTTTCGGATTCGGAGTGTTAGAAGCCGTCTGAATGTGGAACTTTAGTATTGCTAACCATTATCCAAGCTAACACCACCTACCAACCCATCCAAACCATCCCAGCTTTTTGCTTTGCTCAGTTTGGTTAGTGTAACTCTGTTTTCCTCGGCCACGCAGACTAAAGTTGCGTACCTTGTAGATTCCAGTTGGGATGCAACTTTTCTTAAGTCCCTGGCTGTAGCTGGAGAAATTGTGGACGGAAGCAGAGAAGAGGAGGGGAACCAGCAGGGAAAGGGGCTGCAGTGTTTCTCAGGCTACATCTTTTTTTTTTTTTCCTTGGAGACTTCACTTTTCTTTTAATTAATTTCTCTGATCTCACTCTGGCACTGGCTCTCTAACACCAGCAGCAACAGAACTGGATGGCTTTGACCTACTCTGGCTGGAAATCACCCTTATGCTGTGAACACACTCAATTACACTTAATGCACATGTGCCCATCCTATATATATTTATATATACTGAAAACTTGTACAAAAACACATCTTTTGTACGTTTCCATTCACATATTTGCACTATTTGGAGATGGCAAAGATGTACTGTGATGATCTAAACGAACACAGATTTCATCCAGATATTCACTTGTGTTTGTTGCCTTTAACCAGCAGGTGGAGCAATTTTCCAAAGTGATGTGGACCATTGCTCCACCTGCTGGTGTGAAGGTGTAATAAAGATTGTAGCGATATTACATATATGAGGTGTATTTGATCAGTCCCATGATGCTGCAGTCTATCTTTTGAAGTCACATAAAATGGCACAAAGGGTTCTACATTTTTCATCACCATATCTATAAATTATTGTTTAATAAATCAATGTGTTAGTCCACTTCCTGTCATTTCCCCTGTGTTATAGCTCTATTTAAACTTCTGTTGCAGGCAGTATTTTGCATCTTGTTGATGTAACTAGCAGCAAAGATGTTCACAGCAAAATGAAGTTTAGACTGCAGACTGTTGAATTTGCCATCTTGCTTTCTACATGTTTGCATGCGTGTTGTTGTTTTGTCTTTGTATTTGTTTGTTGCCTGCTTTTCTTGCGTCATGTCTTTCTTTTTTTTCTGTCTTTGTCTGTTGATGTGAGCGAGAATGTGTGTATTGATTGGGCTTTATAGGCAGTGGTTAAGGTGTTGTCCTCAGGGTGTGTATGTGTGTTTTTAAACAGGCTATATATGTAGGTCCAGTGTTACTAATACAGATTGGTTTACCACAGCGCTGGGATCATTAACCTCTTTCAGCTACAGGACTCGCCCTCACCATGCCAGCTATTCATTTCCAAGCCATTCCATCCTTTGCCCACTAAAAGTTTTGCTCCTATCATCCCATTTGTTGGATTTTACTTCACCCCAGATTATTTTCTATTTTAAAAGAACACAGATTCCATCAAGATATTCGCCTGTATTGGTTGCTTTTAACCAGCAGGTAGAGATATTTTCCAGCTTGTTGTGGCCCATTGCGCCACCTGCTGATGTAAGTGACAAACGCCTGTTTGTCCACTACTGTGTGGCCTTCATTTTTCCATTTTAATTTGGACTTTAGGCCTTAATAAAAGTTTTCTAAACTAGTTATGTTTAGTCTCAGACCATTTTGCTCTTTTACAGCTATTCTGATTGATACATCAACTTTTCCTTTTCCACCCTGTAGCTGACTGGACTTTTCAAGTTCCAGTCAACCTCTCTCACTGGGAGAATAAATGACCCAAAATAATGACCAGCAGAGAGTTAAAACTTCAGGTTATATTTAACAAAAATTAATGTTTTCAGTTAAAACACCCACACATCTTTTCATTTGTTTACAAATTGTCAGCTTCAGGGTGGAACTGTGATGAGTGCCTACATAGTGGAGTAGTATTACCTGAACCAGCTCACACAGCAGTGCACTGAGGCACCCTCAGGTTACTTTACTTTACCTAAATCTGAGCACTGGGGTGGAATTAGATAGTTGGCATCAAATCTCAAAGTGGTTGGATTAGAAGATTGATGTCGGCATGGTGAGGAGTGCGACTTGTGTCTAGCCAGCTGATTCATTATCTGTGTAAGAGCCCAAATGTTGCCTCCAGCCCTGAAAAAAGACTAAACTTGTGCTGATTTTTTTCCGAGGAGTCCGTATGAGGGAGAGGGTCGGGATGAGGGGAGCAGGTGAGATACAGAACCACCCGAAAAAAACCGACAAACCCTTAAGATCCTGCAGTCTGTAGCAAATTGCCTGCCAATCAGTAGACTGGGACTCAATCAATAGATGACCTAAGCTTGTTGTGATTGGATGGAAGAAGGTGGGGTCTGAGATGGGAAGTTTAATTGGTTGGTGATGGTGATAAGGGGTTAACCAATCAGGGGACAGGACTGTAGCAGTTAGCGGTAGCATCGTATAGATTGGTAATGATGGTGATGAGGGTGAGCTGCATGATGGGTGTGTGAAAGGGGAAGTCAAAGCACCCCAATGTGTGTTTGGGTACAACACAAACGATACAATCACACTCATAATTGACCCCCATGTTGTGACCATGTTCATACACAAACATACACAGGGGTGCTTTAAAAGTTTTCATTTTTGTCTTCATTTGCACAACCTCATCATTTTGCTCTTCCTCTCAATCCCTCCTCCTCATTCCTCATCTTCTTTTTTGTTCCATCTTTTTAAAATGATTGTCACAATTCTCAAACCTTTCCTTGCTTTTTTCTCTCTGTGCTTATCTTTTCCACTTTATTCCTTCTTTTCTTCTCCTTGTATTTCCTTCCTCACCCTTTCTTCTCTCTCCTGTCCTTTTCCATCCTCCCATGGTTCCGTACAGGTCAGTGCTGAGCAGTACTGTGGACAAAACGGAGAAGACATCAGGTGGCGTCCTCTCTTCTTCCAACAACGATGAGAACAACTCCTCACCAGGATCTGGTAACACTGGTACGCACTCTTTTCTACTTGATACACATTCCACTTTAGATTGTGTCAGTTGTCTTTATTGTTAACTTCTACAATACTTAAAGTCTGAGTAAAGCAGAAATCTACGTTCCGAGTTTGTCACCTCTTAGATAAATAAGATGTTAACCATCCATTCAATCTTAGTAATTTAAGGCAATCCTCAAGGCAATTAAATTCGGTCTGATAAATACAGGAAAATTAGTTGTTTGTGCATCCATTAATCTCGGCTGTCGGGTGTTGTCTTTTTTTCCCCAGAGCTTTTTGTTTTAACTATTTTTATTTCCACAGTTCTGCACAGTATTAATCCACAGAGGTCCACTGACCGGAGTTATTACTGAAACTTCAGTTCTCTGTCGTTGTTGTTCTCGAACGTCCACAGTGTGCTGCTGGTGTGCTGCCAGCTCTTCAGCGGTGCTTAAAATCAGCCGCAATTTCCACAAAATAAATTCTCAGTACACATCCCAGGTTCTGCTAATTTAGGCATCCAGAGAAGATGTTTCTGTGGTGAAGGCAGAACAGTTAGCTGGGTAGTTGCTTGTCCGACAAATACATCGTAGCGGGCCTGCTGTTGATAACACCTGTGCAGAAAGCTGATGGAAAACTCCTAACTACTACCAGGCGTAACTCTATTTCTAATTTTCTCAATTTTCTTTGCTCCGGCTTTAAATAATCATCAATTTTAAATGAACACGCATCAAATGAGACAGGGTTGGTATTTATTGGTTGTATAATTTATTTACTTTGATCTGTTATTTTTTATAGACTGTGATGCATTTTGACCTACTTTGTTTTTATATGTGGTATATGGATAAATTTGCTCAAATAGCTACAGGGCTACTTGGGTACTACCGGGCTAATTAGGTGCCTCGTTTTGTCCTTTGTTAGGTTTAAATGTGTTAATTACAGGGTGTTAAGGTGACACTTGGTTAGCATCATGAAGAAGGTTTCCATTGGTTAATAATTTAAAAGTATCACCGAATGTGAAGTCTTTGAAAACGGGACAAGTTTGACCTCCTTACGCAGAAATAGCTGCTCTTCTTGCTAAAGTTCCATTCATTGCTCATCCACTTACACACTGAGGATTTTCTTCTATTTACTGCCTTGTTGGATGTGTGATGATTGTCCTGTTGAAAGGCAAACTTAATTAATCAATTACTTTTGATAAAATGCAGAAACTATAGCCGAATCAGGCCCAGTGAGGTTGGTTTCCGTTTATATTTAGTTTCTGCCAGAGCTCCCACAACTATATTACCTCCATCTACTCTCAAACTTCTACAGTGAGCAAACAAGCAAACACTTGCTTATGTTTTTAGCTATGAGGCTTTAGTTATATCCCCCATCTTTCCTGAACACTTATGTCCTCTTGTGTCCTGGCTGTGTGGTTGGACATGGTCTTTGATATGTATTCTACTGCTATTTGTTTGGCCAGCTGCTTGCAGACCCAACAGGGGGACCATCTCACTGCCACTGGTTCTTGTATGAGAGCTTTTTTCTAAGCAGATCTCTCTTTGCCAAACATGTTTGTAGCAGGTTTGTTGTGACCCACGAGTTTGGTCTGGCTGATGACCAAAAGCTGAAGACTTCGAGTGGAGTTTGTCCGTGTTGTTTTTTACCTGACTGCATTTAGCAGTGATGTCACCAGTACTGGACTTGTGTGTGAAATCTTTCCAATTTTCTCCTCTGATGTTTTCCTCTTTCCCCTTCAGGTGGCACGGGCACGCCTCCAGCCAACGCCAGCCAGAAGGACTCAGCCAAGCCGCGCTCTCTGCGCTTCACCTGGTCCATGAAGACCACGTCATCCATGGAGCCCATGGAAATGATGCGCGAGATCCGCAAAGTGCTCGACTCCAACAGCTGCGAGTACGAGCTGCGCGAGCGCTACATGCTGCTGTGCGTGTCTGGCAGCCCGGCGCACGATGACTTCGTTCAATGGGAGATGGAGGTGTGCAAGCTGCCGCGCCTCTCCCTCAACGGCGTGCGCTTCAAGCGGATCACGGGCGCGTCCATCGCTTTCAAGAACATTGCCTCAAAGATTGCCAACGAGTTGAAACTGTGAGCGTGGAGGGCCGCCGAGGAGAGATGAGAGGTTGACGGGGTGAGAGCAAAGATGATGCTGTAGGTGGGATGGGGGCACAAAGAGGTGGAAGTCAGGAGGTAAGCTAAAGGGTGGGATCACTTTAAAAATTACATGATTGTTATGTAGAAATAAGTCGGAAGTAGGGCTGCCAGTGCTGGGACTAGAGAAACATTTCTGTTTTAGAATACGGAGGACCTGCGAGGACCCGAGCAGACTTCATCTGAGTTGTGAAGTACTTACAGACCGAGGTCTTCTCTTATCCTGCTGGGGGGGTTTCTGTCACGTTCTACTTAGACGTTCCACTCTTCTGCATGTCCGATCCTCTGTTTTGTTTTTGTTTTGTTTTTTTCGGAGTCACATTTTGATCACTTTGACCACTCCTGTCATTTCCTCCTATATATAGTTTCTCAGCACGGTTCTGCTGCCGGGTGGTCCCGGGTGGGTGGGGAGGGTAACCAGGTGGAAGTAGGTTGGATGGAGGGCGATACGAGCAGAGGAACCCTGGATTTAATAAAATGTCTATGGAGCCTTATTTTGCTGGAAAACTCAAGGGAGTTTTGATTAAAAACAAAAATTCTGATTGTCCACCAAAACTGAACGGACTCCAGCTCAGCCAGGACTTAATTCACTGAAGCCCATATCACACACACACACACACACATATGGAATGGACTAACTGCTGATGACGGTTTAAGGACTTTCTCCACTTTCCATCTGCTCGCCCAAGCCTACCTTCCACCAAAATGAACTTTGAGAACTCACCTCCTCCACTTCACACACACATACACACACACATACATACATCTTTTCACTCCTTTTGCACCCTTTATTTCTTTCACCATCAAGTCGGAAGAGGCCAGTTAGACTTGATGTTGCCATCGAGCATTGATCCTACGGGCTGCAACTTTAAGTCCAAACTTTTTTCTTTTCTTTTTTTTAAATATAAATAAAACCGAGTTGTGCACTGGAACAAGAGGGGCATATTTAAACCTGAGGGGGGGAGGAGACTTAATGGACGATGGTCGATGGATTTTTATGTTGCCTTTCTTTGAAGAATTAAATTTAGGGTTTGTTTTTGTTGTCAGCACATAAATGCTCAAATGATATATTTGTACTGTTCTTTCTTTTTCTTTTTTTTTTCTGCTTTTTTTTCCCCTTTTTTCTGATCTTTGCATCATTCGGTTGGCATCACGCCTTCGCATCCACAATGTCGACCCAGAACCGACACATTTCCTCGCCCATCTTTCCCTTCGCCCTCTGTTACACCTTCCTAAAGAGCAACCGCCCGAGAAATGTGTTGTTGGAGTGTGTAACCAACAGTGTGTGTGCGTGAGTGTATTATAAAAGATCGCTGGAAAAACAACAATTGACTACAACGAATGGTGAATTTTGCTTTATTTTTTTCCCCCTCTGCTTTTGATTTGATAATATATTTTTGTGTCGTTAAAAATTTGGGGATTGTACAGATTTGGATTCCCAGAGGGGAGGGAGTATTTGGGGGGGTGGGGTCTTCTCAGATCATACTGCTGCCTTTTTGGTGTAGTGCACCTTCAACACACATTTAACTTCCACACAGTTCGTAGTGAATCAGATTAAACGCAAACCCTTCCCTCAAGTTCAGGATTATTAATGTATTTAATGATGATGATGATGATGATGATGGTGGTGGTGACGACTACTGCTTGTTCATTTTTGGCCTTTTTGTTTTTATTTACTTTATTAAAGGCCTTTGTCGGTCCAGAATGGCTTGAAGCAGAGAGAGTAAAGAAGAAGGGACGTCTTCATTTCTCTCATATCAGAGTGGACGTTCTCGTTCGAAACCACAAGCAGAGGAGGTCGCTTCCTTTTCTCTTTGCCTCTCTCGTCGCAATCGTAACTAGTTTTGTCGATGCTAAAAAAAAAAAGAAAAAAAAACAGCGCCTGGGTCCCGTCACTTGGTTGTATCTAACTTAACACTGTTTTTTTGTTTTCCCACAATGGCAGTCGTTTTACTTTTCTTTCAGTTTTTTAAATACATCAGAATTTTCTTTGAGAAGTTGATCATTGTATTAAGGTGCTGGGTATTGGATTCTAATTATTATTCTGGCTGTTGCTGTTATATTATCTTTTTCAGGGTTGATTTTATTTTTCATCATTTTGTTTTACATTGCTGTAATTTACATTGATTTTAAATGTGTTTTGAGCAAACTGTAACTGTAGTGGTGGGTTGTCGGGGTCGGGAGGGTGATCAGCTCCTTAAAAAATGTATTGTTTCTTTTGTTTTGTTTTTTTTTTGTCTTTTTTTTTGTGCAAAGAGAAAATGATGAAAAATTACAATGATAGTAATAATAAAAACAATGATATGATAGACTGTGAAAGCCATTCTGTTAAAAAGTAGCTGCTCCATTTATTGGCTGTTATGAATCAGCTGATGTAACTTTGATGTTTTAATGGAAATGTTTGTTTCTATCAGTTTTAAGATATGAGGACCGCTGGAGTTGGTGGTATGGCTGTTTTGATTTACCAGCTGGATGACTTGGAAAATACAACACATCGTGTAAAATATAAAGATGTGATCAAAATATACCATGAGCTCAGTTAAAACCATTGAAGGGATTTTGATCAAAATATGGAAAAGTTTAAAGCCTGTGATGCTTATATTTCTATCTGCCCTTATTTTATGTGTATCCAGATTGTGAGTATTTAAAAGCCAAGGATGGGGTATTTTAATAATGAGGATTGCTAGTAAACTGTAAAAATGGTGGCGCTCCATATGAGCAGGATAGGATGCTGGAAAAGAACTTCTACCTGTGAGAGGAAAACTATGGAAAAATGCGACATTGGATGTCAAACTTGAACTCTAAATTTCTGAACAAATCAGGGAAAACATTCACTTTCTAGGCTGGGTAAGATTTCTCAGCATAAACTCCAGCATTATGTATAATCTTCTTTAATGGAGGATTACACCATATTTACAGAACCTCAATTATTCTGCAGCTAATAAAAAGACACTTCCATTTACGTTCCAGAAAAATTTGATACAAATGTATTTTACACTACTAAACCTTCACTAAAAGCGCACTGAATTCAGTGATGCAAAGTATTCTGCAGGTGTGATAAGATCTTTTGTACATTTAACTGTGCAGTTAAACTCTCCGTATTTTAATCTTGGTAATTTTCTTGGTTTACAGATGAGCTATGTAGTGCTGTAGGTGACCGAACCTGTTGAGTTGATTTTGTAATCCTGTGAATTAATTAGGTGATGACAAAATAATTTTTCTTCAAAAAAATTTATTCTTTAAGCACAAACAGTTCTGTTTCCACAGTGTAAACAACTTTTCACATTACACACAAGCAGTTCTTGGAGAAAGGAACAAATGCAACAAGTCAAAGGCAAACCACTGTAAAGCCAAAGTGACGGACCACTTTCAGTCAAACCAAACGCTGAAGGTCTCTTCCAACAAAACAAGGAGAGAACAGAAAGGAGCAGCACTCAACAGCTGACCCAAAAATGTGACCTCAGATTCTGGCAACTGGCAGAAAACATCTTTAACAGTGAGTTTCACAAAAATATATTTCAGTGAGGCATCTACTTTCTCAGAAGTTGTCACCAGAAAACTGGAAAAAAAAAATATATGGTTCACTGGTTAAATTACCAAGTGGCTGTAGAGCAGAAGCTACTTCCAGATCTACTCTGACTTCTCGCACCTCCTGTCTTTACAGGCAATTCTGAATAAAGCTGCTTTAAGTGCTTCAGAGCGGTCATCTTCAATTTATTAGTGTGATAATTTGGCCAAACTGGCTGACAAACAAAAAAAAAGCTAGTCGGATACACTTTTGTTTATTAGCTAAACAAACCTGTTAGAAAGTGAAAGAACTGATGGAAATATATGAGAAAATATTCTGTTGTCTAACAGGTAAGCTGAGACTTTTCTGGTACCCACCAGCTGAGACACGAATCTGTGAGACACTGTGCTTTTTCAGCCTTTGGCATTAAAATTTTTCAATGTACGGAGGTCATGAAAGGTCAAGTTCAAACTTAAGTCTTTTACACACCACACAGGTATGTTTTCAGCTGCTCTTTAGCACAGACAAGTCCCTTTTCTTGGCTGAAAAGCTGCAGAATAATTAAGTCCAGTCAAGTTTCAGTTGGCTCCTTTTCTCCTTTAGTGCTCAAACAATCATAATTAAGTTGGCACAATCTAAACTACTTCGGCAACTAACCGCCTACCTATGGCCCACCTAGTCAACAAAAGTTAAACATTACTCCAGTTAATACTAGAAATACATGGCTATGAGAAAAGAGGCCAGTGTCATCTCCAGCTCTTTTTCGCTCAACTGAAAAACAGATTTAACCATCAAAACTCAGAACAATAAGCTCAGCAGGGTTATGAAGTCCAGTTTCTCAGTAAAAGGTAACTTTTTCACCTTTTCTGGATTACATATTAAAGCAAATCTCCGAAGGAAAGCAATGTGTTTCTTCACACCCGTTATAAGGTTTTGCTTAGATGTAGTGAACACCACCTACATCTTCATCTCTACTTTCCCTTACATATTTCTTTTTCCTGAAAGTCACATACTTCACACCAGCAGAACAATACAATGCAGATATATTTGTTTGACCGTATTCCTGCACAATCCAGATGTTCAGCTGTTTCCATGGAGATGAGCAGGTGGGTTTTCTATTTGTGGTCATGGCTTTCTTTGTAAACTAGAGGATACAGTGTCTGTTTTTCCATTTGGTAAGTGACGTGTGTGCACATGTAGTGTTAGTTTGGAAGTCCAAACTGTTGGTGCCATGTGTGCTAGAGAACTGAGGGTTGGAGGTAGGTGTTTGTAAATACAGTAGAGGGGCTTCTGACCACCAAAGAGAGATTTGTAATAACTGTAATGTCACCTTCAGGGTGTGATCAGTCGATTACATGATGTGTAATTATCCCAGGACTGCTAGATAAGGGTGATTTAGTCAAAAGTATCAAAGTCCAAGTGTGGGTGTGCGTGCCAATTTGTGAATGTGTTTCTATTCCCATGAGTGTATCAGTGCGAGTTTGGCTGCTCTACTTTAAGACCGACCAATGATGGAGGCATCTGGGTTGCAGTAGATGAGGAAGAGGAGGAGCTGGGAGGAGAACCCCTGAGGCTTGAGGAGGAGGTCACTGCAGGCCGGATGAGTGGAGGGGGTGGGTGGTTATGGGGCGCTCGGCTCTGGAGAGGTCGTGTCTGAAGAGGCGGCGGCTGACGAAGAAGGCTTGGGGGGGCTGAAGGAGGAGCCGGGCGCAGCAGTGGAGGGGGCTGGGAAAGGGAGGAGGTGGCCTGGGTGGAGGAGGGGGGAGGAGAGCTGCTTGCCGTGTCTGGGGGAGAGTCCTCCATTTTGACCTGAGAGGAAGCACCAAAGATGATTCTGTTGAGCTTGAAAATTTTTGTATTTAAATAAACAAAATCAAACTACAAGTAAAAAGCTAGTAAATGTTGTGCGTGTCCTTTGTTTGGCCTCACCTCTTCCTCCTCTGCGCCTCCCTCTGCAGCTGCTGCCACCTCCTCGCTCCTCCTGGGGTCTCTCTGGTCTCGGTTGGTTGCCACCTGCTCGGCTGCCCACTCCCTCAGCACCTCGTCGAGGTTGAACCGCCGCCGGTAGCTCACAAAAAACGAGCTCACCTGAACAGAAAGCCAAGAGATGCAGAGTTAGAGAAGAAATCAGTGATGGCGGAGACTTGTGCTGTGTTCAAGGACACACAGGCAGGCAACAAAGGGCAGGAGATAAATGAAAAGATGGATGATGGAGATTATAGTCATCCTATAAATATAAATGAAATTAGAGAGGAAACGCTGATAGGCAGTTCATAAATGAACTGCAGAATGGAGGTTACAGCTGAGGTCAGTGTAAGAGATATGCAACACGTGAGAAAGAGGCTAACCTGAGCTGGTGTCTTAGTGCCTATCACTTCAGCGATGGCTGTGAAGTCTTTGCCGTACCGACGGATGGCTGCAAAGGAAACATCAGCTTTTATTGTCTTTAGTCGATGTGACAGAAGAGTAATGTGCAGTGAGGTTTGTTGGCGTATTTACTGTTACCCCACATCTTAGTGCACCTGCTCTCACCAAGCCTGACCTGCTTCACACATTCATACACTTCAGCACAGTTTACTGTTGGAGCAGCTGCAGTAGATGAGGGCGCGTGTCTCCACTGGGAAAAATATTTTTCTGTAACTCATCTGTGAGTTTGATCTGAAGAGCGTTTATCCCATTTATGCTTCTTTTTGCAAAGTAGAAAAATAGTGCTACCCTTCGTGGGCTGACCCCTTCTTCAACCTTTGTCTTACATAAGTTACAGCAAATAAGTTTGAACTAGATTGAAGCTGCAGCAGTTCTCCAGTGGTAGTTCAAAAGAATGTGTGTGCTCAACCAGTACAGGTGGCTCCTGTGTGAAAAATGTGAATGCATTATCTGACTGAGAGTGTGAGGCAGGAAGGGCAGAGAGGAGGATGACGTCCCAGCTTTTACTCACCCTGCACGGCCAGGAGCTGCTCCTCTGTAGTCCAACGAGAGTTCATTTTGGGGGTGGGCTGGAGGAGAGAGAGAGAGAGAGAAGCAGAGATCTGAGTATGACTGAGGGAGGTGGCACAAAGACCAGGAGAAAAGAATGGGGGTGACAGTGTGAGGGCAATGTGCAGATTAAGACAAATCTCAGTCCCACAAGATGTGAACTAAAACCCCAAGGGAGTTGAGGAGAGGCAGAATGAATTAATGAACAAGCAGAGGAATGAAGTGGAGCAAGATCATAGAGGGAGGAAAGTGAATATAGTCAGGAGAGAAAAATCAATGAGGTAACAGATGATGGATTTTGAGAAGAGCAAAAAAAAAAAATTACCTCATTAGGTTTGAATCCATCAACACCCTCACTGAGACTGCGTTTCATGCTGCTGTTGTTTTGTTTAATAGACTGAACCTGAGAGAAAAACAGAAGTAACAGAAGATCATAGCACCGATGTGGTTTACTTAACAGGAGCTCAGTGTAATGATAATTCCAAGAATATCTTAATACATCTGTCAATTTAAAAAAAAAAAATTAGCTTCCGTAAAGTCATAATTTAAATTAAAACTAAGTAAATGGATTGACATGAACTACTGCATGGTGTAGTCAGAAGATGGCAGTACAGACGAGGTTACACATGGCTGTGATAAACAGGGTAGAAGGAGAGGAGGTCTGGGTGGTTCCAGTGGTGGCACCCTATGTGCCCATGGGTGGGCTGGCTTCCGGTGTGACTGGATCCCCGAGATATCGTTTCCTCACAGCAGGGTCGACCCAGATGTTTGCATTTTATTTCTACTTTTATACTTACTGTAAGTTCAGAAACAGTCATTTGTGATCATGTTTGTACAGAATGGGGTATGGGTGGGCGGGGCGAGTGTGCATGAAGCCTGGTTTTTTTGTATGTGTGTGAGTTTGTGTGTGTGTGTGAACAATTATGGGGTGTGCCTTTTTATTTTTTATTTTTTTTTATCATTTTTGATGTGAAGGCTTTTAAAATTTTGTCAGTAAATATGCATTATTTGTTTTTATTCTGTACAGCACGTTGTGTTGCCTTGTGCACAGGTGCACAAAAAAACAGTCGTCCCTAAAATATAACAGACAGGAGTCCTGAGGAACACTGAAACTGTGCATATTGGGGTTTTTTATGACTGTTTTTTTCACATCACATTTCAGCTACCTGTATAATCATTCATGATGTTCACCTTTGCAGTGTTTTCCACATTAAACTTTTTTTTTAAATATTGACTCACACAGGACGTAAACAGGTAAGAATACTGTTGATACCATGATGGTTGTTTAAATGTGTCCTCTCTTTTCAAACATGTTCACAAAAAGGTTCCTTATAATCCTGCTGCTGTTCTATAAGATGCCTAAACTGCAGTAGTTCAGTACATCAGATCGTCTGTGTATTTTGAGCACATAAAACATCTTAGAGGTATAGTCTGATATATAAACATGTTAAAGGTCATATTTAAAACACTGATAATTGGGTACACACCTGTCTCTTGAGTGAAACCAGCTGTGTGTCCAGCTGACGTACAGTTAGAACTCCAGCATCATGGGAGGTTGACAGAGCCATGATGTCAGCCTGGTCCAGGTGCATGCCTTTAGGCGGTCGGCGCCGCGCTCTGAGCGGGTGGTGTCTGTACTGAGCCCCGATACTCTCCTTCTTTACTGGTCCAGAGCGACTCGGGGTGACTTTGTCTGAGCTGGTGCTGCTGGGGTTCTGCTTTACTGCCTATATGGACAAACAAGTTGAATCAGAGTGGTGATTCAGAAGGAAATAAATACATTGATTCATTTTTATGCACAACATTAAAAGTGAAAGATCCAGCACGCACTCATTTAGCTACAAATGTAAACATTTCTATTACTTACCTCTTTCTTGGCATCAAGCTCAAAATCACTGTCACTGACTGGCTCTCCTTCTTCAATCTCATCATTACTGCAAACAATAAAATAAAGATGAAGACTCCTCAATGCTTAGGCTCTGTCCCTAACCAACTGTTAAAGGTGCAACTGAATAATGTCTGAAAGGCTCAAAATGAAAGCTGAAAATGACAGGAAATCATACAGTAAATCTCATTTACATATTCCTGAGACGTTCCCAGGAAGAAGTTCCATAAATGTCAGATCTCAGATGAGCAGTTTCTGAGAAATTTGTTTCCTTCTGTATTTATCCTTCCTTCTCTCCATATCAATGTTCCCACAGGGGTTAAAGTGAAAATTTCTTGGCATTTCAAACCTGTCATCTTTCTCCCTCTTGTTAATCAGCCTTCTGGCCTGCCGGTCCATGACGGAAGTCCTGGTCCTGGTCTTCTTCCAGCTGTAGTAATACTTCACCAGGCTGGAGATTAACTTGTCTGGAAGCTGCATTAGAAAAAGGAAATAATTGTAGAGACTTTGTAGCAGTATTTCAGTGGTAAATATCCTGCAAATAAAGTGTGTTTGTTTTCTTGCACCATCTGCCGAATGCGGTGGAAGCTCTTCCCATGAAAGCTGAAAGCCTGCTCGAACAGCACTTTATCTTCTACTGTCCACTCGTCTGGAAAGGGTGTGAAGTTGGCCAAGTCGGCCAGCGAGCGCTCCACGTCATGTTTGTGCCACAATAGCATGCCCAGAGCCTAAAGATACAGAGAAACCAGAGTTGGTGACAGGTCAGAAACAAGACACATTTTTATCTGGGATTTATCATTTCACTGGACGTATATGTGCAGCTTTTCATACCTGCTCCATGTTGTATCCATGTTTTTCTTTAGCCATTAGAATATACTCATCCACTGGAATAAGAGGGAAAATTGTTCAAAAGGAGAGAAAATAAAACATCAGCGAAAAGGAAAAACCAACAAGAATTTAAAAAAAAATAATTATGAGAAAAGGACAAAAAATTAAGAAAAAGAGAACAAGATGGTGAAAGAAGTAGGTGCAGAGAAAGAGAAATGTCAGCATATAACTATTAAACTGAAGGACCGGCTGTAAAGCTTGTGTCAGTGAATGGATCTAAGGTGTGTATAGCTTACACACTGCATCAGAGAGCTGACTACTGGGACACCAGACCAACATGCTCCTCTGGTCCTTCTCATTGTAGCGGGTTGGACTGTCTGGTAATGAAAACAAATCAGGAACATTTGACTATTTTTAAATAGAAAGTCAACTTTGAAATTAATTTAGCATTTGAGGCTATATATATATATATACACATATAAACACACATTTGAATTCCTCCTTTCCTGGTCACATCATCTGTAAGTCCTTCTCCTCTCATCTTCCTCTCCCCACCTGCTCTATTCCATATCTGAAGAACTTCCAACGTCTTGTTCCCTATCCACCAATCAAACTTCAAGGTAACTGTTGGTTTCTCTTCTACTCACATTCACTTCCATCTACAAACCAGCTTTTGCTACTCTTCATTAGAAAGAAAAATAAAGAGCAGGCAGTCTGTTAGCAAGTTTTTTTGGGAATTCAACACTTGTGTACCTACTAAAACAAATGTGGGGTTGCACATTTGTTCTCCGCTGCTGAACTGACTGAACAGAAACGTCAGAACTTGCGTGAAGGACATTTGACTTTACTGATGCAGGTATGATAACTACAGGGTTTTGAGAGGACAAATGGTTCATTTATTAAAGAGTTATTGATGAAGAAACTACTCACTGCACAGCATCACATAACACTAATAATTAAGCATATTATCTACAACTTCATTTCAACTTTTTATTTTTAGCATATCGGATAATCTGTCGGTCCAAACAGTGTGGAGAAAAAGAAATCCGTCATTTGTCTTTAAACTCTCGTCATCACTCTGCATTTTCCCCCTTCTTCAATCAGTATCATTCACATTTGTCCTCACTGCTATCTCCCTCTCAGCTTTGATATCTCTCTCTCTCTCTGTTCCTCAGTTTTAGTCTTCATTGTCATCATCCTTCCTTTTGTCCTCTCCAATCTCCCTGCTTACCTGGTTTGAACTCTGGGATCTGTGCTTGGTAGTCTCCTCCCACTCTGATCATGCTGTCTGTGGGAAGAGACAAGGTAAACATGAGTTTTCATTTTGTGGAGTAATAGATACAGTAAATTTTAAAATAGAGTTAACAGCATCATTAAAAAGATTCAAGATTCATTTAAAAATGACACAATCATAATGATAATCTTCATTTTCATACATGCCCTTCCGTTAAATAAAGATTGATTTGCCATATCAAGTTGAATCATCAGTGATAGCTAAATCTGTAAGAGAACTGAAGTTACAGCTACGTAACCTAGACCCTGTACACACACACAGATATTTTGACCAAAGGTAATTTTCCAGTGTGATTGCACCTATTGTCAACATGCAAAATCCGTTCTTGGCCTCTGAAAAGAAATATTCTAGGGGGGGGGGAAAAAGCGCTTTAGTTTGAGTGAGGATATTCAAACGCATTGTTTACAGTGTTCATCTGGAAAAGGTAGCTGGAGTTTTCGACTCGCCATAGCTGTAATTGCACCATTACCCACTCTGATCTTACAGACTAGGTAGCCAGAGAAGGGTAATCTCCATTGTCTAAAGACGGAGCAAACGTTGCGGACATTTGTGTCATCACATGCAGCCAGTCCAGAGCATCTTTGGAAAACATCAAGGCTACAGTCCATGTATGAAAATGGTCTTATATTTTTACCCTCAATGACTCAATCCTATATCAATTTCACTTCCAGTAAAACACATTGTTTGTATCCCTAATCACCAATCCCTAATAACAAAGTGCAGCCCACCGGTCATTTTATTTCTCCATACACATTGCATATTAATTATGTCATATTAGAACAATTATCTCTACTTTTTTCCAACTCTAGCTGGTATGAAAGACAAACAGCTAAAAATCAGATATGAAATCCTACCCTTTTGATGAGTTATTAATTACAGCCTACAAAACACACAATGGGTAGCGTAATGGCTTGCTGAATAAACTATATTTTGGTGCAACTCATCTCACTGTCAAATTAGTTACCAGATCACAATCCAAACTATATATTTTATGTATTGTTACAATTTTTAATCCCTCTAAATGCATTGGATTTTAAGCAAAGATTAAAAAGTTATTTTACAAGGAAGAAAACAATTTAAAAACCAGTAATAAAATATGCTACTGAAGCATGTTTGTTCTTTTTTTTTTTTTTTGATAACATTTTTTTTCCAAACTACTGTCACTAACAAAGAGAAACCCCCACAGATGGAGCAAAAGAGGTAGAAGACAGAGTAATTAGTGCTATGCTAAAGCTAACAAGACATAGCAGAGATGGGAAAAGTGAGGACTGAAGAGCAACTATGTGCAATGCAGGGAAGCAGCCCAGGAGGAGGACAGATCATTGCTCTCTCAGGGACAGAGGACAGGAAGGGAAGAATTAAGGATGGAGATGTTAAAAACATGACTAGATGGATAAAATGAGTGGATGGATACTTGGAGGGACGAAGTAAGTTATAAATTAAAAGAAATGGGTGCTAAAATCTAAAAGAATGACAAATATGATCAAATTAAAATGCTGTGTCTGATCTAAAAACATGTCCCAAAAAAACAAACGTTGAGACAGTGGAGACAATATGGTGGAAGAAAAAAAACATGTGGGCAGAAGATAACAAGGATGAAGAGTGTAGGAAGATGCTGGAGGAGGGGATGACAAGGGAGGAGTGTAAAGGGACTTGTGAAGCACTGCAGCAAAGCAATGAATGTGACCGGAACAGCTGTTTTGATTCCTCTGTACCATTAAAATGTCTGTGTGTGTTTGTATGCTTCATGTTGAAGTAGCAAACGCTGCCATGAGCAGCTCTGCCGGTAAATCAACTCTGCAACATCTAACTTTGCAGTCACTACAATATACTGTAATTCAGGGATCGCCAACTCCAGTCCTCAAGGGCCGGTGTCTTGCAGTGTCCAACACCTTATCCAAATAAAATGAATCTCCAACAGCTTGTTACCAAGTTCTGCAAAAGTCTGTTTATGACCCAATCGTTTGAATCAGTCATGTGTCTGCAGGGACATATCCAATACCTGCAGGATACCAACCCTCGAGGACTGGAGCTGGTGATCCCTGCTGAAATTTATCAAGTGAGAGTATCTACCATGTGCATGCTCTTCATCGCTGCTCTCCTCCTCAGAATGCAGTTGGTTGTTTCCGTTGGTAACAGTTTTGGCTCTGCTCCTGGACAGGACCCCAGCCCCCGAGCGCTCCATCACTGAGGGCATGACTGCAACATACAGATCCATGGTAAAATAAAAATGTCACCATTTAGACTGCACCATTTATCAACATTAGTGTCTAAAGTGTCATTAAGTCACCCACAAGCTAAACGTTATGTCATCTTTTTATGAATGTGTTATGCTGCATTGGAAGCAGTCCCATCATTTCCGTTCATGTTCCAGACATTGGTTTCTGTGCAATAACTCTTTTTCTCAGTTTTCTCTCTCAACACCATTGTGTGCTTTCAACAGTTCAGTGAGATTTTAGGGCATGGGAAAAGTGTCATGGCGTGGAGTTTATTTACAGGCTAAAACACATTTTGGACTAAATCCTACACTTTGGCTCATGTATAGTGAGATGATGCCAAAACACACATCCAGACAATTCAAGCACTTCTTGATTTTGTCCATTACATGATTCTGTCATGGGGGGCACCATCCACAAACAAAACGGAGAGCTTTTTGGTGACCAATGCCAACATCTAAGAAATACAAGTCAACTGACTTGTAATTAAAATCTCTTCCTTCCACAAAATCGTTATCCGTACCTCTCAATGCATCTTTCATTGCCATTTTTTTTTTTTTTATCCAGCTAAGTAATTTAGTTGTTTTGGGTCCTCTCATAGTCACTGCTCTCTCTTCGGGGCTGTCTGAAGATTTCAGGATTGTTTATTAATTCATTTATTTTTTTAAATCATGTTTTGGTTGGGAAATGAGCTCCATAAGAAAACTTTTAGCTCACATTTCCCGCCCTGTATTCTGCTACAGAGTCGTCCTCTTTTCATCCTCAGTTATTAATGTTCCCCACACCACTGACTGCAATGCAAGCATGAAACAGTGTCAATCCACTATTGTGATTAACAGTCAGAGACATGTTCTTGTCATAAAATCTTACATCTCTCACCCAGGTCATGGTAATTCTAAGAGCTTGTTTTTTTGGTTCTTTAAGACATTTCACCCCTGATTTGAAAGGCTTCTTCCCTTCTAATTTTTATAACAGTGAAAATAAATCACCATTTTACAAGCATATAGCACAACACAGGAGAGCCAGCTGCTCAAGTCAAGACTTTAACCTACATCTGAAGAAGAGATGCTCTTTTAAAGACAGTGATGTCTATATTATGGATGGGGGAAAAAGATGGTTTGGAGTAGAGTGAAAGAAGCCATTTATATCAAATAGATAATAAAAAAACAATAGCCTTGGATATTACATTCCCAGTACCTAAAATGGAACCCTGACTATCCTTGGTGGACAGTTTTAAAACCATTTACACTTTTGACCATCACAAAGGTAAACATTTCACCATTGACAATGACCCAAATGGCTCACAGAATAGGCAGGTGGGTAAGTGACTCATATGTGACCTCAATGACTCTGGTATGACCTTACTAACTCTCCTGATGTCTTAGCTACAGCTTACATGCCTGAAACTCCCTACCAACTGATTAGACCTGGCAAAGCATTTCTCAAAAGGTGAAATGTCTTCAAAAACCAAGAAGTCCATTTGCCTTTATTCAAGCTCTTCACTTTTCTTCGTCCATTAAACTCATATCTACAGGTTCGGCTTCATCACCACTTCAGAGTGCATTTAATCTCTTTAAAGTCCGTCTGTAAACAAACAGGTGTTTTAATTTGCCTATCTAGTGCCTCTCTCAAAGTCTTCTTGGTCTTCCAAATCATCTGCAATTTCTTAATTTCATTACAATATGAGGAAATGGGCAGATTAAACTGTTTAGATATTTTTTAGTGGTCTTTTACTACTTTGTGGACATCAGTTATTGTAATTTTCAGAGAACTCAGTAGCCACTTTGAGGAGCTAATGGCAAAAGAATGCTTGGACAAGATTTAAGAAGTCTGAACATCACAAGACATCTCACATTCACTCATAACATAATCGCAATTATTTGATAACATGATTTTTTATTAATTTTTAATTGGTGTTCTTGTGTCTCTGCAATAGACTGATAGGTCAGGTTTATTTATATAGCACATTCCAACAGGTCATGCTGCCCAGAGTACTTTAAAAACTACAATACATCTTAAATGAAAGAAAGTGCATAATAATAGAGCAATATAATAAGGCAATTAAAACAATTTAAAAACTAAGACAACAGCTAGGACAGTTAAAAAAAGAAAAATGTTTACGTCAACTTGTGATAAAAGCCAGTCGATAAAAGTGCGTCTTTAAGAGGGATTTAAAATGTTCCAGTGATTGTGCAGATCTAACACTTAGAGGGAGATTATTCCAGAGTCTGGGACCTGCCACAGAAAATACCCTGATAACTTGCCATGGTTGTACCCTGCCTCTCCCCTGCTAAGGTGCAGGAAAATAGAGAAATTCAGAATTTTTTGTCATCAACTTAGTTCTTGTTAGAAATCCACCCTGAAGTAGCAGGGTTCCCATGGTGCCAAATGTTTTGCATGCTACAGTATCTACCCATCACATCAGTATGGGGCACCCCTCAATGATAAAAGCTATACAATTAGTCAAACACGTTTACACAAACTAACTCCAAAATACAGCAGCAGGAACAACTGACAGCATTTAGAATCAACGTGTAAAAACGTGCCATTGATGAAACGAGAGCCCTCTGCATTTACATTGCTTTCAGATAAAGTGTCATCCATAATCAGTATTGTATAATAGCCTGACAAACCCTTGTTTTCTTCTAGTGAGTCTCAGTTTCTGCATCCTGGAGTCATTTAATTTTGCAACAGCACAAATGATCTTAGCATGAAGCTCCACACAGCAGAAAGTAACCCACCAAAACTCTTTCTCTCTATACCTAAACGACGCCCCTAAGTCTCACTGATATCACAAAGACAAAGAACGATATATAATCCAGATCACAATATCATCAAACGTCATACTGCTCTTGCCTTTCCTTTCCTCTTCATCAAAGATAACCTTCCTCAATTTCCCAACTTGAACCGCCACCAGAACAAAGCAGGGACGCTAAGTTTTGTGACTGGCTGGCTACATTGACCTATATTCTCCACACCTATAATCAAACATGCCCAGTTATGATTCTACGGGCGGCGAGGCGCAGTCTTTCCAGTCCGACAGATTAAAATCACATCACCCAAACTACAGGAAGACAATACAAACGTCTGAGGCTCTTCGGAGGTCTTTTGTCTGTCGCTGCTCCCGGTGCCCCCCTAGTTCACAACTGCCCCGTATAAAAAAAAGACCCATATTAATGACTGATGATACACTTAGTGTATGTAATGAGAAATCCTTACAGAGACGTAAAGAGAAGACGATAAACTGTACGCTATAATCCCGCCCCGATTCACTTTCAAGGAGTTTCGGGAGGTCGTGGTAGCCTCGATCATGGTTGCCTCGATTTCAGCCTAAACTGCAAGGAGCAAAAAGAACTAAAACGACTATGCATAGGATAACTTGGTTAAGTGGGGAATAACTGTTGTCATAAATTATGTTCAAGCTAACAACATTTCAAACTTCCAACATCATACAGGCAGCTGCTGCGGCTACAACTTTGTCCACGTAAATGTCTCGACATGAGTCACGACTGAACTCTATAGTACCCAAAGAAGCATGTAATTCAATCACGGAGTAGGATGGAGTGGGTGGTGTAACATCTTGTGATTTTCTTTATTCGTGCTTAGAAATAACACTGGCCAAAGTATTACTAACGGGACAAATAATGGGTTCACTGTTCTCTGGAGTACTCTGAAGAGCCGCAATCTGATAAATGTTTTAATATGCGTGTATACTTATTAATTGATTTGGCTGTTCCTTTGACCTTTTTTTTTTATCATTGGCCATTTTTGATAATTTATTCTCAATCTGATATTTATCAGTCACGTTCTCTTGATAAATATACATTTTATCAGTTTCCCTGAGCAATCGTGAGCTGTGTGTCAGACTTTATAAGTCCTTTTGTTTTCCCTACGCTTACGTTTGAATTACAACTAAGGCTACTGTCTGCCGCTGGCATGGAGTAAAAACTCGTTCTCTGGTTCAAATTAGGAAAACTTGATAGTCCGTTTTGGGACGTGAAACTGCGAAAGACACGAAGTAGTACAGCTTAAGTAATTACCATGGGTTTATCAATAAATTTAGGCGACATTTCTGCCCCCCCTATTGTCAAAGTGCAATTTAAGTCCACCCCACTTGGCCGTTGGGATGCTAACGTTAGCCAGTTAGCTTGCGGCTAGTACCCTCGCGTTACATTTGTAACGTCAATAGTTGAAAGTCGAGATAACAGTCACACTGTACCTGCGTTTCGTTTCTCTCCGCTTTCCCGCACTGAAAACTTATCTAAGCCTCTGTCCGCAATTTATAATCCTCTTCGAAGTGCTAAAATTCAATTATTATATCTAAAAAATGCCTAATTCTTGCCTAATTGGTGCGCACAGCCAGTACAATGAAGTGAACTGCATGGAGAGATGGAAGCAGCCGTGAGTGTGTGTGCGCCGGGGAGACGGGCAACACCCGCTGAAAAGTAAGGTGGACATCCGCTCCGCCTCTCCCAACCTACCGTTTGGATTGACAAAAAGTAGTCCAATTAAACTATTACGTTTAGCCCACTCCTGATTGTGTATTTTCCATTTTAACGTGTTATTTGACACTTAACAGTGCTTCTTGTCAGACTGCCTTACTAAAAAGCTATGGTTTCTTTTTATTTTATTTTAAATCTGGCAACATGTTAAATCAAACTGGTTACTACACAGCTAATCTACAATAGAAAGAGGATGCACGTGTCTTTAATTTTCTCTGAAAAATAATTATTGCAGAGTCTTAATCTGTCAACTATCAAAATCCCATAAATTATGATCTACTTGCCAGTGTGTCGGCGGAAGGATTCGTCAACTGTGCATCTCTGTGCAGAGGCAGGCTGTCCAGACTTGTACTGATGTATGCTGGTTGGAAGAAAGGGTAAGGGAACTGGGTACAACTGAACCAACTGTGTGTCTGTGCGTGAGTATGAGAAACAGTGAACGTGCCCTCAAAAGCGTGCATGACTTTGTGCATAAACTCACAATGATTAAGATAAAACAGCCTTATAGTGCTTGTTTTTTTTTTAAAGCCAAACACTTAAATAAATTGTAGTCTTGTGCATGTGTAGATTTTTATGCATCTGAATGCACGTGTATATTCACAGGTGTGTGTGTGTGTGTGTGTGTGAGAGAGAGAGAGAGAGAGAGAGAGAGAGAGAGAGAGAGAGAGAGAGAGAGAGA
>JBAMHW010000005.1:7573749-7606913 GCA_037177495.1 Rhadinocentrus ornatus
GGAAAAGTTTTTTTCTGCAAAAAATTGTTTGGTTTTGGTTTTGGCCGTGGCAAGGCATGAACCCCCCCCCCCCCCACACACACACACACACACACACAGGCTTGTTGCAATGAGCATCAGGCCTCAGAATCAACTCTATGGAGGTTGTTGCGCCCCCTACTGACTCATTAAATAAATGTTTCCACCAGCAGCTGAGAGACAGATTCCCTGAAGACAAAAGAAGGTTTGGAGACAGGGCCATCTGCGTGCTGTAGAGGGCTGCTGTGTAGCGTGTGTATATGTGTGTATGTGTGTATTCAGAGAGAAAAACCCCTTTACAAAGCCTGTATTTGCATTATGAAAAAGAGGGTGGGCTTGAGGCCATTCCATGTCCCACTACACCAAGGATTTACTTATACTTAGTGATTTAGTGAGATCTTTGATCTCAAAAAGTATATATTATATATATGTGTATTTGTATATTTTTTGCCATATAATGCATCACTAATATTGTTGTGAGGAAATACTTACTTTACTGACCATGCCTTTACTGGTAGGTCTATTCTTTGCTGGGTTAATAGACAGGGTTAATTTTTGTTTCAGCACCAATGTAAACTCTCAATTACAGAAATCCAAGCAATTTTGTTTACCAAGGAAAATTGAAGCTCTAAAATGAATACATATGGCCTTCTCAATTAGGGGGTGAATTGGACATATTAAGTTAAATAGGAATAAAATAGTTATTTTGATACACTATTGATAATCTTTTTGTTACTGAGAGATCGACTGCCTGAGGTGTGGAACACATTGGCAGAGAAATGGAAAAATTTTTCCTTGATGAAGCTTTCTCTAGCTATCTTCACTTATTTGATTTTGGGGTCTTAAACAAGTCAAATGAAGCTTTATCAATTTGAGATCAGGTATTTTGTGCATCCATTGCAGATTATTCAACCTGTTTAACTTCATACCCCTGGGCTGTTTTTACAGTGTGTTTTAGATCATTGTTAATTCTTATTCTGCCATTTGACTGAATGGGTAGACTATATACCTCTACATTTAAGAATTAATTTAACTTCTTCCACAGCTTTGTCATTCTTCTACAGGTTGATTTTAGGCTTGCCTGTCTAAAGAAAGCAGGCTTTTAAAGATGGCTCTTTTGGGTACATGTGATTTGGTTTTGATTTTAGGTTTATGAATGGTTTGCAGTGAACCTTCTGCATTTCTTTCATGAAACTTCTGTATGTAGAAGATGCCACAAAGATATGTCTATTTCTATATCCCGTTGTGATAGACCCCTCTTTAGGAGCAGACATAAAACTTCTGGGGTATGCCTCTCTAACTTTGCCACATACAGCCAATTGGATTTTTGTCCATTTCTCTCCAGCAACTTCAAACTGGATGGAACTGCTGGTATGTACTGCTTGAACTAGATGCATACAGTCATTGTTACGCTGGGTGGTGAACCAGTTTAGTAAAACTTTAAATGAAACCCTACATTTTGAATATTGCTTCATCATTTAACTTTTCTGGAGCTTAATTGTATGCTTGGTACAAAATAATGGGTTCAAGTGGGACTTGGGTTATTTCACAATCTTACACCTCCACCTAGTGGTCACTAAGACAAACTTGCTCTAGAGCCATTTTTAAAATCTTTAAGAACCTGGGGTTCTTTTTTACTTTTTAAGATAATTTTATAAACTGAAAAGGACACAGACATTAAAGATAAGAAAAATATAGTGTTTTTAATTACAATAAATGAAAAACATTCTCCTTGATTTCAGGAAAAAATATGTTTGATTCATAACCATACAATTTGATCAGATAGAATAATCAAATTTCTCAGAGATTTTGGTTCAAATTGACATGATAACATCAAACAGTTGCTGCAGATTTGTCGACCATAATCCATGATGTGAATCTCCCGTTCCACCACATCCTAAACGTACTCTATCGGATTGAGATATGGTAAGTGTGGAGGCCATTAGAGTACAATAAACTTTTTGTCATGATCAAGAAACCAGTTTGAGATGATATGAGCTTTGTAAGATGATGCCTTATCCTGCTGGAAGTAACCATCAGATGATGGTACAATGTGGTCATAAAGACATGGACTGGGTCAGCAATACTCAGGAAGCCTGTGGTGCTTAAATTATGGTCAAGGCCTAATGTGGGCATAGAAAATATTTGTCATTACACCACCAGAAGCCTGAATCGTTGATACAAGGCAGGATGGATCCATGTTTTCATGTTGTTTATGCTGAATTCTGACCCTACCATTTGAATGTGGCAGCAACAGAACAGACAATGTGTTTCCAATCTTCTATTGTCCACTTTTGATGAGTTTGTGTGTGTTGTAGCCTTCCTGTTGGCTTTCTATTATTTCAAACCAGTCAGCCTATTCTCCTTTGACCTCTGACATTATTGTCCAAACAACTACCTCTCATTGGATATTTTCCCTTTTTTAGACCGTTCTCTGTAAACCCTAGAAATAATTGTGCATGGAAATGCTAGCAGATCAGCAGTTTCTGAAATACTCAGACAAGCCCATCTGGGACCAATAACCGTGCCACTAAAAAGTCACTTAAATACCTCTTTTTCTCCATTCTAATGCTCAACTTAAACTTCAGCAAGTCATCTTGACAATGGTCTACATGCCTAAACGCATTGAGTGTTTGGTTGATTAGATGTTTGAGTTAACAAGTATCTGAAAAAGTGTAAGGTGTGAGTGTATGTCGGAGAGTTTTTCCACATGAGCGGTATTGCTTTCCATTCTTACAGAGAGATGTTCTTTGTCTTTTAGTGCGCTTTTATACCTGCAGTGAATAAAAAAAAAGTGGATTGATTATTCTTTACTACCACAATTGGGCTTAAGAACAACAGTAAATCTCTATTTTACCAGACGTTTTGCATGATTAAAAATACGGTGTTGTTACTGTTTAAATGCACATATAAACCACACTACGAAACGTTCAGATGCCGTCGACATAATTCATGATCGAATCATGATACTTCAGCACGTGGTAGCGTGGCCGAGCGGTCTAAGGCGCTGGATTAAGGCTCCAGTCTCTTCGGGGGCGTGGGTTCGAATCCCACCGCTGCCAAAACCTTTTTGTTTTCTCCCGAAAAAAGCATCACGAGTAAACCAACAACAGGTTCCTGGTCCTGTTAGCAAATCCAAGTACAAAGTTCATGTATTGAAATATTTTGAAGCACTAAATGTATGGCAGGCGCCTTTTATTATACTGAAATAGGCATGTTTTTTTTTATTTTTTATAAAAAGTATATACTACGAATAAAGGATTTTAAAAACTCAGATCATTTTTTGAGACAGCAATGCCGCTTAGACCACTTTCCAAGAAGTAACACTAAAGTCTACTTTGTGGGGAAGGGAAACAAGATTAAAAAGTAAATTAAAACATATATTACAAAAACGGTATCTATCAAAAGAACACATTTTTACATACAAAACAATTTACAGGCAGTAGCAACATATCTTTCTGAGCAATTTTCCGAGTTCCTAGCTGTGTATCAGAAGTCCGAGGTGAGGAGAAATACGTGAACGCACCATAGTTGGACGCAACGGAGAAAGGAGGAAAGAAAGGGGGCAAGGAAAGACCTGTGATGATTTCAGTCTCGCAGTCTTGGCGCCAATCCGACTTGCATAGAAATACAAGATCTATAAAGATATTTTAATACATTTTTGCGACTAGCTACTGCTCCTCTCGCAGCCGTGGGTCGGTGCTTAATCCGGCTAGCCGCGTTAGAACACCGTCTATCACTGTCACATTAATCTGGCCCCTTTCTCTCTGTCAGTAGTCACGATACTAATAACTCAGCAACAGCAAAGCACCGGGACAATAGAGGTGCGTTTCTCCGAGGCGACCGATAAGACACAGCTTCAAAAATGGGGGTGAGTTACGTGCTTTTTGGTTAATGTTTGCGGCGTGATACAATCAAAGCAGGATGTTACGGGCTCGTACTGTATATACCTGATGATGAGAATAGAAAAAAGAAAGAAGGAAAGGAGGAGGAGGGGAAGGAGGAGATGGTGGATGGATGTAGCTAATAGGTGTTGGGTTGGCCATTTAGCTGCCTCGAAACAGCGTAGTTAGCATTGTACAGTTAACACGAGCATACGAATGGCTTCGCGAGACACTTTCATAATTATTAACGCATTGTCCTTGGATCTAAATACACAAAACTTTTGTGTGTGTTGTGACATTGTTAGCCGCTAAGGAATGCCATGTTAGCAAACGGCGAGTGCTAGCCATTACTGCTAATCACTTATGTGTGAGTGAGTGCATCTTTGCCAAGCAGGCCCGACTGTGATGTCTTTTCCCACCTGGTATTGATAAATTCAGGCCTGTTTTAAGTTAATTGCCTCTCTACAACTACTAGGCATGTACTTAATGTGTGTACAGCTGAATTTAAACTTATAGCAGTCTGTGTGAGCAGACGTGAATTTTCACGGAAGTCTTAATGAATCCATCCACGTGTTTTCCTAGTCCCAGCTCAGTCTGCAGCCTCTCTGTGTCTGGTACTGAGTTAGTACTCTAGAGTTAAAGTTGGCAACTCATTGCATTCCTCTTCATAATGGCTACCTCGACTGCTCAGGCCTGGAATGGAGGAATTTAGTTAATTCCTACTTGTTTGTCCGTGAATCGGCAATGCACTTGTATATAGAAAAAAATAATTGGCAGCCAAAAATCATAGTATTGGTTTCAACAAAACAATCTCACACAGAAAGCTATTTGCATCATCAGCTACATAAAATACTACAGTTCCTTTGGTGGTAATAAAAGCTGCTGAGATTGTATAGTTTTTAAATGACAGCATCTTTGTAATGCAGTATTTCATTTTCAGAACGATTATGTTTTTTATAATATAAATAAATGTCTGAACTTATTTGTTTTGTCCTGCTTTGATCTACATGCTTGAATTTGTACTTGCGTTTGAGTTTCCTTCTGCTCGTGTATTCTGTGCTTATGTGAAGAAAACACTGCTGCAAGTGAGGTCTCCAGATGGATATTGGTATTTTTATGAGGGGGTTTCCAACAAATAATAAAAAAGCAATCAAAAGAGCTTAAAAAAAGAGCTTGTGTTCACCTTTTTCAATGTAACTTTTGCCACTCAGTGCATAAATTGTACTAACGTAAGGCAGATGTTCCTGCTTTAAGGTCTAAAGTGCACATTTGACATTTTTGTGGGATAGCCAAATGCACAGTGGTACCTTGGCAACACCCTTATCCTTTATCAGTTAATCTTGTCTGAGTTAAATTTGTTGATTAATCCAATAATGTTTCAAGTTTTTCTCTTATACTTGAATGTTAGTATTCCCTTTTAATGTTATCAGTAGATATTTCACTCACTTTGAGTTGAAGAGTTGAGTTTATTTTGACCTGATTTAAAATAGATTATCCTGTATGTTTTCCTTCTGATTCAACAATGATGCATTCATAGGATTCGTAGAGCCATTTTCCTCCACTGTCACTTTTTTTTTTTTTTGGTCTTTTTTTAACACATTTGTATATTAATTTCCTCCTTATTTTCTGTTTTAGAGGAAGTCCAACAAAGCAAAGGAGAAGAAAGCCCGGCGTCTGGAGGAGAGGGCAGCTATGGACGCTGTGTGTGCCAAGGTGGATGCGGCCAATAAGGTATTTTGTTGGCGGATTAACCAGAGAAGCAGCACACAGCATGTGAAGGCTGCTGGTTAGCTCAATTGGTAGAGCATCAGTCTCCCATGTGGGAGGTCAGGGTTTGAATCCCCCAGGGGACGAACATTAACACCTTCCAGTTGGGTCCTTAGGCAAGACCCTTAAAGCTATCGCCTAACCGTTGAAAGTTGCTTTGGATAAAAGCGTCAGCTAAATGACTGTAATGTAATTTGTTGAATATATAAATAAAATTGCCTTGCCTTAAAAATCATAAGAGAGACATAATCTGGCAGAGGCATTTATTACCTTCTTTTTTTTTCAAACTGTCTCAGATTGCATTAAATGAGGCATTTAAAGCCGATCATTTTTCAAGTTACAGTAATGATCTGCATCTACATGAAGTGACACTAAAAGCTAATCATCTCACTATGTTTGCACACATAAGTGATATACACATAACAGTAGAAACCAGCACCATATGTTTCTTTATGCATTATTAATCAGGATCATTATATCTAACCCCTCCAGCTAAATGTGCCCCTGCAGCTTGTAGGCGGGTTAACCTATAAGTAAACTGTACCGAAGTGTGGAGGATAGTATAGCTCACTCAGTTACTGAGCTGCAGCTGCATCCTCAGAAAGCTCTAAACAGACCTGTCTGGGTTTATTACTTCTCACTTAGAAAAAACGGGGCGCTCTGTGTTCAATGTTGATGTCTCTCCATGTCATCTTCACTGCTGTTGTGACAACAGCAACAGAATTTCTGAAATTCCCCCAAAGTGATGCAGATATTTTATGTGTTTGCTAATAACAAAAAGCTTGTTGACCATTTTATCTTGATCATCTCATATGCCTTTAAATAAAAGGGAGGTGTGGCTGTACCCTTCAACCAGTGCTCTAAACAAAAGCCCACAAAATATCTCTGAATTCCAGATTGCATTAGCTGAGTTCCCATCGTGTGTGTTTTATTTATTGATTTTTATTTGCATTTTAACGTTTTATTTGCTCACTTGAAATCATTTTACCTGAATAAAAGAGCATTTAATATGCAGCAGAGGGAAAGAAACTGCTTTTGGAAACGAGCTAGCATACATGCTACAATATCCCTGATATTCCCAGAGATGAAGGCAATTCTTGAAGAACAGGTGAATGGAAACCTGGCTAATAATGATAGCAGTGGAGAGCGGCGCGCTGTCCCAATACACTGGTCCCAAATTTCCCATTGCTGCTTTGGAGTTCAGATTTAGTGAACGTGAATGACAAAGCAAATGAACCATCCTCTATTTGTGTTGATCATCATATCATTCAGTCACCACCTTTGTCCTATAAATGAGAACAATTAGCCAGATTTCCATTCACAAGTAAAGCAAATCAAATTCAATGAAACGCTGCTGCACAGAAATGTAAATGACACATTTATAAGAACTGATATGAAGCGTTATTTTGTAAACATCTTCTAAATACAAATAGAAAAGAGTGATGAATATCTGATCCGAATCCACTCAAAGTTTTCTATTTATATAATTGTTCACCTCCCTGCTTATTTGCCAAAGAAAATGTAGTTGTATACAGACTTATGAATTATTAATGAATCTGTTAAGCTCATAACTTTGTCTTTGCAATATTTTTAGCTGTTGAGGTTATTGAGTTTCTGTTAATCTTTTTAAAGTTTGAATTTGCTCTTCCTTCTCATAGCTTGATGACCCACTGGCTGCCTTCCCAGCCTTCAAAAAGTACGACAGAAATGGGTATGTGGTGTTTTGTACACTTTGTCCAATAATTTATTCAGCTTTCACTCTGTTTGTCTCCCACTTTAACGGTTTGGGACTCGAGAAGACACATTCTTGACCTTGTTACCATGTCGTCCTGCCCAGGCTGAACCTGCAGATAGAGTGTAAGAGAGTGACCTCCCTCAACCCGCTGTCTGTGGAGTGGGCTTTCGAACTCACCAGAGCCAACATGCAGACGCTGTAAGAATTCTTTTCTGTCTTGTTTTTAGTTATGAAATAGGAGTTTGATCTGTTTTTATATGAGCTCACCGAGGAGCTTGTGCAAAGGGGAGGAGGGTGAAAGCTGACAGTGAAATAACTAGAATTTATCTTCTTCTACTTTGCCAGAATTGGAGTTCAATTTAGCAAATGGCTCCCAGTCAGTCGAAATTTAATTTAATTTAATTTAGAAACATGCCCTTTCTGAGCGGCGGGTTGAAAATAAGTCACGTTGGATCCCATTTCCTCTCTGCTGTTGCTGTACGATAGATATGAACAGAGCGAGTGGGGGTGGAAGGAGAGAGAAAAGAGGGAGGAGATGAACGACGAGAGGGCATGGTACCTGCTGGCTCGCGATGCCGACTCCGCCCCTTTGGCCTTCTCTCACTTTCGATTCGATGTGGAGTGTGGAGAGGAGGTTTTATATTGGTAAGGTACTCATTGGTGTGATTGTGGATTTTCAAGAATGACTTTTAAAATGACTATTTAATTATAATTATTTTTTTTGGGGGTGGGGACTCTGCAGCTATGAGGTGCAGTTAGAAAGCAAAGTACGGAGGAAAGGGCTCGGGAAGTTTCTCATCCAGATACTCCAGCTCATCGCTAACAGGTAAAGACTGCAACTGTAGTTATATTGGTGTTGAGACCAAATTGATTATTTATTTACAAACCCCAATTCCAAACAAGTTGGGAAAAATGTAAATAAAGACAGAATATGATGATTTAAATATCCAACCCAAATTTTTATTCCCAGTAGAACATAAACACAATATCAGATGTCGAAACTAAGACATTTTACTATCTCATGTTTACCATTGTGTAACACCCCCTCTTCCTTTAACAACCGTCTGTAAACGTTGCTGCTTAATTGTTCATTTCATGATGCTTCAACTTTTTTCTATTGGTGAAAGGTCTGGACTACAGGCAGACCAGACCAGTCCAGCACCCGGACTCTTCTCCTGTGAAGCCATGCTGTTGTGATGATGCAGTATGTGGTTCAGTATCGTCTTTCTGAAATCTGCAAGGCCTTTCCTGTCTGGATGGGAGCAGATGTTGCTCTAAAAGCTGTATGTTCATATCAGCATTGATAGAGCTTCACAGATGTGGAAGCTGCCCACTTCATAGGCATTAAAGGCCCATTTATGCTCACTTACGTATGTAAATAGGTATGTTTGTTTCAAACGTCGTCATACGTCGCCCCGCCCTCATACTTCCATGCGTCTTTTATGTTGCCATTGTTAAATCAGTTCATCCACTAGTGGGCAGAGCTGAGTTCATCATTTTGGTTGGTTTCAGAGCCCAGTTGGTGGCAGTAGTGTACCACAGTAAAGGATGTAACATACTCCGCAGAGCAGAACTTTCTTCTTCTTCTGTTTCTTCCCGTTACTTCTCCTGTTCCTCTTCTTCTCTGTTTTTTTTCCTTTTGCTGGTCACATCAGCAATGCCGCTCAACAATGTCCCCGTGTTTTCGGGTGGTATTGCTTCTGTAAACGCAGGAAACGGACAAAAGTGTCTGGCCATCTTTTTTGCTTTTCCCGCGCATGCAGAGTTTCCTCCTGACTCAGAATCTTTTGACATTATTCACTGTAAATAGTGGGGTCTTTAACGTCTTCAGGATTTTATATTGAGAATAATCTTTATTAAAATGTCTTTTTTTTTTTGATTTTCAAAGAGAATAAAGACATGAACAACAACCATCAGGCTCAGACATACAAAGAAGAAAAGAAAGTTCAAATACAAAATGTACAGACTTTGTCTCAAGTTCCCCTGATCATGTCTAGGTAGGCAAGAATTGGGTTGCAAATAACAGAACTTTTCAGGTGAATTAGTCTTCGTAAACCTGAGTCTTTCCATTTGTGAGACAGAGGTCATCATCTCTGAAAGGAGGGGGGATCGGTTGTCTTCCAGTCCATCAGATGAGCCTTGTTGCAACTTTCACAGTGTCTAGACTAAGTTTATCTTGGACTGGTGAACCTCTGCACATCTTTAATTCTGAGAGACCTCCTCTCTGAAATGCTCCTTTTATACTCAGTCATGTTACTGTTGCCAGTTAATCTGATTGTCAAATGCTCCTCCAGTCATTTTTAATTTATGCTGATTACTTTTACTCTACAGGCGATTGTGTGTGATGTCTGCAGTGATGCGGGCTCTGCATTGGTCTGTTGTGGTAAAGAAATAGTTGAGCCAAAAAGCGAAGCTCTCGATTTACCGATCGATCTACGGTCCTAGCCTCACCCATGGTCACGAGCTGTGGGTAGTGACTAAAAGAACAAGGTCGCAAATACAAGGGCATGAAATAAATTTCCTCCACAGGGTGCCGGGGTGTGCCTTAGAGATAAGGTGAGAAGCTTGGTTATCCAGGAGGGGCTCAGAGAAGAGCTGCTGCTCCTCCTCATTTAGAGCAGGCGGATGAGGTGGCTCAGGCGTTTGGTCAGGATGGATGGAGGGTCAATTCCTTTTCCAGGCTTTTTTTGTCCCTGATTTAATTTTTTTATTTTATTTTTTTTTCTCAGATGTGTTTATGCTATCAAACTAAAAGTGGGCTACTATTTTTCATAAAGTGGTAAAATGTGTCTGTTTCAGCATCTAATATTTTGTTTATGTTGCCTTGAGAATAAAATGGGGGTTCATGACATTTTGCATTTTATGCAGCATCACAGCTTTTTGGATGTAGGGTTGTTAAAAAACCTCTGCCTGGGTCATGATGTCGCTCTAATTCAGAAGTTTCATGAAACAGAAGTTACAAGTGGCCATATGAAAGCTTTAAAGGGAGGGTGGGGAATGTGTTGTTGAACATTACAAGGTTCACAAGGCCACTGCTGACAGTAAAGTTATTTTTACTGCAACCAAAGTGGTTTACAGGTTTTTTTTCTTCCTTGGGCTTTCCCTCAGACTCCAGTTCAAAACTAAAAGCTTAATTTAGTGTATTTTGCACTCAATCCAAACTCTAGATCACAGATCTGTGTTATGCTACTTAAGGTTCTCTTTTATGTTTTATTAATAACAAAGCTTATGAAATCTTCCTCTAAATACAATAAATGTGACTCAAAATCTGAAACGGTCCTCTAAATCTATACTAATATTGTTCATGTCTCTTATTGTGATTCAGTATTTTGCAGAAACATTTGCAGACTTCTTCCTTACAGTTCTGATTGTTGGCAGCTAAAGCTGACTGTGTGTGTGTTGCTAAAGTGTTATCTGTGTATACAACATGTGTTGACACCCAATCAGCTGAAACACATTTTAAATCTTGGTGTAAACTGATGCACGTGGAGCTGTCTCCTTGTGATTCAAACACCCAAGATGCCACATGCAAACAGGCTTTTTTCGTCCAAGTCATGTGAAACTAATCTTCGTATGTTTTAATGGTTCTCCTTTTCTTTCTGTCCAGTACACAGATGAAGAAAGTGATGTTGACAGTCTTCAAACACAACCACGGGGCTTACCAGTTCTTCAGAGAAGCTTTACAGTGAGTGCAGCAGATGGCGGGTTAAACCGTACAGGCAAAAATGTCATTTTTCTGAACACAGCACACTCTTTATGAGCATAAATTTTGGGTGAGTTATGTAAGATGGCGGGGAAACAAAAAAGGATCTTTATTTTTCAGCAAATTTATTACATATTACAGAAAATTATTTCTCCTCAAAAGAAGTGCATTCAGTGGCGGTGCCTAATCTCAAACTGTGTCCTGGTATTTCAGTAGCCAAAAGCTCCATTTAAACTCTTCTGGTCCAACGCCATGATAATCCAACTTTATTTAAAGAGCTGGGATTATTGCGACCAAACAGAAAAGCTTTTGTAAATCACTCTTCAAAAAAAAAAAAAAAGTTTATCTAAGAAGCATTTCTGAATGCAAGACCTTAAGTCAAGTGAGCTTAAATAACAGTAGACTGAGTTTCTTCTCCTGATGTGGATAAAATTCTTTCTTTTAACATTTAATGTTCCTTTCAAGGCAGAAAACTTTGATCTTATTCATCTGAAACTCAGTCCCCTTCCTGTTTTAGGTTCGAGATCGATGAGACCTCACCAAGCATGTCCGGTTGCTGCGGTGACGATTGCTCCTACGAGATCCTGAGCAGGCGGACCAAACACGGCGAAGCCTCGGCGGGGCACACCCACGGCGGCGGCCACTGTGGCGGCTGCTGCCACTGACTGGCTGCAGTTACACCTTACGATTGGTTAAAAGCCAGCAACTTTCATGGCTGTGTGTGAAAGCTTGAGCGATTTGAGTTATAAAGGCTTCAGAGAGCCGTTTAAAATGAAATGCTGGAGGAATACCTGGTTACGGATAATGTAGCGGCATTCTGGATTGCGATTCTGTTTTTTTATTGTTTTGTGCGTGCAGTTTGAGCTTTCACACACTGCTATTTTCTTTTCCAACTTTCTGACTTATTGCCATCCTTTCCCATTTTCTCATTCCCATTAATGACAGTTAATAATTCCCAGTCATGAAAAAGCTACAGCGGTGCTGACGTTCTTCTGATGTGACTTGCAGCACTGTATTGAATCATTCTGCTTCTTGAAGTGTGATTCAGGAGCTAAAGCTAGTTGCTGGTTCTGGATTATGTTACAAAAACAGTGTCACCAGTGTAACATAGGTTTTCCTGTAGTAGCAGATTATTTTAATGTTTAAATCATGCCCTAACTCAAGGCTAATTAAGCAGCGCAAATAGGAAGCTTTAGAGTTGGTCTATTTCTGTAAAATGACTTGCCAGTTCATGAGGACCACTTCCTTGATTCATTAAAAACAGCAGGGTTAGGCCTAATGTTCGCCCCTTAAACACCACGTAAAAGCTTGTTGCACCGCTAAAGCTCAAGTTTTTTGCATAAATGGGTTGTAGCTAACAGCAACAACACTGTTTCCAACAATAATGCCCAGTGATGCTACCGTTGCATAGTTATAGTACATCTGCAGTGCTGTCCATCCGCTCTATTCAAGTGACATATAGACGTCTCTTGCTTTTAATTTTTATAGGTATGAAGATATTATCTCCAGGGTTGCCTTTTTCTTTGAGTCTCAAGTAAATATATATACCATCTCATTAGTCTTGTGATCTAAATCTGCATCCAGTCAAGAAAATAGTCCCAGTATGATCCTTTCTTTCATTCAGAAGTTGAATTACATTAAACCCTGTCCTTATTTTAGAGTTAGTTTTAGAGATAGAACTGAAACAGCTTCCTGCTTCATTTATATGATTGAATTTGTGGAAGTGCATTATTTAATCATTTATTCTCCTTTCCCCCTTTGTCATCTCTTATGTTTTTTTTGGTTTAAGACATAAATGGTAGACTCATTTAACAGATGACTTTCTCATGCTTCAGCCCTGTAACACTCCATCTATCTCTGCTTTCTGCTGTTTGTTGTGCCTGAAGGTTCTGGATGATTAGACCCCCCTTTTTTGTCACCTTTGTAACGTTACATCAGTCCTGCTTGCTCTTTTTTTTTACCCTCATATCAAAAGGCATTGATGATAAGTCGATGTTGATACTACTTTTAGCTCTAGCATATGAAAAGCCATCCTCCATCTCTTTATTTTATTAACTTGAGAAAATCATATTGATTTATTACAAAGGACGATTGATAGCATTCTCATGATGTGGGGAATAGTAGGAAGTTATTTTTACAGGTCACGTTTCTCCACAGTCGTTACACGTGTTTCCAGTCCAGCACCACTAGCTTAAACTACAAAATATGTTTCGTGGGTCTAATAGCATTACTTTAATATTTCATACAGATCTAATAAATGAACCGAAATTTGTCAAAGAGGAGAGCTGCGTGACATTTAAAGTTAATGTGGGTGGGCAGTAAGATCCGGGCAAAGTTGCTCTAATATCTGTGGCCTATTCACTTACAATTGTTTCGGCATAATCTAATGTTCAATTTAAGATTTTAGATGTGGAGTCATTAGAGGATGTTGGAAGGCTTGCTGCACTGACTTTGACAATTATAATATCCAATCTGTTTACAAGACCTTCAGGGTATTTTTGGATCATTTTGGGCGCTTGTCAGTTGAGTTGGATAACCTGTCTTGGATCCAGCTCTTTAATTCCAGGACTGTATTCAGCTTATTTAGATTTATTATGCAGGTTAGAGGAGGGCAACTGGGGGTGTAAAGATTTTTCAAACTTTGAATTGGTGCATTTTTTAGTTGCTTTTAACCTGTTCTTACCAAGGCTGACATTTTATACAGTTTAGTACTTGAACAAATATTTTGAAACTGGAGACTGAAATGTGAATCGGACTTCTGAAATGACCCAAAAAGAGCAAAAAAAATTATCACAAAAAAAAAAATCTAACACTTTTGGACGACCTAGACAAAATCCTAGGGTGAGCGGTTCTGGTTTCTTCCAGACTGAGAAGATAACGGTATTTATCATCTGGAGTCATATCGCTGTTTCTTTCCTGCTTGAGCTCGGATCAGGATCAGCAAAAACTGTTAACATTTAGCTTGTTTTAGGACTAGACTACCTTATTATTAGTACAGTAACTCGCTTTTTGTACTGCATAGGTTACAATTAAGAGGTTGTACATAGTGGTAGTAGATCAATCGACTGACAGTCTCTCTCAGGTTAATCAAACATAATCAAACCTCATCTGTTTTGAACAGCCATCTTGTCAGCCTGCAGTTGGCTGGATTAGACTGTCCCACAGCTCTGATCTGGAGTCAGTTTCTATTTCTTACGTCATCATTTGTAAAGACTCGAACACAGCGATGTTAATAATGCCATAGTATTTGTAAGTGATAGTAGTTTTACTTTAGTTCCATCAAAACAATCAGTTTGCATGAAAGTAAATGTGACCCTAGGTCAGTGCTCAGTGGCTACATTCAATCCAGGCAAGTAGGCTGTTTTTAAAGTAAACAAAAGAAATAAACTTACTGGTATTAAAAATGATTTTGTGAAAATATCATTTGAAATGTGACTTAAACCTAACGAGTTTACTTTGAAGTCAGTGTGTTTTTTTTAATTTTTTTTTTTATTGTTAATTGCCCTCTAAAAATTTCAATCCCTTCTCTTGGTCTTTTCTCTATGTATATAAATATATATAAGTATATATAAGCTGTTGTGGTTCCATCCTCTTTCTTGGCCTTTTGCAGGTAAAGCACTTTTTTAAACATGATGTTGAATTAAGAAAAAATCCATGTTTGAGAGTGAGTGTTAGTCCTGTTCATAGATGACGACGAAAGGGAAAGTCATTCTGCCTTGTCAGTGTTTTATTTGTATGTTACAAATAAAGGAAAGTTGTTTGACTTAACAAAAAATGCTGGTTTTCAAATTTGTTATGATAGGTGGATGCATTTGTGACCAATTTTGCAACCTTTGAATGAAAATAAACTTAATTATTCCAGAAGGAAAGTTCTAACACCAGCTGCTCACACGGCATAAAACTTTTACACAGCAAATGCAATCAAATATGGAATCAATACAGTAAAATCACTGAAACATACATGGGAATACAGACAATAGATTAAAAATGTAGGGGGAAAAGTTGATTTCAAAACAACGAAAGGAATATAGCAATCTGCTAAATCCAGTGTATTTATGACAATATTGTATGTTCATTAATTCAAATAAATGATACAGAATGCAACGCAAAATACAAAGGTGTGCCTTTGCCACTAGTTTACATACTGCAAGTAAATTTAATTTTTGAAAATGAATATTGAATAATATTTTCACAAGAGTAAGAAATTGGTTATATAAGCAGATGAGATAACTCAGTATAATATTAATATGTTTAAAGAATTTAACTAATTTAAAAGCAACCACTTTTAATTGATTTTAGGTAAAATTGTGAATGATTTTTTTTCTTTTCTTTTACATTCTTTAGCAACATTTTATGATGTTTTTCTTTTCTTTTTTTATAGTGGTGCATTTTTATATAATTTTCATTTATAAATTGACCTAATTTTATATTTAAAAGTTTTTATTTTCCCATCTTCCCTGGAACTCGGGGTATGTTTTCCGAGGGGGACTTGATATTGCGTTGCACTGAAACCGGAAGTTGCTATTATATTTTTTGCAAAAATGCCCTAGCTTAGCTGGTTGAATGGATGTGATGCTCTGAGGTGCCTTTGCTCTAATTTGTAGGAGATGACATAAAGCTTTAAGTTGTCGCTTCACGCTGTTGCTCGTGTCTTCCGCCTTTTCCCACCGCTGGTGAGTAAGGACAAAATAACAGGATGCAGCTAGGCTTACAATAGTTTGTCATTAAGTTATTCACATTATTCGACCTTCTCGTGAGCAAAAAAACCCTATCTTATCTTTTTATAGTTAGCTTCTCGTGTTGTTTAAAATGAGTTTATTCTGTTGCTAAAAATTTCTGGTCCATTGTTTAAAAACTTAATTTATCTTCCTTTATTATTTGTAGTTCCTTAGTTACAATGGTAATAACAGTCTCAGTGAAAAATAAACTAATCAGAGACAAATAATAAAGGGGACAAAAATTAGGTAATATTTCATGTGTCACAAATGTTTATCACATTAGCTGGTCAGGGCACCATGGCAACGAGGATGAAGCTGAAGCTGAAGACTGTGTTCGTGCTCTACTTCATGGTCTCCCTGATGGGCCTCATCTATGCACTGATGCAGCTCGGTAAGTTTTCAGAGCACAAAAAGACTCCAGATTTCAGCCATCATAATAAATATTAGGCCGTGACTTTAAAGTGGGATTTCTACGTCAAGAAATAACATTTAAAAAAAAAAAAAGGTTTCATATACATTGATAACAATAAAGCCACATAGCCTTAATTTTCACATGCACTTTAACATCAAAGGGTTTTTTATTTTTATTTTTTTATTTTGTGAAGCCCTTAGGGAATGCTTTATCTTTGTATTTTTCCTCATTGGTATTTTATTTGTGTTTTTGCTTTAAGATTTGTCAGATTTTAAGTGTTGTTTTTTTTAAATAAATTTAATATTCTCAAAAACATAAGCTCATTAAAAAATACTAAACAATAATTTCTCTGCATTTCTTTTTCTTATTATCTTGCTGAGTTTGGACCATTTAAAAACATTCTAATATATAATAATAGATGATGTTATTTTTCTATAATGGTTTTTACAATTAGTAGTCATGTAATCATAATTGTTTGCAATAAATGAAAATGAATCCAATCTTAATAAGACATATGAGATTGGATTAAAACATGCAGGCTGTAAATGTTTGAATGCAAGTGGAGGTATTGCTCTGTTCACACAGGCCAGCGTTGTGACTGCACAGAGCACATCATGCCCAAAGACCGTACCATATCTCATCTTCGGGGGGAGCTACACCATCTTCAGGATCAGATAAAGAAGTTTGAGTCAACAAAACAACCCAAAAAACAGCCACTCAAACCTTCCCTGCCCACAATCTTTGTCATTACTCCTACATATGCAAGGTAGCCTTTCTGTTTTATCTCTTTTCTCCTCCTCGTCGTTTCAAGTCATAATTTAGAACCTTAACACCACCGTCTGTCTGTGTACAGGCTGGTTCAGAAGGCCGAGTTAATCCGTCTGGCCCAGACTTTCCTCCATGTTCCTCAGCTCCACTGGATTGTGGTGGAGGACTCGCCACACAAGACGCCTCTTGTGACTGACCTCCTGACGACGAGTGGCCTGGCCTACACACACCTACACATGCTCACAGCCAAGGACCGCAAACTAAAGGAGGTAGGTGGAGATCAAAGTTGAATAAAATTTTTATTCTTTGAGTTATTCTGAGTCGTCTTTCTTCTTTTTAGGGTGACCCCAACTGGCTGAAGCCCCGTGGGGTGGAGCAGAGAAACGAAGGCCTGCGGTGGCTCAGAGAGGAGAGAAAAGCGCAGCCAGGAGAAGACAATCAGCAGGGAGTGGTTTACTTTGCTGATGACGATAACACATACAGTGTGCAGATATTTGAAGAGGTGAGGAACAGATTTGTTAGTTAGGAAGGATTTCTCTGATCTGCATAATCAAACATCTTCTTGTCTTGGCACAGATGAGGAGCACCCAGCAAGTTTCAGTGTGGCCGGTGGGGCTGGTTGGTGGGATGAAATATGAAAGGCCCGTTGTTGAAGGAGGGAAGGTAAATGGTTGTTTGTCATCTGGCTGATCATGCTGAAGCTTTTTCAAAGATTCAACAAAACAATATGAATTAGAATCCATTCTGATAAAACCCTATTTAAAGAAGAGGAGTGTTGATGTAATGCTTGTTCTACTTCATCAGAAATGATCATACGGAAGCATTAACAGGATTTACCAATATTTTTACACCTCTACTGTAGAGTGCCATTGATAAGTTTCGTTTTAATGGTTTATGATTTTTTTTTAGGTGGTTCGTTTCCATGTCGGCTGGCGGCCCAGTCGTCCATTCCCGATGGACATGGCTGGTTTTGCTGTTTCTCTTAAACTGGTCCTGGCCAATCCGGAGGCTTGTTTTGATGGAGAGGCACCAATGGGCTTCCTAGAAAGCAGCTTCCTTCAGGGTCTGGTTACTATGGATGAACTGGAGCCCAAAGCAGACAACTGCACTAAAGTAAGTGTGTTAAAGGTAGAGTGTTTATATGTCTGTTTAAGAACTTTGTCATTTATTCTGCTGTAGAGCAGATGGACACCAGTTCCATTTTTTTTTTAAATTTCAGGTAACAGTGAAGTATTTATGTCTGACTTAATGTGTGTTTATTATGTGTAGGTGCTGGTGTGGCACACACGGACAGAGAAACCGAAGATGAAAAGAGAGGAGGCGCTACAGGCACAGGGACTGGGTTCAGACCCCGCTGTAGAGGTCTGAGAAAAAACACACACTCAGAGACACACAGACAGACCCACCCTCACAGTGTAAAATATCCTCTGCTGTTAAATGCTGCATCTCTGACTATGCGCCATAAATACTGGAAAACAAAAAACATCTGTTGTAAGAGACATTTAAATTCACCTGCTTATGACTGTTTTTCTTTTTAAATTTGTTCAGATGGTAAATGTTACTGTTTTGTATTTTAAGCCAGCGTATGCCAGGATTTGTTTGTTTATTTTAGCTAGTTTGTCTTTGTTAAGCCTGTTATGTGGATAATCATGCAGTTCGAACAGTTACCTGAAGGGGGCGCCAGATGAAAACTTTATAGAGCCACACTGTTGCACCATTCGTGTTCATGTATGTATCATTTGTTGGGTTAATTTGTGTTCAGACTAAATCCTGCAGCATTACTCTCTGTTTTTATTGTTATAATGCCACATGTTTGTTACTATAGGCAACAACAACAATAACATAAGTGATACAGGTAAAGGTATAGACCTTGACTAGGGAGATGTGGCTTTTGATATAATTGCTATGCCTGTTAAGATCTCTTGGGAATGTGTGTTTCTGTGTACATTCACAAAGGTGGATAAATAATTGTAAAATTCCAAAGGTAGATAAATTAATAAATTAAATATTTAAATGAATGAATTAAGCAGCATATTATGATTATCATATCATGCTAAAAATGTAGATAATAATAATAATAATAATAATAATAATAATAATAATGTTGTATGGTCAGTTTGTGATAGTAGCTGTTATTACCCTTTTTGCATTATTGATTAGTTAAAACTCTGGGTTGCCTTCAGACCCAGACAAAATAGAATTCTGGGAATGGAGCTTGTTTATCAGGGACCCAGATGTTTACTTGATATATATATATATATATATATATATATATATATATATATATACAACAAACTGAGTCATTTTGAACTTGGTGACAGCAACATGTAGTTGGATCAGGGGCAACAAAAGGCTTGAAGAATAATTTGCACAAGTCAAAAACAACTGGAGGAGAATTTGACAACTAATCAGGTTAATTGGCAAAAGGTCAGTAACATAGCTGGGTGTATAAGGAGCATTTCAGAGAGGCAGAGCCTCTCAGATGTAAAGATGGAATAATATAAGTTTCAACATCTGATATATAGCCTATTTTCTATTTGCCATAAATAAAGGTTTATGAGATTATTGCATAATTTTTTTTTATTTACATTTTACACAGTCCCATTTTTGGGGATTAAAAAGTAATTAATATGGACATGATAACAAATAATTAATAATCATAACAGTGAGTAAGTTTTTATATTCATTAAAAAATATTGTAATATAAAAATTGGAGAGAAAAAGAAAAATCACCTGTTTCAGACATGTGTTACCTTTCCATTACATTTATATGCTTAAAAAACTCCTCATGTAAATAATTCAGCCTGTATTAATGGTGTTTATAAGTATTGTCAGGCTGAGGTTGTGCTTACTCACATTTATCTGACAGTAAAAATAGTCATAACATTAATTGCAGCCTAAACTATGCTGAACAAATCAATAAAAAGTTGTTGCCCTCTGTTTATGCTGCCATGCACTTGTGTTACAAGGTAAACAGGTAAACAACAGGTAAAACCTAGCAACACTGTACTGTAACACAAGCATGGGATTTAATGGCTAAACACTCAGCGTAGCGTCCTGTTAAATCTTAGAGCTCAGATGTTGGTTTTTGGTGTCAGAACAAACAACAAGTCAGTGTTGTCATTTTTTTTTTAATGTTTACTTTGAGGGATGCATTTTTAAAGAAGCTGGAGTCTGTTTAGTTGTCCTAAATAAGGGAAGAGCACTAATGGAGCTCATGTGTTTTTCATGCAATAAACAAATACAAAAAACATTGTCCACAGTTACATTTACACATTTTAGTGATGAGAAAAACTTAAACTTGTCCTAAACAGGCTGGAAACTCTCTGTACTTTTACATCGGCAGTATTTTAAAGCTGCTGTTGGATTAAAAAAAAAAAAGTTTAAAATCTAAACTGAACTACTAGAGCTGTGCTTGACTTTCTCTCACAAGATCCTCTAAAGTCAGAGGAGTGAAGATCAGAGTATGATCAAAGCTCAAAGAAGCTGCTGTTTATTAAACTGTACAAACTGCCTGCTTAAGTGTAATTAGTGCCTGTTCTCTGCTGGTGTTCGTGTATTTATGACTGTATTTTTGCTCTTTACATTGTACAGTGTGATAATGTCTGTCCCTGGCCTTGAAAATAAACCTGCATTATCTTAAACATGTTTGGTCAGTGCTGTTTTTATCGCTCTAGCTCCCTCTTTACCTGTCCGCAGGCAAAAAGAAGAAAAAATGGTTGTAATGCAGTAATTTGTCTGCATAGACAATATATTACTCTCATCTTTTCTGCCTATCTTCAGAGTCAGTCTGTTTTGTTCAGACTGTGAGTTTACCTTCAACTCAAACATGATATGCTCAGATAGCTCCTATCACTCCATAAGATAAAGGTCACTGACTGAACAATCTTTAACAGAAATGCTAAATGTGTCACATGTAACTTGTGTATACAACATTAAAAGGCAATTAATTAAAAATGTATTTTGGAGCCACATCAGAGTCAATTTTAGCTTTTTTCCCCCCTCTAGGCACATGAATTGTGATCTTAGCAAACTGTTGGTTGCAGTTTTATTTTCACATCCTTTAAAGAATAATTTATATTTTTATCCTTACTAGCTTAAAACAGCTAATTTAAAGGAGCACAAAAGTTTGACCAATTTATGTAGCTGAGTGTCTGAAGTGTCTGATTAAAAAGCAAAAGTTCCATATTAGTACTGTTTCTGTTTTGTACAAATTCAGTGTGGAAAACAGGAAAAGAGTATCAAGCAAAGGTTGACAAGAGCTCCTTGTTTCTGGAATCCACCATCAGTCCACTGAGTCTATTTCTACTTTTAATTCCTCTTTAAAACCCAACTCCGTAGGCTGGCCTACCTTACATAACTTCTCATCTTTTATCTCATTTTTGGAATTTTTTTTTTCCCCACATTCCCAAACTGAAGATTTTGCCCCTATATCCACAGTCCCCCTTACATGTTTATACTGAAAACAGATTACTTGGGAGCAGTCAGCGTGAGACGGCTTCAGAAACTCACAGAACCTCTTCCAGGAAAAAATGGATGCCAGCCTCAACATTTACTGGCATCAAAAATTTAATTTACAAATGAGACATTTCCCCATAGATCTGAACATTTCCTTCAAGTTCTTCTCCTGTTTTATTAGTTTAAAGAAGAAAAAGGTGGAGAATTAAAAGTTAGATATTCCAGGGACTTTTAAAGAAATGTTTTATCTTTTACTAGCTGTTCATAGCAGCAGAAATTTGGGTTTTGAACATTTTCACACTGCACTTTGATAATATTCTTCACTTGAATCCCAGCCAACAGCGAATCTGTTTTGTCAGCTGATACCTCCTGAGGCAAAGCGATGACTTAACACTGTTTATCTGATCTTGTCTGATCTGTCTGCTCCTCTGCAGTTCTACATTTTCAGTGTTTTGGTGACTATTTTCTGCAGATTAACTACATTTATTACCCAAACTTGTCTTTGCCTGATGGTGACCTTGGCATCCTGCTCCTTGTGTCCGGTAGGGTCATCATTGCAGCAGAGGTTTGCACAGGCCTGTTTGACTGACAGCTGTTACACCCTCTCTGCAGGAAAGTCCCCCATTAATGACCATATAAAGCCTGTGAGACACTTGGACTGAGAGATGAAGTGCACTGAGAGGTGAGTGAGACAAGATGATGTCATACAATTAGATGTGTTCCATCTCAGACATTCAAGAGCACATTAAAGCCCTTCAGACCCGACTATCTGTGACTAGCGAAGGTAGCGTCATGCTTTCAGTCGTGAACAGCACATCATACTGTGTTTTTGATAGCACGCTTGCTTTTGTGGCTTCCTGATGTTGTTGTGTCATCACAGCATACATGTGCATACATGCACAATAAGGTGTGTGATTTCTGTACATCCTGACTTGAGAAAAACAGCAACATAGATAATTACTTAATGCACACAGTGAAACAGCTCCCACTCCCTGTCCTGCCCAGTGTTTACTGTCCAAACTGCACTGTAGAGGAATTTTTCCAAGAGTCTCACTCAGCTCAATAATTTATCTACCACACAGTCGAGGTCAGAGAGATTCCTCCTGAGTTATGTCTAAAACACATCCTTGTTCTGAAGATCCATGAAATGGGAGATTCAGAATGTGGATCATGTGCACACACTACGCTTACAACATATGTTCATCCCTTCTGCTGTTGTAAGACATGTTGGATTTAAGGTCTCCTTGTAGCTTTAGTTGCTGCTCACAGATTTCCATCACACTTCAGAAAGTGTTTTATTTGCATACTTACGCTCCACTTAGGTTTAGTAGAGTTTAAATAAATAAACTTAAAGCACATTTTATAAGGTGTAAAACAATTAATACCAATGATAAGTCAAGAAGAATAAAAATTATGTAGAAAACACAAAAAGTCACATGTAAAGAAAAAGTTTTTAAAAAAGTGAAATTGGGTCTATTAAATGTACACTTTGACCCTAATTGAAAGCTTAATAATTATGTAATGGAGATTTAGAGGACCAAGAACGGATCTTTGTGGGACTCCATATGTAATACTAATTTCATCAGAATCAAAATTATCAACAGAAACCAAAAAAGCTATGTTTTATAAATTTGAAAAACAGAGCCTCCAAGATCTGAATGATAGTAAAGGTGCTGCAGAAAAATCACATGTTCAGTTTATCTAAAAGAGGCACTGACATCAAGTGTCAGGATAGAAACTTTATCCTGGTAGAAACAGCATTGATTAACAAAACAAATGCTGTTTTGGACACAAATTTAATCACTATTCAAGTGATGTGACATTATTCCCCAAATCACAACTCAGGTATTATGTTCTTTCAAGGGATAAACTAAATTGTTTTAAATATTAAGATGTTTTAGAGATTTTAAAAGGCCTTTTAATAGTATAAATTTGATCATTTGCAGTGTAAAATCGTCAGTGCTTGTAAGCTCACACCAATATAGACACAAACGCCGGCAGCAGGTTGATGAGTTTTAATCCAGGAAGGTAGAGCAGAATGAGTACAGGAGTACGGAAACAAGATTACACAATGACTAGGGTGAACTGATGGTATATGTAGCAGTGTGGACAGGTGTTGTTCATGAGACTGATGATTGATTACAGGTGGCATCCAGGATGACAGAAGCAGATGAATCATGGGTATTGTAGTCAGAACCGGTGAGGATGAACGGACTGGTGGAGGAGGCAAAGGCATGACAGTGCTCATTGGCTGATGAAATGTGATGAATAGTCACACCCTTTCTCATTGACCTCAGACATTTATTACCACAGTCAATCTAATAAATTATGTCACTCAATTTATCTGCAGCGTGTTTGTACATTGACCAACAGCAGTTACGTGTTCACAGAGTATAATATTTGGTCAAGTGCCAATAAGTTGAAATGTCATAAAAATAGTTTATATGCATCTGTATTTTCTTTATTCAAACTGAATAGTGTTTTGTGTAATGTGTGTGTTAAAATGGGTTTTGAACTAATTTACTAAAGTCATGTAAAGTCTGACTTATTGCAAAATGATTATTAATGTCACTAGTGAGTGTTATCAGTGTGCAGTTTTGAAGACTTGTGTGAGTTCGTATCACTCCCCTTTTTTTATTATTTGTTGGGGATAATGGATTATGTGTTTTTTAGGTTAAAGTTGAGCCCTGCAGAGGTTCACTGTTAACGACACGAGTCGCTGATAGCAGACTTTTTGCTGCTGGTGGGGAAGATGTTTCCCTGACTAGGTTTTTTTTTTCTTGTGTAGCGTGCCCAAGCACACACCTGAGCATTAGCATTTATATCATAGAATTTAATGCCAAGAGTTATCTCTGAGTGTGCAGAAGGACATTAAGAGGAGGGGTGAGTTTGTGAGCAGAAGGAGACAAAGAGTCCTTGATACTGAGAGTGCTTTGCAGCTTGTGTATGTGTGGGATTGTGTGTTTTTGCATTGATGACGACGGATGTGCAGGTTTGGGCAGGGCTGCAGTGTGACGTTGTTTGTTAGGGAAGTGTGCAGAGCTGCCAAGCTCTCAGTCATTCACTAACACACAGCAGAAAAACACACACAGTGGAGAGCGAGACAGCAGGACATAAGGTAAGAGTGAAACTCTTTCGTTTTGTAGATTAATACAAAAACAACTTGTTGCTACATATGTAGACTCATTGATTCCTCTTGTGGAGGCCATATCTATTACAAATAATGTTTAAACACATTTTGTTTTAATTTAAAATCTTCTGTTATTTGCATCAAATAGGAAGGTCAGGATAAAGTTAGTTAGCTAAAAAAAAAATCAAACATCTAAGTAGTTATGTTAGATTATTCTTGTAGATTCTCTTTTCCTCTTATGTAACTTAGGGGGAAAAGTTTTAAGAGTTTCACTGGCTTCTGAAAGTCTGTCTCACCTCTGGCACCGGCCCAATCAGTGATGCCAACAGCCGGTGTTTTGTCCTTACAGCTACTGTGACATCACTAATATATGAGTTTAGCTTTGTCTCATATTTGTATGAACAAATTATCTGTGTCCCGCCTGTATTGCTTTTAAGTAATTTTGAAATTCTAGATTCAGTTTTTCTTAAAGGGCAATAGTCCACTAAGGACAAATTTACTACTTTATTGGGTCATTAAAGGACAAAAGCTCCCTCCCCATTACAGATGTTTGGGGACTATGAAATTTAATTGATTTTTTCTTAAATGTGCTAAAAATGTGTAAAGACATTTATACTTTATATCAACTCATAACTCAGTATGTGTAATTATCTTCATGAAAATAATGACATCATGTGATTAAATGGGCATTTATAGGGTTAAAATAACTTGAAAAATTATATATATATATTTTTTTTCAAGGACTGAATTTGATTGTGTGATCTGAGCTGATTTTTGGGACTTTATAATCCTTTAATGATCCAAAATGGTTGTAAATTGAAGTGACCAACAAGGGTTAATTTTAGAGAATAAACCAACAAGTATCCTGACATTGACAATGGCTGCTGTTCCGTATCAAAGTTTATCTCTGTCTGTGCATGTCTGTTTGCTTTTAGCTGCAGGAACCCTGTGTCTTTAGTTTTAACATCCAGTTATTATCACTACTCTGATAACATCGACCCTGATCTCTACACAAAGTCATACACAGTCAAGCCCTTGTAATGCTTGCATAGCAGATTTACTATAAGGTACAAACCACCCAGAGCAGCAGATCCATAATGATAATTGTGCAGATTTTCATGCATATTGTACCCATCATGCTGGTATTTGCAGGGGATTTATCCATCTATGATCTCTTTTTTTTGCCGACTGTTCTTTGCAAATAGGAGTGACTATGAAATGGTTAAGCCATGTGTGTGTGGACGAAAGAGGACTTAAGAGACAGGATGGGGGTAGTGTTATGTTACGACATTAATCTCTAATCTTTCTTGCTCCTTCCAGGAGTGACAAAAAAGGACAAAGAAAAGTTCAGAAGTGACAAAAAGAAGAGCGCAAAGAGAAGATGACGATTGGCAAGAACTCTAGGAAAAGCTCAGTCCGAAGCTCCATCCGGGCTCCAAAGTTCTTGGACAAATCCAACGGTTTCTATGGTCGCCTTGATGAACCTGAGACAGCCACAGAGGGGGTGGAGGTGAAAGGGAATGAAGAGGAGAACAGTGTCGATGATAGGAGCATGGAAGGGGGATTTGTGAGCAGCTCGCCCCTAACTGTTACACACAACTCAGGGGCAGATGATGAAGTGTTTGACTTCACTGATGGGATGATGGAGGATGATGGAGAGACTCTCTTGCGCAGGAAGACCAGCCGCCTCAGCAGTAGGTGGAGAAGGAGCTCCTGGAGGAAGCAGAAGAAGGGGAAAGCTGAGGAGGAACAATCACAAGATGACTCCCCCGTCCTGGAGGACAGCAGGATGAAAATCGAGGTTGAACTGCAGAAGATGGAGGAAGAAAACGAGAAAGCGGGCATGGGGAAGGAGCCCACTCTTATTCATTTCCCTGTTCGTGAGGATGCAGATGACCAAGTCCTGATCAGAGATAAGAAGAGAGGAAGAGAAGAGGAGGAGGAAGAGGAGAGGACGATGAAAAGGGAGCAAGAAGAAGGGATGAAGATGGTGAAAAAGAACACTGTAAAGAATTATCGCAAGGTGAGATGCTGCCTGTTTAAATCACCTAACTTCTGCTTTCTGTCTCATGTATTTACATAAATTCCACATTTGGCTTCACTCCACCTGGTTAGACTTTCAGTCCCTCAGGGTTACATAACTGAGCGCTTAGCGTATGTGGAACAGAGGTAAAAGTTCTGTCTAATCATCCTCTACATAGTACACACTGGGTTATTAATCACCATGGCAACTTGTCATATCACCTTAATAAAAGACCTGCACCAGGGTCAAAGTACAGCAGCCATCGGTGCATGTCACCAACACATTAAGTAGCCTCTGACAGGATTTTCCTTTACGTCACTTTTAATGACATGAAAAATTAATCTGGAGCAGGGTTTGTAGTTTGTAGGACTGTGTGTACCTTCACCTGTTCTACACGTCGTCAAGATTTCATGCTTCGAAAGAAACACACTCACTCAGAGGTGGCATTCCTGCAGGTCCTATATCGTGTTCTTTGATCAGTGGAATGAAATAGGGCAGCTCTGACCTCCCCACTAAACCAATAAAACATTCCTCTGCTGTTAATCAGCGCTGCCTGTGGGCCTCAGAGAAGTGGGATCAGAAGGTAATGTGACCACAATCACTGCAGAAGTAGCTTTTGTTCATATTCTAAAGTTTTTGTCTATTTTCAGCTCGTTTTCTAACCAAACAAGTGTTGGTTGAGTATTCCCAAATGGCTCTGTCACCTGTTACTATAGCAACAGGCTTAAATTGGATGTCCCCCTTCACAGCCTATTAACAATTTCCTTTTTCAAGCAAAAAGTAAATGAAAAATTCACTTATCAAGACTTTTTAAAAATGTTTTAAGTCATTGCTGAGAGTTTCCTGGAAACAGCTGTGTAATTCTTCACCACCTCCAAACAATAGCCTGCTTGTTTACCAAACACGGAAATTCTTCTTCCAGTAAAATCCAGCAGTAACCTGAATCAGTCCACAAACAGAGATGTGAATATGCAAAAACAAAAAGCACGGTGCAATATAACCAGTGCCAAGAACTAAACTAAAACCAGCTAAAACAACATGGTTAATGGGGAAGCTTTCCTAGAGGACCACTTCTTAGAGAGAAAAGAAGAAAAATGTGATTCCAGTTCTGCATCAGTGCTAACCTTCACCTTCTTCTTCCCACCCCTGCAGGCTTTTGACCGAGCGCTTCGTCGCGGTTGGGGGGCCTTCATCACCAACCTCTACAGCGTCACCCTCACACCTGTGACATCCTCATCACCACCTTCATCTTCGCCTTCGTTGAAGAAGAGGCATCAGAATAGCTCAGTGTTAGCTGAGTTTCAGTAAAACTGGATCACCACATGGACAATTCAAATTCTTTTTAATATCTAATGTGATGAAAACAGGGTAATGTTGTGTTTTCCCTGCTGCTTAACAATGATGGACAATCTATGTATGATATTTACAGTGCCTTCACATGATGTGCGTGTGATAAGAGGTCACAGATGCATTAATTATTCATATTAGTTACGAAGTCTTAATTATGCAATATGGCGTTTATGTTGCGGTGCACTTTAGTCTGCACAAGATGGTATTAACAAACTGGTGGAGCCAAATGTAGGATTTGCAATGAAGTCTATGAGAAAAGCTTGAGAAGCAGTCTTTTCAGTTTGTGACTGAGTTCAGCAGCTCCTGGCTCCTTTCTTCTTCTGATCCACTGTCAAGAGCGTGTTGTGCATCTCTGCCTCTTTTTGATTGACAGTATGAAACAGCTGAAGTGTTGATGTGTAACCAAAAAGAGGATTTCAAGACAGCTATGACTGATCAGTGGTATTTTCTTTCTTTTTTTTCTGGAAATCTTAATGTTTCTTTATGTTTCTCAGTGAGACTGATTACTGGTAATCTGTCCGGCAGCTTATTGGTGATCGGCTGAATTTAAAGACTTTGGTCCCAACCCTGCCCATCCAGTCAGTATTTAGACATTATTATAACTTGCACAGATATTTATAGTAATATTTATCTAAAATTGCAAATTTATGTTTTCAACCACTTTAACCCAATCCTTCCTCTTCACTTGAGCACATGCACAGAAAGATATGGATTTTTCTGTTCATGCCCATATGCAAGAGGTACTACAGCCTGAATTAGAAATAAATTATTATTGGAGAAAAATTATTACTTTTGTAACAATAAAAACAGTTTGACATAATCCTGTCATGTGTTGTCATCCAGTGTTGTTGTTTTTTTTTTGTATTTTTTTTGTATTTTGCAATTAGTGCTCAACAATAGATTGAAGAGATTAGGGGAGAAAACATAACATTATCATAGCGACCATTTAATCAATGTTTTAGATTAAGATGAAAACTTATTTTGTGTCCTAATCAAAGCCTGTAAATGTATTAATTGGTAATTTTTAGCAATAGGTAGTAATAAGGTATTTTATTTATTAGAGACTAGTTTTTAGGGTAAAACTTCACTAATTCGTTGATTAAAGGGATTAAACATATGAACCAGTTGCAAACTACTGCATCCCATAAGAGTTGTCATAGCAACTGTTCTATTGAATTGTCTCTTTAGAAAACATTTTATGAACTACCTGACATTTCTTAGTGCAGTCTAACTGAGATTTTGCTTCAGTTACACATTCATGTGTCTAATTTATTTATATATTTAATTTAATTTAATTTAATTTTAATTTAATTTTATATTTTAACTGTATATAATTCAAATATAAACCATAATAAAAAAAAACTTATCCCCCTGCCTAGGAAATATTTTGTATTTAAAAATGCAACCACACGTGGACAAATTAAGATTTACCGTTACATTTATTTAGTAACTGCAGCTAATGTCATCTGTTATTTATCTGTTTACCGAAATCATCCCACGGGCCAGACTGAACCCTCTGGCGGGTCAGATTTGGCCCCGAGCCATTTGTTTGACACCCCATGTCTAGTATCTCACGAGGAAACACTGGATCTACAATAACAAATTCCTTTAGTGCTGTGTTTTAACAGATTTTTAGCAATGGGACATTGAACTTCTGCATCTTAAAACCCACTGGTAGCAATAATCCTATCAGTGCCATCAGTGTGCACATCACTCTACCATGTTACATTAGTTCGAGGCTCAACTTGTCATGTCAACAATACAAATACAGCTGAGGAAATCTATGACTTCACTATTAATGAACCAAAATTCAGTGTATCTTTAAGTCTTCAAACACAGCTGAAACCAACATGTTTGACCGTTTATGTCCTTGGCTGCAGGCATCTCACTCATAGCAGAAAGTTGTGTCTAACGTTCAGGCTCTTTGTGAAAAGAATCGGGAAACAAATGGCCGAACACATTGAATGGAGAGCTGTAAAATCATATTTGCATAGAGTAGCAATAAAAGCTGCTGAATGCAGTTCTGTTTGTGCACTGGGCAGCAGGTACTTACTTTTTTCATTTGATTCACAAAAAGCTCTGCCAGTTACTTTATAATAATATAATGTAAGCTTTAAAAAAATAATTCTGCCAAGCTGAAAAGATAGTTTTGTAATTAATTGCTATTTTTAATGTGCATGCCTTGTTGCTTCTTGTTCACTGGTTTAATGTAAGTTTGCTTGTTTTTCTTTCTGTTCTTGTGAAAGGTGTCAAATGTCTTTCTCCTTTTTTTTTTCTTTTTTTTAAACATTTTTTTTGTTTGTTTAATGGGGACAATGCAAATGAATGAACATGAGTACCAAAAATAGCATGATGCAAGCATGCCACATTATAGCAAGGAATGTCCCAAGGCAGCTAAGGAAAAAAACAAAACAGCATTATACAATATATACATATAGACAACACAAGCATTAAAATGATCACAGTACTGGTGTTCTTTGAGACATTTTTCAAGATGAGCCATAAAGATGGAATACGTGGAACAATTTCGTAGAACAGGAGATAGACTGTTTTGGAATTTGACTTTTTGTTGACAGCTTGTCCAGAAGTGGTACGTCTAAATAACACCGCAAAGTCTCCTCTCGGGGTGGCCCTGGTACCACTGTCAGGCCTCTTTAAAAAAATTATTTTAAAGAGAAACAGGGAGCCCATGGAGTCCCATGTATATTAAACAAGCTAATTTGAAATGTTTAAATTAGGAAAACCAAGAATTTTATATTTTTCTAAGATGTTACAATGATGAAATATGAATGGTTTCTTCTCTAGAATCTTTAGAGCTTTTAGTTTGTGTGCACCAGCTTCTGCTGCACATTTCTCTTCTTTATAAAGGTTAATGGACAATCAAGTACAGTGTTTTGGTAGAATTTTTTCCTCTTCATTAGTAAAAACATTAATGAATTACTTTCTCATCCGGCCATCTGTTGTCTTGGTGTGCTTCTAGAGTACGTAAGTGTTAAACTTCAGCTTGGAGTCTGACCATATTTGAACATAATTATAAAAATTAATTTTGCAGTACTATTATATCCTGAGCAGAAAGTAACATTCTAGTCCATGTTTGTAATTTTAAAGGCATATGATATGTTTTTTTATTTTAAATTATTATTATAGTGTAGCTGTTTGACTAATTTTCCTTCTAATATAATGCCCCACATCTTCTTTTCCTTTTTGGTTGTTTTTTTCAGGGGTTGCTAAAGTGAATCATACCTCCATCACACCCTATATTCTGTTTCTTCTTCCATTACACCAATTAAATTCATGTCCTCCCTGACTCCATCCATAAAGGTCCTTTAGATTTCTCTATATTTATTTCTCTATATTTAATTGGGAAATGCTTATGTTGACTTCTAAAAGAAGCCTCTTTAAATATTTGTGTTGAAAACATTGTTCTCCGGATAACCAACTTTTAAATCTATTAAATCTTCCAAAAAGGAACCTTCCAACAAAAATGTAGTTAAAGCTATAATCCAGATTTACGTGCACTTTGTGAAATTCTTAACAGGTAAATACTGTTGCTGCGAGGTGTTTCTGTGTCTCTGCTGCCCCTTAGTGGAAAAAAACATCAATGGTCTTTAACGGAAATGACGTAGTTCCCGAAACGCTTTCCTAACACGTTTTTAGATGATAAACAAATTAACAAAAAACAAATACATTAACTCAATAGACCTTTCTGTCAGAAGTAACAAGTTCAGAGTGTATAAAGTAATTCAAAGCTGAAAGCAGCCAATGGGAATGTTCGTAGTTTTCCCGGTCAAAGTTGCTGGTGGGAGGAGTCTTGTTGGCGGACATAAAACCCAAATGCAACGGCTTCTTCTTCCACTTCCTCCCGACATTTAGTAGAGGTAAGATCATACTCATGTCTTGAGTCTTTACTTTTCTATTATCTTTAGAGTGTTCATGCTTAGTGGATGGGCCTATAAAAAATGTTTAACTGCAGCAGGTAGGCAAGGTTATTGCCTCCTTACAAACTCTGGTGTTTAAGCTTCAGTTTCTGAACGGTGTTGCAGTGCAACACCAAAGTGAGCCAAAGCCAATCCTCAACCATCCACCAGAAAATTCTTCAAATTGTTCTGAATATCTTTATTGGCGTAAAAGGGGACACTTTGTTTTAACATTGCTGGTAGTATTGTGAGTCAAAAATTAAAAAAAAATTTAGTCTAGTGTGCAGAGATGGCTGCTCTAGGTTTGACCCGGTTGCTAACATCGTCTCTCAATGATGATAATTCTCACAGACCTGTACTGAATGACTGTGATTGCATTTTAATTATTCTGATGTGAGACGTATTTTTCTGCAACTTTGATTTTTTTTTCCTGTGTCCTTCCGAACACGTTTCATGGGTCGATCACGTGGTAGATTGGGAAGCTAACCAACTGTACAATGCTAATGTAACTCTGTGGGCTTTTTGCAGATGAACTTCCCAATGCGCAGTAGCAGCAGAGGTATTTACATTACTTCTTTATAATAAGTTTATTATAATATTTATGGTGTGAACACCTTAAACGGCAGGCATGTTGTGCTGCTCGTGCTACAGTGATGTCTCAGTTGAACTCTCTCACTGAATAACTATTGAAGATATCGTTATTAACTATTCTGAGTAGCATGAAGCTAGTCTGTTAAGAGAATTTTTGTCTGACATTTATTTAAAGCAAAATTCTTAATTGCAGGTGGAAGGATTATGATGCATCCTACATGAGGTAATTATTACCACGTTTTTTTCTTGGCCTACAGTCTCCTAGTAGCTTTAGTAAATTGGTTTTGCTACTCCACATAACGGAGATGGGCCTGTGATTGCTTCTACAGCCCGAGGAGCTCAGTATGCTGCAGTGATGACTATCTGTACTCTCTCTTACTGAATTGGCTTTTGAAGATACTCCTTTACCAGATTCTGAGAAGCATGTCGGCTCTGAAAATCATAATTTGTTAACTTGTTCGTTTGTGGTTTCACATGTAACCTAACTGTTCTCCCAACAGTTGTCCAAAGCTCTTTCTTTTGAAGATGAGACATGGGAACCTATGGAGGTGAGCAACACTTTTGCAGTAGTATTTTTTTATTTAGAGAAAATATTTCTTAATGGTTCATGAACTGATGAATTAATAACAGACAAGCATATGTCTGACTCTTGTGATGATGGCTTATTAATCTGATCTGGAAACCCCCCCC